>JAOVVA010000037.1:7225546-7239899 GCA_028565275.1 Leiocassis micropogon | reverse complement strand
TTTGTGTGACAAACATGCAAAAGAATAAGAAATCAGGAAGGGGGCAAATAGTTTTTCACACCACTGTACTGTATATAATATGTACAGTAAATACACACTAGGAATGCAACCAAATCCAAAAAACTTATTCATAATAATCAGATAATGTGTTCTTAATTAGTACAAATATAAATAGGAAAGGGGACATGGACACTCGGATATATAGCTTGAGAGGCAAAGAAAGATCAACTTTTTAAACTACTTGTACATTTCCACTGTTCATTCATTCATCCTTAGTATCACCATCAAGGTGTTTTTAATAAGCTTATATGTCCAGCCAGTTAAATTTAGGTAGGCTGCTACTCCTTTCAGGTAAATTAAGCTACTACACCATGCATTTAAATTAGGCTACGACTCCAAGCAATTATGAACTTTAGCACTGATGGCTCCTTACCCACTCCATTGCTCGAGTTCAATTCAATTTCTCCTGACAGTGCTGACATTTCCAATTATCCAATTAAAATTCCCACCAAAATCCTTGTGGTTTATGCCATGCCCACTTCTGGTTTTAATCCGAATCTATATATTGATATTTAGAGCACTGAACAGATATAGAATACAGATACTGTTATTATGTTACAATCCTTGCTACGCACTATGCAATTTGTCTTGGACCATCACAAAAACCTGAGCGGACTCCGCTATGTGCCATATCCAATGTTTGTGATCTTAAACACTGCACTTTATTGGCCGCTTTATTAAGCTTAGCTTGTCAGTGCTCTATTGATGAACTGGGTAGAGCAGGGCTAATAAACTATGTAGCATCTAATGCATTACAATCATCTATGGCGTGGATGGCGTGTTTAACCAAACAACCAATCAGAATAGATATGAGGTATGTACCCAACATGTATTGTTGTGTGTATATTTGTGTTTTCCAGCCAGAACGAATATCAGGGGAACAATATGGAATT
Organism: Leiocassis micropogon; assembly: GCA_028565275.1. Classification (NCBI taxonomy): domain Eukaryota; kingdom Metazoa; phylum Chordata; class Actinopteri; order Siluriformes; family Bagridae; genus Leiocassis; species Leiocassis micropogon. The sequence continues at coordinate 7,238,946 of JAOVVA010000037.1, read as the reverse complement.
CATTCAGATGTATGGAGTTTAGGAATCTCGTTCATGGAGGTAAAGCTTTCTGTTCATGGTCTCTGTATGTAATAATTTTGGCTCACATATTATCTCGATGTCCAAATGTTTCTGTGATACAAGTAGAATAAAACATTTTGGCCGATACAATCCAGTAATCCTCTGCTGCACGTCAGGTCGTATCGCACCACCTCGGCGTGGATTTTTTTCCTTTTTTTTCTTCTTTGTAACAGCATGATCTGTCAGTTATTATTCCTGACACAGCATTGCTGAACCTTTTTAAAGTGAGAAACATGACATGTTTACAATTTGATTATTTTTCCCATCCCTATTCAAAGCATGAAGCTTTTAATACAAGCACCAAACACACACTTCAGGCAGTTTACACAATAGAAACATCTGTGGTGTGTGTGTGTGTGTGTCAGCATGGTTAAGCTCAAGATTGTTTTAAACGTGTGTTTGTGTGCGCACGAGCATTTGTTACAATCCATTACTGCTATGAACTTTAGTGTGTGTGTGTGTGTGTGTGTGTGTGTGTGTGTGTGTGTGTGTGTGTGTGTGTGTGTGTGTGTTAGCTAAGAGATATTAATAGTCCCTGCAGGCAGCCTGTCCAAACAGATGTTGGCCTAAAGCTATGCATGGATCACACTCAGAATCTCCCACTGACTGTAGTAAAGACCTATGCGTGTGCACACATGCACACACACACACTCGCGCAGTTCCACTTTTCACTCATTGTCTCCATCTGTTTCTTTGCCTTTTTTTGCCACCTTTAACATCACTGGAGCGCCCCACAATCCCCATCAATTGCAGATGTGCCTGCATAGTTATAATTCAAAGCAAAAAAATCTGATCTGGGGTCTGATTGAATTTGCAATACTATTTGAGGAAAGCTGTGCATCTAAAACCCTACTGATCGCTCAGCCAGTAAACAGTGTTCTGTATACCTCCGTTTCATTGCCTCACTCGAGCCGATGTTTTTACGCCGTTCATGAATTCATTTGAGACTAACACGGTGTAAATGTATGTCAAAGTAAATTCCTCCAAACGAACAAGCTACCGTTTAAATTCGGGTAGTAAATTTGCCTGTGCTAGTAGTTTACATCAGCTCTATTGATTATTAATTTGTTTTTGTCAGCACCTCTCAGTGGTTGTGACAAATAGGCTTCCTGTATTTGTCAATACTGTTGAATATCTTAACAATTATAACAGTCATTGATTTAGAGTAGGGAAAAAAGACATTTGTCAAATTTATTGACTGGGCTGTTTGTTGATGATGCCCTGGGCAGTGAGGTCAGTTGTGCTACTTCATGCTTCATGGTCAGGAAGAATTAGTCAATGAACTTCACTGTTTAATCATAGCAGTCTTGTAACTTGAGCCAGTTTTTATGCCAATTCAGGACAAAGATAAAACGTGAAAATCTTCAGATTAACTGAAGTCTTTATTTTTTTATAATTTTTTTATTAATTAAGACAAAATGCTTTATGTAGCGTTTTGAAGCATCAAATCATGTTCTACGTTGTTCATTTATAATAAGGTTCACTCCTTTTTCTCCAATTTCTATGTCTGTTATGCGATTTTATTTCTAGCACTCGCTATTCAGTGAGGAATAAAATAATGTCTTCCACTCTGATTGTTTACGCGTGTTGCACTCCAGCTTGTCCTCAAACCTTTCTTTTTTCCCCCTTTAATCCAGTGGATGCCTCAGTCTCTCAGTCAGTGGCTCATTAAGCCTTTTAAACAGTATTTTTTGAAGAAACACAAGCTGCAGGGAAAGTGTGCAAGTTGTGCACTGGCTGTTTGAGATAAATGGATTGGGGAGCAGAGGGATTTAAACAACTTTGTTGGTATTATATACAGTAAATAAGTTTTTAGACAGACATTTATCAGAGATTTCTGGTAGACAGAACGTGTGAGGAGGAACGTGTCTGTTTGTGCATCTGTGTTGATCTTCTCAATTCGATGTGCATTAATTGCCACATTGTTGTTTGTTCTTTTAACAGCTTGCTCTTGGCCATTTCCCCTATCCACAGGTAAGTTTCTCTTTGCTCTGTGCTATTCATTCCCGAGACATGCAATAATCTGTAACTTGTATGCAGACTGTATCCAAACTGGTGTTTTCAGTAGTATGTATATGATTTATATGTTTGGGGTGTAATTCCTGTTCATAATGTAGTTTACTACAGTGGCATGGGAAACATGTTAATAAAATATAAATAACATGTACAGTACCAGTCAAAGGTTTGGACACACCTTCTTTTTGAAATCACCTTCATGTTTTTTTTTTGTTGTTTTTTTTGTATTATCAACATTTTATATTAATAATGTTATGCCAGAACAAATACAGAACTCAGAATATGTTTTATATTTTCAATTCTACAAAATCGCTACCTTTCGCTTTGATGGCAGTTTGCACACTCTTGGCATTCTGAGTCGCTTCTCAGAGGACTCGTGACTGCAGTCGCTCCATAGTTCAGGACTGGAATTTCCTACAGTCTACCTGAGCCTCCAATAAAGAACCATTTTAACTTGAAGACATCAAATGTTATTATTGAACAGCCAGCCGCCTAACACACAGTATGACCTCAGATCAATCCCTGCTATCCGTTATAACCCAAATGAGGATGGGTTCCCTGTTGAGTCTGGTTCCTCTCAAGGTTCCTTCCTATTGCCATCTCAGGGATTTTTTCCTTGCCACTGTCGCCCTCGGCTTGTTCATTAGGGACAGACTGATCATTTTAAATCATACACATTCACATTTTAAACAAACTTCCATAATTTATTTTGATTGTGTAAAGCTGCTTTGCGACAATGACAACTGTTAAAAGTGCTATACAAATAAAATTGAATTGAATTGAGTCAGCCTCATGAGGTCACCTGGAATGGTTTTCCAACACCCTTGAAGCATTTTCCATAGGTGTTGAGTACTTGAGTTACAGTACATACTTTTCCTTTGACACAGGTTTTTACGCCAGATGCCCTTCCTGACACAACCCTCGCATTTTATCTACCATAAATAAATGGATTTTTTTTCCCCCAAAGGATCTCTGATTCTACAGTATATGATCCTTCCTTTGTATTTAGAAATAGAAAGGTCTCTAAGATAACGTATAAAGTTCCAATTTTTCACACACATCTGCAGTGTACTAAAATTTCAATCCTGATTACAGCCTTTTGCTGATGCACCTTATTTTAATCCAAGATCTATTTTTCTGTTCTCAATCCTGATTAACCATTGTTTTCTTATATTACATCAATCACAACCATGCAGGGTGTCCCTAAAGTTTCCATGCATATAGGAAAGTAGCACAGACATTTTATCAAAATGTGTATTTATTTACAAAGCATCCTCTATGTGATTACTGTTTCTTTGTACTTACACACAGAGTTATGAACTTATATTAACACATCTGGTGCTAGGCATGTAATCATTAAAGTCCATTGCAATCTTTCGTTTGTCGAGGAATGTTCATTGGATCGCTTTTCTTGCTTTGATTACAGCCATATATTTTAAATAAGCTTATGCAATCTCACAATGTTGAGTTCCTTTCACAGTTGCCTTGTGTAATCCCTGCATAAAGCCTTCCCCAGCACATCCCAGACATTCTCAATGAAGTTAAGATCTGGTGGTGGCCAGTACATGTGTGAAAATGATGTCTCTTGCTCCCTGAACCACTCTTTCCCAATTTGAGCCTGATGAATCCTGGCATCATCTGTGCCTGTGCTTGTGCCATCAGAGAAAAAAAAAAAAAAGTCCATCGATGGGGGGGGGGAGAAACTGGTCATTCAGTATTTAGGTGGTCAGCTGACCTCATTCTTTCGGCACATAACATTGCTGAGTCAAGACCTGGCCAACTGAAGCAACCCCAGATCATAACACTGCCTTCACAGGCTTGTACTGTAGGCAATAGACATGATGGGTGTATCACTTTATCCCCCTCTGTTCTTACCCTGATGCCTTCTTTATGCTCCCTAGCAAATTTAAGCCTTGGACACCACTAGATCTGAAAGGTGTGTTGTGAAACCTGGCACCAAGCCATCAGTAGCAGATCCTTTAAATCCTTTTGCAGATGTGGGACCTTCATGGTTCGTCTTTTGGAATTTGGAGTCAAGTGCTTGTTTTCCTCAAAACATTCTTCAACCATTATCGCAACGTGACACAGCACATAATCCTGCTGAAAGAGACCACTTCCATCAGCAACAATGTTTAGGTAGGTGGTGCATGTCAAAGTAACATCCAGATGAATGGCAGGATGCAAGGTTTCCCAGCAGAACATTGCCCAGAACATCACACTGCCTCTGCTGGATGGACTTCTTCCTGTAGTGCACACTGGTGCCTTGTCTTCCCCAGGTGAGCGAAGCACCATTCCACATGATGTAAAAGAACATGGGATTCATCAGACCAGGCCACCTTCTTCCATTGCTCCATGGTCCAGTTTTGATGCTTACGTGCTCATTGTAGGAGCTTTTGAGCTATAATAGCTCCAGTTTGAGATATAAATGCTCTTCTGTTGGATTGGACTACAAGGGCCCGTGCTCACTTTCTACGTGCATCAATGAGCCTCGCTCACCCATGACCCTGATTCCCGTTCACCAGTTTTACTTCCTTGGTCCATTTTTGGTAGGTCCTGACCACTACGGACTGCAGACATCCTACAAGAGCTGCGGTTTGGCAGTTGTTTTAACCCAGTCGTCTAGCCATAACAATGTGGCCCTGTCCAAATCGCTTAAATCCTTATGCTTGCCCATTTTTTTCTGCTTCCAGCACATCAACTTCAGGGATAACATCTCACCAACTTCACCAGTCAGTAATGTTATGGCTGTCTGTCTGTCTGTCCAAATTACTAGCTAAATTACTAAACTAACTTACTAAGTAGCTAACTAACAGATCCATGGCTTTCAGTTTGTCAATAGTGGGTTAAGACATCTAGTACATTATATCAAAATGTGTAATCACACACACACACACACACACACACATACACACACACACACACACACACTAAAGCTGTCTTTCTAAAGCAACCCTGAAAGTGTGTAGGGGCTCTTTTAATGAGGGAAATGTTGACTAATGCTCAATAAATTACTCCCAGCATGCCTGTTGGGTTAATTAGCATATTAAACCAGAGCAGCCACTCAGGGCAGCTCATGGAAAACAGGAAGAAACACTCAGAGGCTACATCTAGTGCCAAGACCTTGAGTCTTAAAATGCATGTGATTTATTTAGACATACATCAGCTTTAGATGTGATTAGGACTAAGCTTAAGAAGGTTGCGCTTCTGTTTAGTCAGTAAATAGAGTCCACATTAACACCTTTTCAAACGGGTGTGAGAAAGAAAGTGTGTGTGTGTTGCACAAGCTTGTTGCCTGAGGCATGACCACAGTTGTAAGTGTTTTTGTTTTTTGTTTTTTTTTCAAACTGCTCTCTAGCAAGGCCTATTGTTATGTTAATATGGCAAGTGCTATTACATAAAGTAATTCATGCACACATCCACAAATGCAAAAATAATAATCTCTTTGTACCATGAGCAACATTTTCCCCGCTTTCCTCTGACCCAGGCTTGTATTTTAGATCCAGCTAAATCAATGTCTAGATCCAGTACCCATTTTATTTTTCGAGTCGAACTTGTTTTTGAGCCCTAAGAGAGAAAATAAAACTCGTCTTATTTAGTGTCTTAACTACTGTAGTTTAGAAGGAATGTTAAAAGTGGATTTTAAGGATCTGATTCATCTTAAGTGTGTGTGTACTGTATATCGTCAGACCTCTGTGTCATGTCAGCAGAATCGTAGTGCATTGCTCAGTCATTGGGCAGCGTCATCCACAGTTTGATTAGAGAAATGGTGATTTAAATCTGTAGGAACTTTTCTGTTCTTGGCAAACAGTGCCACAGGCACTACACTGAAGCTCATCGTGTTTTTACACCCCATTAATTTATTACTCACCCTCTTCCTCTAATATCCTTTTCCTTCTTTCTTTCTTTCTTTCTCTCTCATTGTGTCCCCCTCCCCCACCCCGTTCACAGTTCTCTCTTTACATCTCTAAATTTCATTTGTTGAGAAGAAAAGGGTCAAGAATGGAAAGCGAGAGAGAGTGAACGAGTGAAAGGAAAGACAGGACCTCCTGCTGCCACTGCGTTTTTGCTCTTGATGTTAATTTTCGCAGCTCCATATGGTGCTGCAGACTCTTCACCTACAGGCATCACAGGCGCACACAGAGCCCAGTGTGGGTGCGCGCGCACACACACACACACACACACGTACTACCTCAGGCTTGGCCTGTCATTTACAGCAAGCCATGCATCTGTGTGTTCTCACTTTCTTTCTCCCTCTTTCTTTCACACACACACTCATGTATGCAAACAGTCACCCATGTGATGCTCGTTTGCCTGCTGGGATTTTTGAAGGTCCAAAAGGACACGAGAGTTCAGCCTGCAAACTCAAAACTCGAACTTGGTGCGAACCGTTTGCATCCCGCGTGTTGCGTCTGTATCCTTCCAAATGTGTGCACGTTATCCTGTCTTGTCATTGATTATAAAAGACTCTTTAATTCCGTCTCACCCCATGTTGAGATTAATTTGCATTCTTTGTCAGGAGTTAATGGCGTCTCTCGATGGCTCGCTCGGAGAATCTTTGAAGACTGCAGACTCGCTGGCATGTGTATACAGCCGCCGGCGCTTTTTCCCCTGATTGATTTGTTGTTGCCTTTTGTGTTCTCCGGCTGTTTCTGTTTTGGATCGGGCCCCCCCCCCCCTTTCTGTTTTTATATTCATTTTAACATACTGTATGAAATTGCTTTTTGCTCAAGCTTTGATTTGCAGCTTGAATTAATAGAAAATGTTTAACTGGCTTTGTTTAAGTGGTTAAGATCATGTTGAACATTTGTTTGGCATGTTATTGTTCTGTCATGGACATGAAATAATTTCAGTCTGGCAGTTCTTACCTACAGACATAAGCTTTCATTTCACATAATGAAAATGTTAGTTTTTGCAAAAGTATGAAGTCTAAAATAGGAGAGATCTCTTCTTCATTTTGTTCGTCACTTGTCTGCTCTTGAAAACTTGTAAACAAGGCCACAATGATTTGTTTCAAATTGTGCACTATGCATTACATTCTGGATTGATCCACATATCTGCTACCATATCTTCTACCTGACTTTTGTGATGGCATCAAATCAACTTTCGAATATTCTTTGTTTTATGGAAATGACAAATTACTTTGTGATATTGGCTATTCATAAAATTGCTAGTGCCCTCTGATGACTTTCCACTTCGTAGAGCGCAGTGCGACCGCTGAAATTTTTTTTTCCCCCAGTGGTTATAGTACATAATCTGGATATTGTAGTGCACCACATCTCACTGAAGCTCCCAGTGTGATCTCTACATCAAAAAATGTAGGAATCTAGAAATCTAGGAATTTGCGTAGAAATGCTTCACGTGTCTGAATTTTTTTTTTCTTTTTCTGGGTTCTGTGTTTTCTTCCAAATTGCAGAAACCTGCTGAAATGTCAACTGGCTACGCTAAAGTCTGAATGTCTGTGCTTAGTTCCCTGCATCCTGATCAGCATAAAATGCTTAATGAAGAAGATGAGTGTTTTTACATCAGTCAAACTTAATAATTTTTTTTAGACAGTTCCAGAAAAATGGCTTATTACCAATGCAGGGGTCCAGGGACGTTAAAAGCATTTTCACATTAGGCACCCGGTATCATTTCGGAGTACACTTCGTCCCAAAGTCATTTCGATCAGTTAGAACACAATCGTTCCAGGCTCGGGATCTGTGCCTGATACCACCTTCAAGCGGACACAGGCATGGTGTCCTCGGGCACGGATCAAATCAGACTGAAAGCTAATCATGGAAGTAGATCGCTCACAAAACAAGTAGTTCCATACTGCCACCTGCATAAATACAGTGTATGTGGAGTGTAAATACACAGGGAAGGGGAAGCAATCGTTCCTGGCACGGTATAAATCAACTGTGCATAATGTGAAAATGCCCTAAGGTGTTTGTAAAGTATAGCTATGAGATGTGGTGACTTAAAATGTTACACAATCGCAACATTCTGCTATGTTACGTTGTTGTGATATTAGTCTATTTAACTTTTAGTTTAATCCATAACTAACTAGGTCAAAAACACGAGCATCTATGTATATATATGTAACAAATAAATTCTGTCAATTTATTTAGATTTTAAATTGTCCAATAAATACCTTGGGATGTTGAGGATTGATAATTAATTGATTAATTGCTGTTAATAATTTACAGAATAATACGTTTTATTAACTGATAATGTTTATAATGCCTAATATTTCTGCATAGCGCAATATCTTTCACGTTATCGCAAGAGGGTGAAGCACGAGACATTGTATTTTTAGCAGCCTCATTTTTGAACAAGGAGAGAGCGAGAGAGAGAAGCGGACAGAATTTTTAATAGCCTTCTATGTATTTGTTTGTTTGATTATTCTGTTTGTATAAACTGTTTGAGCATCAAGAATTTGTCACATAATTATTTAATTAGGATTGTGGAGCTAGAACTGTTAAAACAAACATTGGTCTAAAGTGTGTTTTGTTAACATAATAATCAATGGCTTATTATCGATTAAGAATCAATTATCGGAAGAATGTGCAACTCTAAAATAACTAAAATAGTACTGTGTTTAAATAATGAATATAACATAAATAGTTTGATTATGTTCATAAAACTAATCTGAACTCCTGGCCACTATTAAACACGAGAAGAAGAGTCCAAGGCTGTTAACCTTCGACCTATGCCTAATATTATTAATATTCCAGAAAAAATGTCAAGAGCAACACTCTCATGTGCCCTACTATTTTATCAGCTATGGCTGTGTAGGTCAAGGGACGAGATTGGCGTGCGCTAGTGATTTCGGAGAAGACTGACGGCATTGATGATGCCGCATCTAAACAGCGATCTGCTTCCAAGATTGGCTTCCATGTCTGATTTGATCCGTACTCGAGATCGCTGTATTGTGCCTGATACCACCTTCAAGCGGACACGGGCACAGATCTTGAGCCTGAAATGATTGTGTTTTGACAGATCAAAATGTCTTTGGAGTCAAACGTACTCAGAAACAATATCTGGGAACTTTAAGGAGCTGTATCATTATTATTTGGGATTAGTTCTACCAGATTTCAGCTTTGGATTGATGGCATTAAGTTATTGGTGGTGCCTGTATGCTGACTCTAAAGTATTTAAAAAGTGCGTAGCAATGTGTAACTGAAAGCGTGAACACCTGCAGAACCCCGCACCAGGAGCCATTTAATTTCAGAAGAGTAATGATGGCAGGACGCTGAGGCCTGAGCGGATCAGGAGAGCAGCAGCCTCCTGCGACAATGAAAAGTGCTGTTTCAGCTCAACTGCTTAATGTGTAAGAAAGACGCAGGCAGCTGGTGTTCAATCACCCTGATCAGACAAAAGCCCATCATCTCACTGCCTCGTCCTCTGTACTGTGAGCAGATTACACGGTTAGAGAGAGAACTCGAAACTTGAATTTGATTTAGTAATCAGCTAAACTGTAGTCTGCATGATTTTATTGTTAATCTAGTGTTCTACTGTTGGATCCTACATTTTCTTAATGGCTGTAATCAGCAATCAATTATAACAAGAATAGACAACGTAAATGTTTTCGAGATGTCTTTGTCTCATCTCATCTGACAGCTGAGATGTTTTTGGCAGTCCTGCCCAAGACACCTCTGCTGTTTAAGATGCACGTCATGCATCAGCTTTTCCGACCCAGAGTCTCTGTTCAACCTGGAGGCAGCAAGAGAATCGAGTCGTGCTGTGTAGCTGGGCCGCGTTAAAATGAAGATCAGGCTATTAGCACTTTGTGTATTTTCATTATGCAAATGCCGTTAACACGATGTGCCCGTTCGTGGCCACCGGGCTTTTCTTCGCTTTTCCCCTAGTGATCATAAACGGGTCCTACTGCGACGTTTGTGATTATAACATGCTAATTACACATCGCCTTGCCTCCTTCATGCCATCTCTAGCTTTTATTCCTAATCTTCTCTCCCTTTGTTTTTCTTTTTGCAGATTCAGAAAAACCAAGGTTCCTTAATGGTAAGTATTCGATGAGGGTTTTTTTTTTCTTCTTCTTTTTTTCTTTTCAAAAATGAAAGCAAGCCCTTCTTTACTTCTTTTGATAGCCGCTTTGCTTGGTTGCTTGCCTCTAAAGTTAATACAATAAAACAATACGCCGGCACTTAACGTGCCGCATTCTGACGAGAGGCCATTAGAAATAATAGAGCGCTCTGGATCCAATGACTTTTTCTGTGTCTGAGTGCATTTGATTAATCTGAATCGCTACCTGTTTTGCTGCATTACTGATTTCATTTCCTGCTCACTGTAAAGAGATTGCGTGTGCTCTAATCTCCTCGTCTCCTCCTCCTCCTCCTCCACAGCCTCTCCAGTTATTGCAGTGCATCGTTGATGAGGTGAGTCCGTGTCTGATGTGCCCGAACTCCTAAAGCCGTGGCTAATGGGGCAGAAAGCTGCTGTTTTGTTTCCTAATGAAGCAAGGTGCTTTAGCTAAAGCCAGAGGCTGGAGGAGCTTAGTACACTGAGATGGGATGCCTGACCTTCAGTTAGCCTTTAAGCTGTACTTAGGAAAGTGATGGGGCTGGTTTAGACTTTGGACTGTGTTTTGCCAGATTTTCACCCATTTTCTCGGTCCCTTTTTTTGCTTCTACTATTTTAACCCATGTCTCTGTCTGTCTGTATCTCTTTTTTTTTTCTTTTTCTTTTTTTTCACACACATGCTCACTTTGCTGGGGTAATGTAGCATGACCGGGCTACAGAGCAGAGAGGCTGGGTGGTGTTGCATTAACCTTGACCTGCGTTAGTCGCTAAAATATATCCACCCAAGACCTTGACACACTTCCTCACCCACTCCTCTCTGTGCTTAGCAGAGGTGAGGGATGGGGTGCATGTATAAACTCTGCACTGGACACACACCCTGCTCTATATTTCAGGAATATTTACAAGCAGATAATAAACACGTGATGTAACAGAATACGGAAACGGATACGAATAAAAAGGGATTTAAAATAGAATGGAGTGAGAAGGACACATTCTTCTAATGACCTGTATTTATTGTTTGACTGTGATGTACAGAGGACTGTAATAAATTATAAACTAGGGTTGGTATAATATTTAAATTCCCAACACAGTATAACGATTCATGGTATCTGCTTGTAGGTTCAGGGGTAAGAAATCAGTTTTAAGACTAGCTTGAGTGACTCAGACTCCAAGCAGATGAGAAACATGCGTTTTAAGTTGTCTTTAAGCATTACCCAGAGAACGTAAATAATAAACCTCTCTCTCATCCGATCGAATGTGACCTAACCCTGTAGCTAGGCTCTGATCCAATGTGCTTGGATAAACATAAAAGCATGTATTTGGATAAGGGACAGTGAAGATGGTGCTACAGAAGCTGATCTGGATAATGAAAACTATAACCTGGTTTTCCCTTGTTTAATGACACCTTTTATGAATTATTATTCTCAAACTCTTGTTTTTTTTTTGTCTATAAAGTGACCTTAACTGAAAACTGATACAGAAAACTGTCTGTATCGAATGCAGTCCGAATCCATCTTCACGTTTCTAAGTTGAATCATCATCAGCAATCACATGTTTCTTTAAGCAATTAAATTTATTTGGCGAGTTGAGAACAGGTGAGAATAGATAGTATACGGTCGTCCGGCATGAAGTCTAGCAGCAGCAGTGGTTTTAGATAAACCTTTGTTCAGCTGTTCTGATACATCAGGTGTCTCTCCTGTCCCCAGAAAGACTTGCATAGAAGAACTAATATCATTAACCTGGGTTACAGGGTCTCAGAAAAAAAAAAATCATATTACAAATGTATGCAAAAGGCATGAAACTATTCCAAAAAAAAATAATGAAGGAGATGCAAAAAAGGGGATTAATTCTCAAGGATACTATAATGTACACATTCATATCACAGATAGGATACTATTTATATCATAGATAGCTTTCAGCATAAAAATCACTGATCAACTTAAAGTCTGAAAAACAGAAGTAGATTTTTTTTCCCCCTCAAAAGGAACAGCCTTCATTAGTTCTTGTTGCAGTTCCCATTTTTGACCACTAGTTGCAATAATAACTATGGAGCTAATTGGGGCAGCCGAAAAAAAAACTAGAGAGGTGCACAAATCAATGGGACATCATTTATAATTATATTGTTTCAACAGAATTTTAAATGTAAGCAGTATATTTAAATGATGGCTTAAAATATAATGGTACAGATATAACGAAGAAACGAAGGGTGCTTTTCGGACATTTGTATCAGAGTGCGTATTGTTAACATGGCTATTTTATATTTTTTAATTAATTTAATGGTCTTAGTGGTCTTGTCAAAGCCATACACTGAGCAGTCATCAGATTTCCCTTTCAAGCTCTAGCAGAAGGTGAGTGTAATATCAATACTGAAAACATTTAAATGTGCTTTCCTCAACTGTTTGAGTGATTAATAATTAGTTATTTTGTTAATTGCAAATAAGTGTGTCGCAGGTGAGGGAGAAAACGAGAGAGACCTCTCCTTTCTGCATGAGCAGCTCGCTGACACGTGCTAATAGCGGAATGGTAGCAGGGAGGGGAGAGTAAAAGGAGCATAAACACACATTAAACATACTGAACTTGTCCTTTCTCTTATAGATTGAGCGTAATTAATAATTAAACGGCGCTTGGTGTAATGGGTTGACCCAGCTGAACTGTTCATTACTCAAACGGCAGAGGCATCACTCAAACTATTTTCTGCCATGCCCTTCCCTTCAGCGCCCTGAGGCCAGGGAACACTGCCTCTGCTGCTACACCTACTTTCAGCTGACCAAGGCGTTAACACACACACACACACACACACACACACACACACACACACACATACACAAAAAAGCAGCCACTAAATTACCCATTTCTCCCAGTGTGAGTGAGGATGTCTGAATGAGACACACAGGGTTGCTGGGGACTTTATGGAACCTACTTTATAAGTATAATCCAGTCCAGAGAAAGAGAGAGCACCTGACTGGCTTAAAGGAATACTCCAGCGCCTTTCAACCTAACCTCTGTCCACTCTATGTGCACAATTACCTCAGCCCAGAATTTCAACACCCTTTCTCTGTACTGAGAAAAGAATACAAGGTGTCAGTTACCATTTATAATGAACACCTACAGTATGTTATGTGTTTAACACTACAGCCTAGGACAGTAACAGTCTTAAAGGAAATCTCCACCCTGAATTGTGCTAAATGCATTTTTATTGAAGTATTTTAGATGCATTTAGCTATTCTGTTGCTTATTTTTTGAGTTCACCCAACAAATAAGCAACAGAATAGCTAAATGCATCTGAAATACTTCAATAAGAATGC
>JAOVVA010000037.1:7202145-7225446 GCA_028565275.1 Leiocassis micropogon | reverse complement strand
ATATATTATGGTTTTTTTTTTAATTTCAGATCATGGCAGTAGTTTATCGTTCTGATGTCACAGCAGGATGTTAATAGAGGAGGGGATAAACATCGATTCAGTTTCGAATCGTGATTGTTTTGTATGGCAATTCATGTATCACCGCACTGATTGTAAAATTATTTATTTATTTTTATTTTTTCATTTTTTAATACACAGTACTACTGTATGTGAAAGTCTTAGACATGTGTTTTAGACTGTGATTTTTTTTTTTGCATTAATTATTAAGTCATATCAAGTATTCAACCAAAAAATTCTTATCTTACATGAAAATATCTGTAGACCAGAAAAGAGAACATCATATGTAAAACATCACATTTTAGACAAAAAAAAAAACAACAACAACAAAAAAAAAAGTTTCTCAGTTTTACATGCGTTTAAAGAAAAGGCAGGTGGGACAGTCTGTGATTGGTTCTGCAGGAAATTCAGTAAAACTAAGCAGCTGATTTCCTTATAAAACTGCACAAATTGTACCTGAGACTAGATTTTAAACAATGCCATCACACCAATTATAGACTCTGTTTCATTAATTACTGTTTACTGATTTTTTTTTTAATCTATAAACTTTTTTTGAAGACTTACAGGTGGCGCTTTGAACTGTTCACACATTGGCGGGTAGCACAGCATACAGTGTGGAAAGAGCAACTTATTTGCTAAGTTTTTTAGAATTGTAACAAAATCTTTTTTTTTTTTTAAATAGAATCTGGTCATTTGTAAAATCGTGATATTAATCATAAAACAAATCGAATCTGCATCTAGGTTTCACGATAATCAGGTCGTCCCTGGTGATTCTTATTCCTGTTTGATGGCATGGTTACCCTGGCGTTTAACCAGGAGAAAAGAGAGAGAGAGAAAAAAAACATCTTCCTCAAACATTGACATTTTGAGTTTGCATGAGAGCAAGAGCTTCTTGTGTCACTCACTATTTTCTAGTCATGTCTTAAGAACCTGGCAGAAACTCATGGTTCCAGAATGCATTGCAGCTATACAGTCTGGTTGCACCAAGTGACTATAAAGCCTCACCTGGTTACTACAACATGACAAAAGTATTAAAAGTTTCTATAAGATGACAAGTGTGATTAAGATAAAAATCTGACCAGGTTAAAGAACTAAAGCACTGCTGCATCAATCTTTTCAGTAGAGATTATGGAAGAGCTTGTTTACACTGGCACTAGAACAGTATTGTCGGTAATGTTTGAAACTGTTACCTGAAGTTATTGTAAATAGATCAGCATGTTGATGGAGGAGTTGATAAAAATTCCTTGCAAAATAAATCTCAGATATCATGAAAGGTAACACATTTATTAATAAGAGGAACATGGAAGTCGGTTGTGGTGGATGTTTTCCTTTAACTATGGTGATACAGAGAGGTTTTTCTTTTATAACACTGAGCAAGATGGGTATAATTATGGGTTTTTTTATTTATATTTTTATGATTTTATATTTTAAAGTTTCTGTGATTATACATGCCCAGTCTAAGGTATACAGAGTCAGTTATCTGTTTAATTCATATTTAATTCATGTTTAATTCAACCCATACATTTTTTACTTTGAAAAGTTTCCTAAATGAATTATACATATTTATGTTGCCTTTATGATATTGCTATGACTGCTGACATATGATGTGAAGACATCATAAATACAAATGTGTTATGCATAAATGTTTATTAACTCAACTGTTGTCATTAAGCTTTCATAATAAGCATGTTTTACTGGTAAAACAAATTAATTAATTATTGGTGGGAATTGAACAAGCACTCCAGATGCAGTAAATAAAGTTTAGAAAATGTTTTTGAAAACAGAAAATGGCAGATATATAGATGGAGCAAATGCTTTAATTGACGGCCTCTGACATCAAAGCACTTGTGTATACATTTGAATACAAGAAGGTTGCACATTTCTTAATTAATACTGTAGTTGATATATGTGTATGATGTATGAGAGATTTAGGGCAATGATTGTTCCGGGCCAATTCTGATAGATTACTGATGTAAGACAACCCCCAAAGCAAAATGTTTAGTGATATTATTTCTATTGTTATGGTCTGTTAGTTTTTTAATCTATCTTGGGTCAGAAATAAAATGAACATTTAGTATAAGAAAAAAATGCCTGTAGATTCAGGCTTTTGGGCCACTATGTATAGAGGGCAGACAAAGAGAGAGTAAACTGAATGAGAGAAAAGAAACAAAGTATACACATAAAGCGAAATATTCCAGGATTTACTTTTTACAATTATCTTCAACCTTGAATTTTTTGAGCAGACAGTTAGCATCAATCATCAAATTTGTGCGAAATCAGAGCATTGTGCGCGTACCTGGACTATGTATGTAGTGCATCATAAATACGTGTGTGTGGGGTTGCCATGGAGAGGCATTAATAATCGGTTGCAAGGTCCCATGGGGCTCAGGTGAGGGGTGAATAAACAGCTAAATGAGGTAATACACACAAGAGCTCCCTTTGTCTCTCTCTCTCTCTCTCTCTCTCTCTCTCTCTCTCTCTCTATCTCTCTGTCCATCAGTTTGTCTGTCTCTGTCCTGCTCTCCGTTGTTCATCTCTGTTCATCGCGCTTGTATAGCCTGCGCTTGGTGCCCGTCGGCTCGTTTGACCATCTGCAGGGCAGCTTGTCTTTTATTGATGCGCTCTGCCCGTGTGTTGAGAAGGAGCTGATGTCCCTAATAAGACTCCTGCTTAAATTCACCGCTGTAATTACTGATCTAATTTTGCCTGATAATTGCTGCCAGGCAATTACATGTATATTTACCGCTGGTATTGTGGAGAAAGCAAGGCTCCGGGTCTCCGGCCGTTTGTGGTGCCGGATAATGGCAATGAGCCGCATAATACAGCAGCGCTTTCATCATCATCATCTTCTTTATCTTACTACAGCCACATCAAAGCAGTCTCATGAAGTGCAGATGTGTGTTTTCTGCTATATCAGTGCATATTCCCTGGCAGGTGTGTGTGAGAGGGTGTGTGTAAGCCTTCAGGCTGTAGGCCCAGGCTGTGTAATGATGTATGGCTGCTTCACAAGGCTGCAGCTCACTCAGGCGGCGACACATCCTCAGCTCTCGTTGTTTTGTTAATTTAAATAGGCGCATACATCCTACTCCTGCAACCTACCTGGAGCACGGGGCATAAAGAGAGCAGGTAAAATTACACGAGGAGAAAAAGCAGCCCAAAGGGCTTTGCTTTAATAGCCAATAGGATCCGTCCACATTTCTGTGATTTGACTGGATGACTTCTGTTTTTATTTTGTGCGTCTTTCTGTGTAATGAGATTGCAGTTGGTTGGGCTGGAGGATAATAGATACAATTATAATTGTAATTATTACGCTCAATATTGACATCATAATGATTATTACATTCTTTGTATAATTTAAAGACTTTTTTTGACTGTTTGGGTTTTTTTCCAAAGAATTCAAACCTGAATTTCCTTACGTGGGTAAATCCATGTGGCTGTGAATGAGAGTGCTCTTTAGTCATGTTCTTGATGAATATAAAACAAACATATATATATAATTATTATATTTATATATATTTTTTTACTTTACTAAATACATATTAATACTAATTAAATATTTTGAATACGTTTGCCAGTATATGCAGCCTGTCAAAAAATATATATATATTTATTTGGTCAATTTATTTATGCTTTTTTTTTTTTTATTCACTTTCATGCATCTGAAAATTTTTGGTTAATAATAATTCTAATGCTTTACTTTTATTTAATTTACTGTGTTTGAATAAACCCGTTATAAGAGCATACAGCTTGTCGGGGGGTTAAAACGTATTGCATAAGTACATCTGAATTTATTGTAATAAATACTAGTATGTTATTAGCAGATTAGGTCTTAATTAATCGACCAAACAATATTAAAATTAGTTTGATGATCTCAATCATTTACAGTAAGTGTGACAATTATGCAAAATAAAAATCAGGAAATACTTTTTCACGGCACTGTATCTTGCAAGCATATCAACATACTGTTATATAATCAAGCAGTATTCTCAGACACTACTAAGAGTCTTCTCAGTCATTACTTTTAATCACATCAAACACATGGTGTGCTGTTATGGGAAAATAATCAATGATTGGGTCATGTGGTGCAGCCTGATATGTTTAAGCCGAGAGATTTATTTATACCACCCTGACCTTGATTATTTTCATATATCAGCATGTCCTTAAGTATTTTATTTAACATGTATCACAGCAATTTGCTAGTTATTTATTTTTCCATTGTTTAAGGAACAGCATATATAGTGTATACTTATAGGGTGTCCGGGTTGCTCAGGAGAGTAAGCGTTACTGATCGGAGGGTCAGAGGTTCGAGCCCAGCCACTGCTTGACCTCTGGGCATGGCCCTTACCTTTATGCTATTATCTATTACCCAGCAACTGAAATACAGGGCATCCTCAGTGCCAGTCCCAAGTCTGGAAAATGGGTGGATTGCAACAGGAATAAAACGTGTGGCGATAACTTTGGGGTTGAATGATCCTATATGGCCGATTCCGGGAAACAAAAAAGCCCAAAGGAAAAAATATATACATTTTTTATTATTCAATTCAATTTTATTTGTATAGCACTTTTAAAATTTGTCAATGTCGGAAAGCAGCTTTACACAATCAAAAAAAAATTATAGAAATTTGTAAGAAATGTGAAAAATGTGTATGAATCAAAATTATTAGATAGCCCCTGATGAGCAAGCTGAGGGCGACGGCTAATTGATGTGGAACATCCACTGAGCAAGTTAGTTCCTGTCACTTACAGTATAGTTTAAGGCTTAAAAACAGTGGCTTTCTTACCAGACTTTTATTTATTTATTTATTTATTTATTTATTCATATTATATATATTTACTGTTTTTTATTCTCCTGCAAATTCTTGTGACCTTTCATATATTTGTAAAAGATACAAGCAATTAATGAACTTTTTTACTGAATATTTTTTTTAACTCAAGGACTCTCGTTGCATTTTATTTTTAAGGGTCGTTTTGATGATAGGCAGCATGGTGCCATGGTGGTTAGCACTGTAGTCTTGCACCTCCAGGGTCCAGGGTTCGAGTCTCACCTCAGGTCTGTGTGCGTGGAGTTTGGCATATTCTCTGTGTTCCCTCCCTCGTTTTCCTCTCACACCCAACATGGAGAGTAGGCTGATCGGCTCATAGCGTGTGTGTGTGTGGCTGGTGATGAATTGCCACCCTGCCCAGGGTGTACCCTGCCCCGTGCCCAAAGTTCCCTGGGATAGGCTCCAGACCTCCTGCTACCCTGAACAGGATAAGCGGTATAGAGAATAATTGAGAGAATTTTGATGATAATTTGATTGAAGGTGTTTGTGATGGAGAATAGCTGCAATTTTTTTTATTGAAGCTAGGATGTTCTGTAATTGTTTAAAAAAAAAAAAAAACACAAGAAAGCGTAGGTTTTTTTTTTTTTTTAGCTAGACTGGACTTTCAGCAATTTTAGCAAACCAATCAATATTATACCGAAGGAAGAAGTTAGACCTTTTGTAAGTAGTCTAAAACTGAAACTCTTAATTTGCTAACAATCACAGATTAAGAAGTTCAAAATTAGGACCTGTGTATGCAAAAGAAAGGACTTGAATTTAGAAAAATGTAGCTGTCTCTTGTTAGTTTGGAATCTCTGTCTACTGCTTCATCTGAGCTTTCCATCAATCCTCTTCCTCTCTCTCCCTTTCACTGTCTCTCCCAGCTGTTACTCTGTTCATGTTCCTCTTCCGTACGTTTCAGGGTCTGAGTGTTTGTTCAGGTTGTAATCATGTGTACATTTCGGCCTGCATTGTATTTCACCCGACAAAAGTGGGGTTCAGGTGCTGCAGATAAATCAATACATTCTGACTCTCTTCACCAAAGGCGAAACGTCTTCATCAAGGAAACATGCATATTATTGACTGTGTGGATTTTTTTTAAGGAGAAAAAGATTACGTATGCTTTCCATCTGCTTGATTTATGGTTTTTAATCTGCTTTTTTTGTTTTATTATTATTATTTATATCCACTTGTCTTTCATACCTGTTATGCGTGTGACCAAAAAATCATTAAAAGGTTCAATGGAGTTATAATCCACAACCACCAAGTATTGTACATTTTCATACTTTACACCTTTTGCTGTTTCTTGGTACCACAGTTCTCTGTATTCTGTGTTTCAGGATCCTCCTGTGCTTCCAGTTGGTCAGTTCAGTGACAAATTCGTGCACTTCATAACACAGAGGTAAGTCAGCAAAATTGAAGAATCCCAGAATACAGTGGATCTTTCTCACCATTACAATTTAGGATTTGGTTACTGTTGAAAAAACTGCTATACTTGGCTGTAAAACGTCAATAAAAAAAATATTTTCCAAGGGGCTAGGAAGTTGGAATCTCTTTTTTGCTAGTGGCTAATTTAAAAACATTTAATTACATCCATGCATTTAGTCATGTAGACATGATCAAGAAGAGGTAATTTTGAGTGTTTCATGGTTGTTGGTGTGAGACGGCCTCGTCTGAGTATTCCCGCTACTGGGATTTTCATGTTCAACCATCTCTAGGGTTTACAGAGAACCTTCTGAAAAAGAGAGTATCCAGTGAGCGGCAGTTCTCTGGGTGACAATGCCTTGTTGATGCCAGAGGTCATAAGGCAACAGTATCTCTAATAATATCTAGTTACACCTGAGATACGCCGAAGAGCTTCGCTGAACACACAACACTTTGAACCTTGAAGCAGATTAGAGCAGCTGAAGACCACACCAGCTTAGAACAGGACACTGAGGCTATAATTCACATGGGCTCGTCAAAACTGGACAATGGAAGATTGGAAAAAGTTTGGCTCGGAATTTGGTGTAAACCATATGAAAACATGGGTCCATCCTGCCTTGTATCAGTTGACTTAGACATGTGGTAGTGGTGTAATGGTGTCGGAATGTTCTTTTTTTTGGCACAACTTGAGCTCCTTAGTACCAATTGAGCATCTTTGGGATGTAGTGGAATAAGAGATTTGTATCATGCTGAAAAATCTGCAGCAACTGCGTGTGTTTTTGCCTGGATCTTTCCCTGACTTTCTCCCTAATTTAGTCTTGACTGGTTCCTGCCCACCAGCAAGCTCCCTAACATACTGTATGACGATTACCAGCTCAAGTGGGTGAAGTTTAACCCTTAAGGCCAGCCAGCTACATCTTTTCAAACCGCTGCTCTTGTCGTGTCGGAGGCATTGATATAACCTGGCAGTGTTTGTCCTCTTAGTCCACACTTTGCTCTCTTAAGCATAACTAAAGGTAAGAACTTTGATATTAATAAAAAAAATAACTCGCAGACAGATACACACATGTGTGCGCGCGCACACACACACACACACACACACTTTTCCCAGGTTGTGCCCCAAGCACCCACAATCCCTCCTGCCTCTTGTCTCTCATCCCCTTTTCCTGTTTGGGACGTGTGAGCCCTCTGGCAATAACCAGATGTGTTGGGACTTGTTTAGCAGCTGTTGTTTACTTGCCACACACCTTATTTACACATACAGGTCAACTGGTTTTGCCCTACTACCCCTGCCTGGCACTGCTATTCCAATACCCCCTGCTATTATTAGCCTGTTCTTGAGGATGCTTCATTCATCACTGTGCAAACAACCTCTTTACACCTGTATGCCCCTGCAATCCCCGTTATCTTCTATATGGGTCAGGTTGAGTGATTTACCCCAGCTATGGGAAGATCTGTGCCAAGGAGAGCCTTTCATCAACTTACTTTACCTATTGTTATTAGCAAGGATGCTATCCAGTATTAAAAAACGTTTGTTTATGGTGACCTTTCTAAATATCTTGGATTTAAGATTAAAAAGGAGAAATTAAAAGATTTTCCTTTAATGTTTGATTATGTTACCGTCCTTGGGTTAAGTTTGCACTTTGTTCCAACGAGAACAATGTTCTTTCATAAATGGTCTCTGCGGACCCTCCTGTGGCTTTATTTTATCTGCATGTTTATCTGCCTACCCTGTTTCTCTCCACAGCATGAAAAAACAGCCGAAAGAACGTCCTGCGCCCAATAACCTTATGGTGAGTGTGTGTCCTTTTAGGATCTAGTTCTATAATGTCTTCAGGGCAGCAGGCTTGTAGAAAACTACAACATCAAAAGTATTTTTATTAAAAATGATTGAGTCATTGATTAAGTAGCAGCCTTTTAAATTATGTTTTTAAATCAAGACTATACCGTATAACGTGTTTTCAAGGTTAAAAGAGTGCATTTTGACTTTGTGGGTTGATTGGAATTGATTCAGTAGTGGTTGCTGTAATACTGGTTTGCGTCTGTTCACTTTGAGAATGTGTAAATATTCAGAGCATTTAAAGTATCTACTATTCATCAATATCATCATACTATAATTTCTATACACTAATTTTAGCTTAAGAATTTCTTTCTCCAGTGACAGATACTGTCATTTTTTTTCTAGAAAGAAATAGCTTAAAAGCTTAAAAGCCACCAAAATGTTGACTGCTAATTTCTGTTAAATTAGTATGACATGCTTGTTTTAGAGGAATGTCGTAATAGGAAAGATTTGTTTTACATCATTTGCTTTTTTTTGCTGAAAGATGAAAGAAAAAATATTTAGTTTCCATAGTCTGTGCCAACAAACATTGTGTAAGGTCAGAAAAAAAACCCTCTAAGCATAACAGCATCACGGTCATAACAGCATTACATTAATGACGTTAATTTTGTTTTTAATTTTCCTATTGCTCAAATTGAATAGATTAGACACCAAGATGAGAATAACTAACTGGATGCAACAGTTTAAACTTTTTGGTTATTCGTAAGCATGAACATATTGACACTGTGCATTTGCAATAGGCTATGCTCAAACATAAGGCTAAATAATAAACATTTAGCGTTCAGGGTTTTTCAACATAAAAATGGTCAACTTATGTATGATGAGGTATTCATAGTGTAAAAATAAAATTCATCCTTTTATATAAGTCACTATTTCAGAAGGGTTTTAAATTATTGGCCTACATCATGCAAAGAAAACAACTAAGGAGATTATAAAGTGCGGGATCTTTTTTTTTTTTAAGAATCCTTTAAGACATTATCAAAGCCTGTAACAATGGTGCTGAATTGTCAACTTGATGGAAAAAAAATCATGAACACACATCATTTAAACATTTGAAGTTTCAAGGTAAAAACATCAAAAGTAAAAAAACATAGTTATGTTTAATAGTCAAAGTGTACCACTTGTTAGTAAGAATCATCAGGAAAACACTTGAGTTTGTTAGGAAGCAAAAAGATTGGACTTTAAAGCAATGGAAAAAAGTCATGTGGTCTGATGAGTCCAGATTGACCCAATTCCAGAGCGATGGGTGCATCAGGCTAAGAAGGGAAGCACATGAAGCAATGCACCCATCATGTATAGTGCTTAGTGTACAAGCCTCTGAGGGCAGTGTTATCATCTGGAGTTGTTTAGTTTGGTCAGGGCTAGGTCTCAGGAACAATGTGATGAAGATTTTCTTTTCTTAAGGTACAGTCATATTCCTAGACTCAAGTTGTGAGAGTGTTTCTGGAAGCATGAGGAATCATTTTCACACACCTGCAATCAAGTGCGTTCTTTCAGTCAGTATATAAATATTCTTTAATAGCTTGCGTGGGGTTACTGTTTGCCTTTACGCCTGCTTCCAGCCTCTTTTGGATCATCTAAACAGCATTTGGTTTCTTCAAGGTGTTATATTTATTTCCCAGTGCTTGAGTGGAATAAGAGTG
Source organism: Leiocassis micropogon (assembly GCA_028565275.1). Lineage (NCBI taxonomy): Eukaryota > Metazoa > Chordata > Actinopteri > Siluriformes > Bagridae > Leiocassis > Leiocassis micropogon. The sequence continues at coordinate 7,215,679 of JAOVVA010000037.1, read as the reverse complement.
TTTCTCATGTCTACGCTTCTTTTTCTCTTTTATGTTATTTGACATTTCTGTTAACTTTCTCACACACTTAGACTGAGCCACTTTTGGTCTGGAGTTCTGATTTACACAGGGCCTTTTCAGATGGAATTTGTGTCCTTTGTTGCTCTTTTTGTGCGTGCTTGATGGAAATCTCTGATAACGCTTTAGCACACAAGGTTGCAGCCATTGGCACTTGATGTATTAAAAGGCTGTGAACATTCTCCTTTCAGCACCACGGACAGTAACCTCGTCCAGTGAGAACCCAAGTGCAAATGCAGCGTATGTACATTCGTGTAAGTGATAGACTCTGTCAGTATAAGGTCATGAGTTTATTGTCAGAAGGTACACAAGTCTCCACTCAGTGAACATCAAATATCAAAAAAGCTTTGTGAATATTGAGTGATTTCTCAACAAAACCAGGAGTAATCTCTGAGTTGCCAAGGAAAGCATGGTGGAAAGGCAGGTAGCATTGATGCTCACAGCTCCAGGGTTGTGGATTTGTTTCCAAGTCCTGTTTACTGTACTAGGTTCTTGTTAGTCTAGGCATGGAAATTCACATTTATCAGTTCGAATTATCTAGATATCTAGCGATTACTAACATATTTCATTTTTTTTTTTAGCTCAGATTAAGATTGAAAATTAGATTTTAGCTCACATAATCTTAAAAAGACCTGCATTGTTTTTCGAGTTCAGACTCATGTTCAGACTCATGTTCAGATTCATGTTTATAGCTGATAGGAGTGGAGGACCATGATGCGTTGTTCTGTACCTGCATCAAGGTTTAATGTGTTCACTAGTTTGTAGGTTTGTAGTCAGTTCAAACCAGTCTGACAATTATCTAGGATCTAGGTGCTGATTTGATTTTTATATTGATTTTGTAAATATTATGATTTTATATTGTAAAATACAATATTTACAATAGTATATTATATTCTATTCTAATATTCTTTTTTTTTAGATTTTGTTCCAACTCTAAACAAACTTGGCAAATAATTTGCTTGTACCACATTTGCTTGCCAAAGTGAGAACAGTTTGAAGTGGGTCACCTTGTAGGATTAAACTGAAACAGCAACATTTTACCACCTCAAACAGAAATATACAGTAGATAGAAATGTTTAAAAATAATAATTTTAAAAAATAATATTTTGGAGTCAGTGTGGCGATGCATGAATTGCTATACAGAAGATTCACAATACATCCCTGATTGATTGATTGATTGATTTCCCCCCCCTATCTCTACCATTCTCCACAGACTGCTCTCATCATCCAGACATTTCTCAGCAGAAAACTGCTTGTTAGCTTCATTCTACATTAATATTGTAAAAGAGTCGTGCTAGAGATTTTTCACATCCCGGCTTTGAAGGAAAAGCATTGCTTTTCCACAGAATAGATCATTTCACTGAGTGCTGAAATGGAGGACAGGATGTCATGCAGTCACTAAAAGCAAGGCATAAAACTAGCTTGTTTAACTCTCATCACTTCAGGCTCCTTTACTCAGTTTTATTGCTTCTGGAGCACAAATACCCGGAGTAGTTATGACATTCCCACAAGTGAGCACATTTATCAGCACATGCCTAGTGAATGATTTTATTATTTGAATTTTTTAAGTTTCTGTTTAGCATCAATCGCATCAGCCCGATCTGCTTGTATACCACGTTTCTGCGATGTGAGACTCCAGCAGTGATTGTAAAGTGATTGACGTGTCCCCCCTCCTCCCTACGGACTTTCCTTATTGTCACCCAGTTGTCATTGTCCTTTTAGCACTTTTTGTCCCAAAGGAGCGTGCCGCACCGCAGGCCCCAGCTGCAGCCCACGATGCTGCCGAGGACAAAAGAGCGAGTGCTGTAGCCTACACCCCAAATCTGTTAGAGACCTATAGAGACCTATAGACTCCCGCCCCTCCCTCAGGCAGCCTGATTACGGACAGGGTGTGCGTGCTCTCACGGAGGAGCGTGTCTACGTCTTTTTGTGTGTGTTTTTCATAAATGTGTACGTGGGTAAGAGCTAAGGCTCAGGGGACAAGCCCTTTAAAGAGAGACGCGTCATCTTGCTGAATGCCTGTGGCCCGTACTGTAGGGAACAGGATGAGAGCAGGCTTTGAAAGCCCTTTGACATCGCTCTGATGATTTGTTTACACATTAGCACGCTGAGAAGTCCCGTGAGAGTGATCCTAGCTTTTAGCTTGATAACACTGTGGCTTTGGAGGTGAAGCCCATCCCCTTTCTCTCTCTCTCTCTTTTTCTCTCTTTCTCATTCTTATTTCCTCTGTCTCTTTCTCACACACACTCAGCCAGGGAACCTCATTGACACAAAACAATGTCCTCAAGACTTTAGTGAATGTCAAAAACAAGTGTGTGCGAGACAACTTATTCAACTTATTACTCGCTATTTTCAAATATTTTGTGAAAGGTTTGGGCAAAGAATTTTCTACATGCTTTCAATGTTTAATTTTAACCAAAATCTGTATAAACTGTATATAATCTGTATAACACTGTAGAGAAACCAGGTCTTTTATAAATCTACCACTTGCACAGGTTTCATTTCACTTTCATTGTCATATCATATGGGCCGCACGGTGGTGTAGTGGTTAGCTTTCACCTTGCATCTCCAAGGTCCAGGTTTGATTCCTGACTGTGTTCGATTCCCACTTCTGTGTGCAAGGAGTTTGCATTGATGATCCTGTGCTTACTGGGTTTCCTCCAGGTGCTCCGGTTTCCTCCAACAGTCCAAAAAGGCTAATTGGCATTCCCAAAATATTGTGTGAATGAGTGTGTGTGTATGTGTAAGTCCCCTGCGATGGATTGGCACCCCATTCAGGGTGTACCCCGCCTCGTGCCCCAAGTCCCCTAGGATAGGTTCCAGGTCCCCCACAACCCTGTATACAGGATAAAGCGGTATAGACGAGTGATTTCTGCACAATACATATTTCCATAAGAAAAGAAGTACTAAAATAAGGAAAAATGCATTAGATTAGATGAACATTACTCATTACTTCAGCATCATAGTAATGCTGTCACTGTCATCTTCCATCATTTTAAATCTGTTTTACACAGTCACTTGTTTAAAATGGGATTGCTGCTAGACAAGGTTTGAAGGACAAACATGATTATTTGGTCATTTTGTGTGAGATTTAATTTGGGTTACACTTCCATTACTTTGTTAGTTACATTATTTTCGTAGCTCCTGTGCAAAACCAAGGGGGAAAAGGCAAATGTAAAACATGGCTAGTTAAGTAAATTTGTGGAATTTGTTTAGGCATATTTTTGTATCTCTTAAAAAAAAAGTTTTTGTTAACTGCTGCTGTGCGAACAACTATATGGCATCATTGAAAAGTGCCAGTACCACACATGGCAATTCAAAGAGACACTCATTGTGTCTCAGATTAATCAAAAATCATGTTTGTATGATCAGATTCAGAATTTTTTTTCAAGCAAAATTCAGATCAAAGCATGTTGTAACTCCAGCTCTACATAATGTCTGGGAGATATTCCTATGACAGAGCAGATCTGGTGTGTGTACGTGTGTTTGTGCGTGTTTGTGCGTGTTCGTGCACGTGTGTGTGCGCGTGTTTTCATGAGTCTTGCTTGAGAGCCATGTGACTCACTTGGCTCCGGCTCTCCATACACCTGTCCCGCTCTTTGGTAATCTAGATGAATAGGTTTTCTTGGCGTGAGCAGAATTAAGAGATCATGAAGCCTTAGCCAACACACACATACTCATAGACACACTCATACACACGTCTCTGTGTATCCAGAGGGAGCATGTCATTAGTATGCAAATCTGCCAAGACCTAGTTATAACAGTGACCTCTTCACCTTTCTCGCTCTGTCTGTCTGTCTTGTGCTTTTTCCCTACGCCAATATCAGAGAGAGACACACGCGCGCACACACACACACATACACACACGCACGCACATGCACGCTCGCACACATAGGCACACACTACACTCCACCGTCGCTGCTCTTTAACACATTCTAATGAGGTGATGACCAACCACTTGTTATAATTGCTTTAGACTCCTTTTAATTTTCAAGCTTATTAATCATATGTAGAGTTATTTAAAAAAGCATAAATTAATCTTAGATTAAAAGGCCTATCACAGACTCGAAACAATTAAAGAGTAGAGTGAGATTTCCCCTGGGTTTGGCAGTTTTATTTTAACGGAGAATTCAGGTGATTATCACACTTTGATATGGGGCTGTGATTAATGTAGCCACACTTTTAAATGAGTTTTTTTTTCCGCCTGATGGTAGAGAGGTAAGCAGAAGCTGATAATGACCTAACTAAAGCAGTATTTATTCTGCCTTTCCTCTCTTAATAACTTCCTCTGCATGGGTGCAATGTTAGCAGCAGGTGGGTTAATTAATGGAGGTGCACTTCTCGGCATGCTCTCAGACACACAAACACACACACACACACACACTTATTTTTTCTTCTAAGTCACACAGAACAGAGGGGGACACAGGTGGCGATGGGTGCATTTGTGTGTGTGTGAATGCAGCCTGTGTCGGTCCAGCCAAACAAGCAACTGACCGTCTGAGCTCTGATTTATTGCAGCTTGTCATTGTCCAAATGTGTGTAAGAGCATGCGAATGATCATTGACCATTTTGTGTGTGTGTGTGTGTGTGTGTGTGTGTGTGGTATTTATATATGTCTTTCTCCTCAAACGGCCCTTCCCCGTCCTTGACTGCATCTCTTCCCACATGTGCTCTTATTCTCCATGTCGGGTCAAAAACAGGCCGCCCTACGTGATCAGACCCTCGTCCGGCCTGGCAGGGTCACAGCGTAGTGCTGGGTTCAGCTGCGTATTACTGCTCTATATCTGAGCCCGGAGCTGGTGAGTGGGCTGGCGAGGCTGTGCCCGGGCCTGGTGATTGATGAGGAAGGGCGCTCGCTACGGCTCGCCCTCAGGACGGGCCTCAACGCAACCCAGAGCGGGGAGTGATTAACCTCACTGTGGCACACACAGAGCTCACCATTAGCAGGACAGCACGATTGATGGTCCCGCTCTGTCCTCGCAGAGACCAAGAGTGTGTGTCTGTGAGAAAAAGGAGAAGCGGGGTGTTTGCAAATGACTGGCGTGATGTGGAGGAATCTGTTGGCCTTGGTTTATAACATAAGAACATAAGAAAATTGAAGGAGAAAAAAAAAACAGTTAATTGTTGGTATGGGCAATATGATATAAAAAATATATCATGAGACTTGATGACAGTTCAATTATGCATCATACTGTATGTGTCACATTATTTATAGGTTTGTTGGCAAGTTTCTAGTTTCTTTTGTAACTAAAAAAATCTTTAAGTCAGTTTATATATATATAATATTTGCTATGTTTTGTTGTTTTTTTAACCAGAACTTGTTATTGTAATTCTATTATCATATTTCACAGCCTTAATTTTTTTTTTATCATTTAATTTATAATAATAAACAGCACATAATTAGTCATGTTATAAATCTTATCAAAGATTAGTTGAAGTTTATCTGCATAATTATATGAACAGAGTTTCACAATGATTCAATTGTTCATATTAATTATTTAGTGTATGTATTTTCTAACAAACTCTTATTGCAGATGATCAGAAAGGCATTTTTTATTTTTATTTTACTTTTGTGTATTGTAAGCCTGCAGTCACTAAAATACATAAATCATTACAATCAGAATCTTTTTCTTGTTAGTTACTTTACACAATTATACCAATAAATAATCATCTCAGTATTTTACTACTAAGTAAAATCTCCAACGCTTTCATACGAGTCCAACTGGACCTAAATAAAAACGGTAGGGTGTTATTTGTACACTTCTGGGAATTTTGCAGTGTACAGTACATCCAAACAGCCCAATGTACTTAATGTTATATTACAAATAAGTTCCAATTGGGAAGCCAATACCTCATCTGGGGGGGAGAAGTGTTCATGGTTAAAATACAAATCATTTAACAACACCCTTTAAAATGCCCTTTGACGCTCCTTTCATTTTAAATTCCTCCTTAATTCTGTCTCTTATTTAATTAGGATTTGCTCGTGTAGTTTAAGCGGTACACAGGTGCTTCTGCCAGAATCACTACATCAGAGTAATAAGGAAAGACACATTCATTTAAACAGCACCGAGTGTCACTGCTAATTTATCTCCAAAGCCTAAAGCTCCAATCAGGAATCCCAGTAACTGGGCAGCCGGTGGCAGGGTCACAGCGGAGACAGAAGCCTTTAAGTAACAGCAGCACAGCCACTAAATCATACACGATGCTTTTTTAGCATATGCTCTGTTAATAAGCTGAGTTTAAGCAATGAGTGTTCTGTCATAGTGGTTTATCATTTTCCTGTTTAGGGGTAGAATGGAGGAAAAGTAGTCCCGCCAGTCACCTTGTTACAGTGTTACCCGGTATCAGGGTCAAACTCAGCTCTCGTGTTTATTAATTGCTGCTCTACGGTATAGCTGTAAGATTTTAAAGTAAAAAACAAAACAAAAAGAAAGAGAGCTCTAAGTGATTATGCCGTTTCTTCTTGTCTTTTACAGGATCATCCATTTATCACGCAATACGATGATGGGAACACGGAGGTAGTATCCATGTGGGTGTGTAGATGCTTGGAGGACCGCAAATCTCAGCAAGCTCAGGGGCTAATGTAAGGAGCCGGGACACAACAAGGAGCTGTTTTTTCTTTTTTGTTTTTCTTTTCTATAAAGTGCCACTGAGTGTACAGAGGTTTCCTGGCTGGACTTGAAGGAGACCACCCATAAACAGACTCCAGAGTGCTTATGGACCCTTTTTTTTTTTTGTTCTTTTCCTACGGATCTAATAACTCGAGATCAGTGTTTTGTTTTTGTTTTGTTTTATATATTTGTTTCTGAATGCTTGTGGAAATTGCAGTATAAATGGTTCAGGCTTATGACTCTCTATCATTTCCATAGCAGATGGACCATGAAGCAAAAGCTTTTTAATAGGGTTCTTTCAGGATAAACTAGAAGACCTTGTAATGCAGAGTAAACGTTTTTGCGTTTCGATCTCTACAGGGAGGGGAGGGAGGGAGGCGGCTTTGGGCTACTGATCAAAAAAAAAAAAAATGGTTTTGAGGTAAAATCCCTGTATCTCCACGCTGCTGCTGATTGGGTCCTTGAGCTAGACCTTAATCGTTATCTGCATAGATGTATCCTGTTGCCATTTGTATGTAGCTTTAGACAAAAGCAGCAGCCAAATGAACGAGAGAGTTTTTTTTTTTTTTTTTTTTTTTGGCAAAAAGAAAATTCACATTTATTAACCCAGGAGTGTATTGCATGCGGCACATCGGTCTTAAATTGTTGTGCGACACATTTACTATGTACGTCTTCAGTAGATGTTTTATTCTAGTCTGGGGCATGTTTTTTTCCTTTATTTATGTTTCAGGGAATCTATTCAGAAACATTAAATATGTCCCAAAATTTTCAACAGGCACAAAACAAAAAAATATAAACCAATGGTCCGTATTTCCTTTACGATTGTACATATTATCCCTGACCTCGTTAATCAGCACTAACCTAGGCATTTTCAGCACTGCCGTGTTTTGTGCGTTTTCCTTAAGAGTTAGAGAACATGGAAAAGCTCTTGCGATGTATAAACCACAATACCAGACCACTCGAGTTTTTCATGCATTCAATCATACCCTTACTCCGGTGTGTGCATCGCGTTATTCCAGCCACATGTTTAACCTCCTGAGCACATAAATATAGGTCTTAAATCTAATCGTTTTAACTTGACTGACCCCACTTATCTATTAGATATATTTAATTCAAATCAGCATCATCCTCCCTCTCCACTACAGCATGTAATCATTCCACAGCAGGGAGTAAATAATTTTTGCTCACTATTCTATTAACCACTGACAGCTGCCGACTAACATGCCTCATATGTTACAGCTGCATCAACCCACCACATCTGCCTACTACTACTACTCCAATACTCCATGGGCCACTTAAAGACGTTTTTATGCCGTCATGCACTTATTGTACTGCTGTGTTTTTTATACAGCGTTACTTTATAAAACGAAGCAGTCCTGTAGGCTCATATTTTGCACCCTGCATTAATTTAGTTAACTCCTGGTGGGATTCCAGTGAAGAAAGTGAAAAATACAAGGTGGCGTTCAAGACAAACCAGGACTTCTGATTGTGCAGAGTAATAGAACAGTTTTGAAAGTAAAAACTAGCTTTATTTCTCTATATAATCCCCTGCTAGACTAATGCATTTATCCCAGCATTTCACTAGCGCTTGGATACCATCAGGGTAGAAAGTTTTCTCAGTACACCAGAGCCATGATGGGACTGCCTGCTTCATCTCTGAAACGCTGGCCTTTCAGGAAATCCTTTAATAGCCGTTTTCTTTAATGGAAAAAAATTGCCTGGTTTTCGAAGACAATAAGCAAACTTGTACTGCCCACCGCACCACTTGCACGTTACAGGAACTTTTCACCTCTCTTACAGTCCTGACCTTGCTTCAAGCCATTTCCAACGAATTCCAGCGTTCGCAGGTAGTCTGATCAAGGCTTCGGTGTATTGAGAAAGCTTTCTACTTTGATAGGCTCCAAGCACTATTGAAACACTGCGTTAAGTGCATTAGTGTAGCAGGGGACTATATCTAGAAATATGCATTATACCCAAAGTTATAATACTTGAAGGTGTAAGTTTTTTTTTCTTGGTATGTTACCAAATTATCATCAAGATATCTTTATTAGGTTTTGAAGTTTTTGCTTGTTTTTGAACCCAGTTCAAATTCACTGTTACCTTCCGTCTTTATTTCCATCTTTTTGAAATCTGGTGGCACATTAGGCTGATTTCACATTGCTGTGAAAGTTTGCACACCTTCAACTATTCCTAAGTAAATTAAACATTCAGAATGTTCTCTCTCTCTCTCTCTCTCTCTCTCTCTCTGTGCTCTCCTATAAACACCTCACTTCATTCTCTTAATATAAAGAAATGTTCCTCAAGCTATTAAAGGGCCATTTTAATGCGTGTAGTAGAAAATGCTTTCTGTGAAGAAATCTAAACGTGTCCCTTATGCTTCTTTAACTGCGTATTTATTTGTCTAAATCCATTTGTTGGTGCACAAACAACACAGGTCTGGTCATTATTGTGAAAAATAATGTGACATTTCCTTTTCTCTATTACCTGAAATGTGTTGGTATTACTTTATTCTGGGAAAATAATATCACTAGCAATACTTTAGGCTTAATATGATGCACAGCGAAGTTTAAATTGGACTTTTGATATTGCTTAGAATATAATTTTTTTAGATCAGTACAAATCAGTTATTTTAGTACATTGAACATCTAAATTCAAACTTGAAAATGTTCAAGAAAGTGAAAAATATTTCAGGCTCCCGGACATTTTGATGTAAGTTTACCAGGACTGTGATACAGTATTGAATGACTGAATGGATTTCTTGATTCTGTGCTTGGAATATATTCATACAACTGAATTTTTTTTTCCATTATTATTTTTGCTGGCTTTGTCATAAAATGTGTATGGTGTTAAAATCGCTCGCATCTGGCCGAATTTTTGTTCCAAGATCTTGAACAAATTCCTTAAATTTATACAACAAAATAAGGATTCATCTTCAGCCAATGTGTTATCTTGGTCACGTCATGACGGATCAAGAGAGAATCCTAGTTGGAATATACCCTGGAGGAGACAAGAGTGCTATTTTCAACATGACAATAGACAATCCATGTTCCTGTGAAGCAAGAGGAGACTGGAGAACCTTATGGAAACCCACAAAGACACAAGGACATGCACAGAAACTTCATACAGACTGTAACAGAAGCTTGAGAATGACCTGGATCTGTGATCCTCTCAGCAGTCGCTCATTCTTCACTACAGACCTGCCCTTACGGTATATAGGAACATGCATGTCAATGCTGTTGATTCTTTATAGTTTAGTTAAAAAACAGCATTTATTGTACTGAACACTCATGCGCCGTTGCAGTCATTTCTATACAGAGATGGCAGGCTTCTTTTCCTGCCATGATGTTGCCTTGATTGGCGAGTGACTGTCCCACAAACCTTGATACCTTAATTTAGCCATGTTGACTGACTAATAGTGCTAAATATCCAAATAAAGTTTAAAACCAACTATAGATTTTACTGCAATATCCTTGCAGTAGGGTACCAGTAAAATTTTATATCAGTCTGCTGCACAGCACATTTACAATAGTACTGTAAAAACTTACATATTATAAAATAAAACATAATATTTGCTTGTTGGGCTGATGCCTATTAATCAAAACAGGAGGATACTTTCATAGAAGCAGCTTAAGGGTCTCGATCAAATATAGCACTGTTGGGATTTGACCACACCACCTTCTGATCTGTAGTTCAATGCTTTATCTACTGAGCCACTACCACACAATGAGTTTCCCTTGGGACACCATTTAGAAATTTTTACCACTTGTAAATGTAAATGTTATTTAGTTTAAAGTAACTATGCTGTACAATTTATTGTCAATTTTACAGTAAATTAATGGCAACCTTGCTGCCTGTAAGTAATAAAAATTTACTACCATTTTGGCAGTCCTTGATGAAGGTGTCATGGTCAGGATGATGTAAGTGTATACTGTAAATTGAAATGTAAACCTCCTCCCAGGAGATATCTGCGACCATTTGTACACTATAAAATTAAAATGGAGAAAATGCTGATTTTTTTAATAGCGGCTAGAAATAGTTTTTGCTGTCTTAGCAGCCAAAATGAATTTATATTTCTGAAATATGACCAGAAATTGTGTGTCTTTCCAGTGGGCAGCAGTTTGAGTTGCTCTGAGGGCTCGAGCTTTCCCACAACGGTCCAGTTCGATTAGCACGGTCGGGCCGGAAGAACAGAGCTGCCGCTTTTCACTGCTATTACCCAGATCCTTTTATCAATGTCCAGTAATTAAAATGTCACCACTTAATTTTCAGACCATGGAGAACCTCTTGTAGCAATCCCTTTCCTAATAAAAAAAAAACAGTAATCGAAATGCTATTTTCACCTGAAACAAAAAGGTTGCGGCCAGGCGACTTAAGGAGTGTCAGGCCGAGGGAGATCAATATGAACAGAGCAGATTGATCTGGTGCTAAAGTGGAATTTATTTGGGGTCATGTGGCTTTTAGATGCCGCTGATAGAGCCGGTTACTGTACTACACTGGCTTTCATCTGGTACGGTTATTAAACGTCTCCCTCTGAATGACTCTGGCACTGATTTATGTGCCAATCTCTCTTGTGACCTCCAGAAACTAGACCTTGTGCTTTTTATATAACCTGCTTGTTTTCCCTTTAGTTCTCCTCAAGAGTAGATCATATAGCTATTCTCTGGATTGTAAGCCTTTTCTCCTGTATCTTTAGTTTTCAGTTTCTTTTCAGAAGTGTTTAACTACCTGACACAACATATAAACCCTCAATGTTCTTGTCTGTAATGTGGTATGCGGGAGATGTGAAGGCCTGTAATATGCTGAAACAGTAAGTGGGCATGAAGCCTCCTGAGTGGCTGAGATGAGAAGGAAGGATTAGGTTTCTCCTGAGCACTATGAAGAGTGTGTACACCACTAGTCAAAACACTCAGAGCTGAGTCCTCTCCTAACCAGTTCGATGTTTCTCTTCTAATAAGTTTGTTATATTCATTATCACTTTGTCTCTTGGTATCAATTCTGTTCTAGTTATTGTATTATTTAGGGCATGGTATATGATCTGGACTGGACTGAACATCATTATGTTCACAGAAACACATTACCGTCATTGTACATTAGGGATGGATGTAGAGTAAATGTAGACTTGGAGTGCAATTAATCACATTAATTTCATTATGTGCCAATCTATTTAGGTTCCACAATAAAATGTGAAGCAACTGAAATCAGTCGTATTTAGAGTATAAGCTAAGCTTTTTATCCGATAAGCCTAATCAACCCAATAAACCCATACATTAATATCTTAATTCTATATTATACTAAGCACATTGTGGTCTACAGTCAGCACAATGTTCTTATTTTTCCTTGAACTTTGTCCAATCATATTGTCTCACTAATTCGTTTAGATATCTGTGTAATATAATATCTAGTAAGCTATTAATGAACTAATAATACCAGATGTTTCTGAAATGCAATATTTATCCTATTGATTAAACTGTGCCTCAAACAAGCATTGATTACTTAAAAGCATGTCACAGTCATGTCGTACTGCAAGCAAAAGGGCTGCACCTTAAACTAATCTTAACCTCTTTGTTGCTAATTATTAATAAGGAAAAAATAGGAGTAGAACAAAAAATAGCCAACGACATATGAGCCACTGTAAGACTTACACTAGAGAGGGGTTCAGACTTCAGTATATTGTATGGCATTGTTTTATGGCGTGGCCTTGTAGAACATTGCATGTGAAAAACGGAAAAAGGGGTGGAAAAAACTTTTCGGGAGAAAAAAACAATTCGCCATAATCCGTACTAATTCATATCAAGTCCTGATGATTTAGGTGGTTTCCAATTTTGGTTTTTAAAAAAATCTAGTCATTTTTACCATTAATTTATTATTATTATTATTATTTGTTTGTATTGATTATTATTATTGTTATTATTATTATTATTATTATTACATCACCCAGCCTCCCCGCCATAACTGTGCCGCAGTCAGCCTGTGCTCTAAATAATTAACAGGGAAGGAATAATTACAGTGTGAAATTGTAATTATTGTTGGAGCAGAGCGAAGCCTCTTGTATGGTGAAAGAGGACGCGCTCAGGGCCGAGTCGGGTTAAAGTTTCCCTCACCATCAATATTGCATTAAGCTCAGGCGGGTGGCCCCGCGACACTTGGCACGTTTTACAACCATCCCGTCTCTATTAGTGACCCCCAGATGAAATTACATAAAACAATGCAAATACAAATACATGCATTTAGATAGCTTGTTTTTTTAATTTCTCATGAAATCAACTCAATTAAATACTAATTACTATTTAATTTTGAAGGGGTGGATCAGTTGCATTGAATTTTATTTAGGATAATTGTACACTTTGTGTAATACACCCAAAAATAATGACGCAAGACACTAGAGAGAGAGAGAGAGAGAGAGAGAGAGAGTGCAATTTTCCATATAATAATTGCTTTAATAAATAAGCTTTAAATAGGTTTAAAAGCTTATGTTGAAATACAGGCTATATTCACATTTGTACTGAAGATGCATACTTGGAGATGCAAGGAGAGGTGCAGTTTAGTACCCTTTTTTTTTCAGGATTTAAACTTTAAAGCGGTCATATAAAACGATTCGAGTGCCACTTGGGTTTTTTAATACTCTGCTTAAACTGAGACATTGGGATTTCATTTGTGCTTTTGTCGAAAATAAAACAAAAGTTTTTTAATGTCAGGAATCTGATGTAATTTAATACAACAAACAGCTTCCGGGACACTTAACATTATTCGTTTTATTATTTTTATATATAAACTACTCTGGTAATTCCAGTGTGTTATATTAGGTATAACATTTAGAAATAATTTGAACAGAAAATGTAATGTATTATTATTATTATTATTATTAT
>JAOVVA010000037.1:7180010-7190642 GCA_028565275.1 Leiocassis micropogon | reverse complement strand
GCGCATAGAGTGCATTGTCTGCTCTCAAAATGTCAAACCACGCGCTCAGAATTGTGGCAGGAATATAACGCCATACGATTCCTGCCTCAGGTCTGTTTGCATGCCCTCCCTGTGCTTCGTGGGTTTCCTCAGGGTACTCCGGTTTCCTCCCACAGGTCAAAGACCTGCAGATTAGGCTAATTGGCATTCCCAAATTGCCCGTAGTGTATGTGAGTGTGTGTGCCCTGTGATGGATGGGCACCCTGTCCAGTGTGTACCCCACCTTGTACCCAAAGTCCCCTGGGACACGCTTCAGGCCCCCCCCCATCCCCAACCCTGTACACAGGATAAAGTGAATAAATAAATGAATGTACACATGTATGAGAGCTGTCTAATATTTACATCAGCACTTAATATTTATCTAATAGTTAATATTAACAAAAATTAGAACACACACACACACACACACACACTCAGTGTGTGGCTCGTGGCCACCACTACATTTGTGTGGCCTTTCTGCTGGGCGTAGATGGGCTTTGGGCGCACATGATCTTGTCACTAGTTTGGCGTATTGTTGTTGTATAATTAATGTTTATTAGTTATGGTGGATCCGTGTCCATTGCTGAAAGCTCTTGGAAAGAGCAAGCGCACATCAGAACATCAGAACTGTACCTTTTTTTTTTTTTTTTTTTACATCATATGAATGGCTGGGTGTATGTGCACATCCCATACCTGACCAATAGATGGCTCCAGGATACACTTTGAGAAGAAAGGATGCCTGCAAAGACTACGTAATGGGCAATGTTCTGCTGAAAAAACCCTGGGTCCTGGAATTCATGTGGATGCTACAGGTAACACCTACATAAGTTGTTGAAGAAGTCTTGTGGAGGCCAGGCGTTGATGGTTCAGAGTTGTTTTTGGTGAAACAAGAGGGCTGAAGTACTATTTATTTCCTTAATTTCAGATTGGAATAGATCCAACTTTACATGCCGTTCACTGACACTACCTGCTTGACATGGACCCTCTGAAATGACCTTCTGTCTTCATGCAGTTTAAAGATCTGTTGAGAAGAACAGGGGAAGTACTAGAGTTCCCCCTGAGACACAGCTGTAGAATTCTTAAAGATTTTAAGAGATGTAAGAGCACACACAGGCTTCTTTAGGGGGGAATGGGGTTGGTCATCCCATTTTTTTTTAAATGTAATTTGAATCTGTCAAAAATACTGTCCCGAACAAATTCTTTTTCTATGTACAATAGAACGTGTCAGGAAAGAACTGAGAGATGTATTTAAAAGATATGGACTGTATTTTGTCCCACTTGTGACAACTACTGTATCCTTATTTTTTTAAAACTATTTTAACTATTTAGAAAGCTACAGTATTGTCATTAAAGACAACAGGATAATATGATGAAAATGCTGAAGATAAATGGGCGATTGTGACAAGCATCTCCAACTAATCTTGTTTGCTAAAGGTACAGCTACATGTTATACATGCTAATACAAAAAATAACTGAACTATAGCTCTCCCTTCATACTTTTTATTATAATACAAAATAAAGCAGGCAATGCTCATTCATTTATTTGTTTGTTCCTGATGAGCGAGCAGAGGGCGGCAATGGCAGAGATCCCGGAGATGACAATAGGTAGAAACCTTGAGTAACCAGCCTCAACAGGGAGTCTGTACTCATTTGGATGATAACAGATAAGACTTTTTTTTTTTTGTCAGTGTTAAAAAAAATAGTAGAGAAATGCTGAACTCCTGGACATTTACATTTTCCTGAATTCTGTGTGTCTTATACTTGAAATCTCTTTGCAGGGGACCTGTGATTGCAATTTGGAACATTTCTGTATCAATGGTTTTAAACAGCGCCCTGTGGTGGGTAAGAAGTGTGTGTAAAGTTTGCATATTCTCCCCGTACTCGGGGGGTTTCCTTCCACAGTCCAAAGACATGCAGATTAATTGCCCGTAGTGTGAGTGTAAGTGTGTGTAAATAAAGTTAAAGGATTGGTACCCTGCCTTGTGTTCTAGGTCTCCCTGGATAGGCTCCAGGCCCCAAGCAGCCCTATATATAGGATAAAGCAGAATGTATGTTTAGGGTCTGTATTCTGAAAGGTTTAAATAATCACTGGTTTTTTTTTTAGGAAAATAAAGTGTTTTTGTTTTAAAACAAACCCACCGCTTTTGAAAGTTTGTTAAGCAATCAAGCAATGCAGGGTAAACTTATTTTCACTGGAGTACTCTCCAGTGAAATTCATTTCTCACAGAGAAATATTTCTTTTTTTAGGTCAGTTGTATAAGCATTTCACACTGTGTATGGTTGTGTATGTGACAAATACAATTTTGAATTAGATTATTTTTTTATTTTATTTAGGCACATTTTCATGCTTATGCTGAAAATGTGAAGAAATTCCAACTGTACACATTTCCACGTGGCTCGAATGTCGATGAAAAGTTGAGCAGAAGCACTCATCAGATCATGGCTCTTTGCTAATGCACAAAATCACAGATGAATTGTGGGTTAATTGATTTGCGTCAATTTTGGGAGGGGGGGATGGGGGAGCGTGCGCGATGACGCCCTCGAGCCGAGCCGCGCGTGCCCCCCTCCCCACGTGACCGGGCTACGTCATGGCCTGCGCTAGGGAACTACAAGATGGCGGAGAGTGCGGAACTGAAGGTAAAACCGCTGCGCTCCTTTGCCGCTTAAATTGACAGACCGGGAGCTGTATTGTGCGTGTTTGAGTTTACCTGATGCTTATGTGCAGCGTTTGTGTTTTACTTTGAGCTGAGTTTGTTTGTTTTGCAGGTTAGGCTGATGTTAATGTTGTAGACTTGTGCGCTCGGGGAGTTCTCTAGTAGCTCCCTCGGCTTTAAACATGTTATTGGCCGAATCCCAATCGGCTCCGGATTGGAGATATAGTGCACTGCCATGCTGCTCGTTCACACTCTGTATAGTGCACTTATATAGGGGAGACTGGGGCAAATTGGTATTGAGCCAGGTGTTGATGTTGAACGCGAGCGCTGTCCGTTTTTCTCCCTGTAGATGCCAAGTTTGTCTTTTTCACCCCTTTTAGAAAAAAAGTTTTATCAGATTCCTATATCGTTAATGATTCAAATTAATCTTCTTTATACACTGCCGAGTTATTTAACTGCTTTATTTGTGTGTTTTATTTTGCAACTGGGATGAAATGGTCAGCATCAGCCTAGCTGCTTAGCTAATAACACTAGTGGCTGCTAGAGGGCTCCATCTTGGAGCATCATTTCTCTCTATATAAGGCAGAAAAAAAATATCCAACACTTTTCACTGCCTCCTGTCTTAACTATAAGATTTTGTCTTATTTGTCTTTAAGTATTTTTCTAAGCCTACAACAGGTGTTGTGTGTTCATACTGTGAGCAACCTGGAGTGAAATGTGTGCTGGTGATTTCCTATTAAATGTTCAATATTTTATTTAGAAATGCATAAAAAAGATAAAAAGAGATTTCACATGGTGGTGTGGTGTCCTGTTTATGCTTTAACTCAAGTCAATCATGATCATCACTTTTAATATTATATCGGGTTAATTTGCTTTAATATGGCATCCAGCAGTGAGCACCAGGTGTCACTTGTTTGAATTGGTTCTGTAAAAGAAGAAGAAAAACTCAGCATTGTATCTGTTGATTTATTTTAAATAAATATATAAAGGGTTCAGAAATGTACCGTATAGAGTATTATATCCTTTTTTTCAGTGCAACCATTGGCAATATTATTGAATTTTTCAATTTATTTAATTTTAACCAACATATACACATGATAGAGCAAAAAAAATGAAAAAAGTGAAAATTGGTCACATAGACACAAATAAATAGCACAGATCTATACACACTATCACATATTTTAATGATATAAATAGAATGCTTTAAAAAAAATTAATGAGTTTTACATATTTGTGTCATCATTCCCATATTCCAGAAAAATTCCCAATTCCATGTTAAAATTGACACTTTATAAAACTAATAACTTTTGTTCTACATGACGCATCTGAAAACCCATATGCACAGTCTGAAGTCTGATGCCGCCCTGTTAACACAAGGCTTCCATATAAGCCCAGTTTTTTTTAATGATTATTGACCTATGCTGTGTTGCCAGCACAGTTCTGTACTGCTTGGGTTTTAAAGTTTAAAAAAAATTTTTTTTTTTTTGTGCATGTGTATGGATTTTTTTTATTTAACTTTTTTCCCCTTACTCAGTCTGGTGACCTGTTTCAGCTCTGAACAGGTGGTTTTGAAAACCTGTTCATTAGAAGTGTACAGATGGGACGTGGAAGCTCTAGTACAGTTTCAGATCGTCTACATAAACAGT
The DNA here is from genome assembly GCA_028565275.1 of Leiocassis micropogon. Lineage (NCBI taxonomy): Eukaryota > Metazoa > Chordata > Actinopteri > Siluriformes > Bagridae > Leiocassis > Leiocassis micropogon. The sequence goes on along the minus strand of JAOVVA010000037.1, from coordinate 7,186,324 downwards.
TGGTGTCTTTGTGTGTGTGTGCACATGTGCACATGCACGCGTTTGTAGTCGCTGTTAGACATCGCTCACAGGTGCTTGTTTGCAGACTTTCTCTATAGCGCTTGGTCAAAGGGTGTATGTTTTTTTTTTTGTTTTTTTTTTAGTTCCCACCCCTCCAAAAAAAATAAAAGTAGTCCACTGTGCACGTTTTGTAATCGTCCGTGTCCTTCACATTGACCTAGTACTGTTTGTCCTTGATTTCCATTTAGGCTTGTATCTATAACAAGCAGCGCCATGTGGAGAGATTAGAGATTAGAGAGAAAGAGAGCGGACAGATTCATCAATAATTTATGATTTCTTTTTTTCTTTCTTTTTTTTTTAATGCAAAGTTGATGAATCTGTTTTAAGACACAACAATTTCCTGGCACGACTAAAAACCTATTCCTCCAGGTTATTTTTTTGCAGCATGTGGCAGATGTTCATATCCAGAGTGATTTACATTACAGAATTACACGTCTGCTCGTTTAAGCACTTTCTAATAATGTTGTGTGTTCAGACATTTAACTCGGTCTTGACCTATTCTCCGTGTCAGGACATGGGTGATGAGGTGTGGGCCGTTTTGTTGAACAGTTTGCTTTTCCCCTAAGATCTGTGTGCATCGAGTGGAAAATGTCAGCACTAAAATTATCCTCAGGCGTTCACCGATGATCCGGCGTACGAGATAGAGCGGTAATGTCATGTTTCGAAATATCGTCCTTGCTCCTGTGGTTTGTTTTTTTTTTTTTTTTTTTTTTTTTGGATGAGCTTGGTGTTCGTTTAATACTGAGATGCCGCGACAGTTTAAAATCCCGAATCCGAATTTATTACATTTGATTTGGCTTTAAACCGAGAGTATTTAAAAGGAATAAAATTTGCTTCAGTAAATAAATGATGTTTATTAGAAACTTGGAAGAATCAGCTAAGAAGTGCTCAGTGTTTTAGGAGCTTTAAGACCAGCCTGTGTGATGAAGCTTTCCTAGTACCAGCTGTACAAACTAACCAGAAACTAGAGCTAATATTTGTGCTTGTATCAAATGTTAAGTAATCACACAAACAGTTATTGGCAGGACGGTGAATTAAAACTTGTGCATCATTCGGCACAAAAAACAACTAGTGGGGTTTGGGTCATGTGGCGCTAATATATACTGTATACAGTATGTAATATAAAAAGAAATGAAAGGCAATGACGAAATGAAAGGAACTGGATCGGTGTACGAGTGGATTAAGGATATTTTCTGATGTGATCCACTGTTGGTGACAGAGCCAGCACAGATCTTGCTAGGCAAGAATGCAGGGCAAGACATGAGCATTACAGAGAGCTGGATTAGACAGTGTGAGGATGTGAGTGTTGTGTATGAGCTGATAATCAGAGCTGTTATTAGGGTTATTTAATGAAATCGTTTGAACAGCTATGTTTAAAGATTCTTAATTTTGTGTAAGTCTATAGCCAGTATGAGTTGATGTCGTTGTAAAAAGTTATTTCAGTCTTCTGATTGTATTTTCAGGAAAGATCAAAATAACTGTTTGTCCAAGTACACCATGTTTTTTTTTTTTGTTTTTTTTTGGAGTTATTTGCTTAAAATCATAGTCTTTACTTTTTTCCCCGTACCTTTTTATTTTCCGTTTCTTTTTTTTCCATAAAGCTGCATTTTTTTGAAAAAGTGCTATACAAATAAAATTTTATTTAATTAAAAATGTAACGTGTTGAACTTAATCACAAGTAACATCACAAGTGATCTAAACATTTCTTCCTCGCTTATGATTAATGAATGATTTTTGTTTTTTCGCCCTCAAAGTTCACTGACGCTACTCTATTGTAAATATGCTTAACTATTAAATCCAGGATTTCCCCCCCCCCCCGTTTAAACAGTCTTCCTCCAGGTTGCTTCCTTGTCGCAGACTGGACATTGTGGATTCACGTGACACGTGGTAGTATGAGGTCACGTGACTTAACCCATGGTAATATGTTTTTCAGAGGACAGTACATGAACACACACAGTGTAACAGAATTTGAACGCTTCACAGTATCACTAATCTACACATTTTGGGTAACCGGAAGTTACGCTGTGGATGTGGCTGCATATCTTTTGCAAATTTAATCTACTAACTACGTCACTGTATATAAGAAGGATTCAGAGTCTTTGAAGAAACCAGCACAGTACGCCATGTTACGTCGTCACTTAGTATCTAGTACGCTTGTGAGGCTGCTTCTCTTGTTTTGAAGAAAAAGCAACAAAATACTTTGACCAATTAAGTGTAAACTAGGCGCTGTGAGGAAACTTGTGAGTAATGATTTTGAACTGGACGTGGTGACCGCGGTAGAAACTGTTACAGGTGATTTAGTAGTATATACAAGTTTCAGATTGACTCGTGTCACTTCTGAGTTGGAGTGCTAGCAGGGTGTACGGTGTCTGCTTCAGCGTTATTTAGCAGGAAGCTTCTTAGCCCACTTCAACGACCACTGAATAAACATGCAAAATATGTTGCCTGGCTAAGTAGGTTTGTGGAAATGTGATTTAGGCTGTGTGTATGAGGTTGTGTTTGTTAAAGCAGTATCACATTCGAGGATGTGCTGGATATCAGCACGGCTGTGATGCGGTTGTAGACATGAAGGCGCAATTCAGAACGACGTAGATGCAATTATTGAGGATACAAAGTGTTCTTTAAGATGACATAACGTTATCTTGTTAAAATGCGTCCGTGACTGGTTTTGAATGTGGGTTTTGGCAGGCAGCTGCTCTCTCCTCAGTAATGTGGACCGTACAGATCTACTGTCACCCATACAGCGACCTACAGTTGGTGTAGGTAACAATTGTTAAAACGCCCAGGGTGTAGATTGATACATTTAGTTAAACGAATTAAAATTAAAATTTGCATGTCACATACACAACTGTAGACACTATGATATGTAGTGAAATGCTTTGACGGTTTGTGACCTAAAAAGGAAATAAGAGAGGCGAATACCAATAGAAAAGAATGTAAAATATAAAATCTACAATGATAATAAAGTATAAAATAGAAATATATGAAAATGTAAGATGTATGATCTGGTTGAGAGCCCGTCACACTGTCCATTATCACCACTTATGGAATGTCTCTTTTTCCAATCTGATTGCTCGGTTGGAACTTAGTGTGGTATAATAATAGCTATAGCACTACGAAGGGGTGTGGCCAGGTGGATGATAACAGAAACGGTTAATACCATAGTGGGAAAGCAACTGACTAATCAATTGAACAATCCACCGCGTCATCTCTTATATCAAACCCTGTATAACATTGTGAATTAGTGAAATGTTTATAGTATTTATTTATTTATTATTCAGCATTATCTTGTGCTTGTTTTCGTAATCACAATCGTGGCAGTCAGAAGCTTCTCTCATTAAGCAGATTTACACTTGAAGTGGTTTCTGGGCAATCAAGAGAGAGGGAGGGATGCACTGGTAGTTAAAACTGTGGCCCCTCCCCTCCCCATCATCCTCGTCCTCAACCGACTCCCTTTAATAGCCTCGGGTCATGTGTAAATAAACTCCACATCATTTTTTCTTCTTTTTTCTTTTTTTCTTTCCAAGAGTCCTTTATTTGTGTTAGTTAATTCCAAATCAATCCTTCTTCAAATATCCTGTCTGTGAGATGAATAAACCACAACTTGAGGCATATGTGACCATGTGGACAGGATACAGAGAGACATGAGAGTTCAAATTGGTATTTCATTAGTGAACAAAATGAAATTTGGAGTATTTAGGCCAAGCATACGTTCTGAGCTGGAAAGTTTGCAGTTATGACGTCGCTGCCACAGGTACTGTAACCGCCGATTCCCTGGAGGACTGGAGGACCACCCCACCCTGCTGCTCTGGATTAATTTGTGTTTTCTCAGCTCTTAGAACACTTGATTTAACTAATCAGCTAATTAACCACCTTTTGTAAATGCAAATGGGTGTGGAGGAGCATGGAAAAGGCTGAAACGTGCAGGGCACAGGATTGGGAACCAGGGTTGGATGGCTTTCATTACTAACCCGTTACATACAGTACCAGTCAAAAGTTTGGACACACATTGTAATTCTGTGGTTCTTCCTGATTTTTCTTTCTTTTTATAATATGCAAAAATCCCCTTCAGAACAGTTGATGTTGAGATGTGTCTGCTGCTTATACTCTGTAAAGCCTTCATTACGGCTCTAATCTGAGGTGCTGTTTGTTAATTGGTGATTGTTTGAGGCTGGTAACTCTAAATGAACCTCGCCTTTTTGTTTTTGTTTTGGTTTCCTAGGAAGGTCTTCATGAGCGCCAGTTTCATCATGGTGCTTGATGGGTTTCTGCTAATGCACTTGACAATACTGTTCTTGCAAGAACTATTCGAGAACAGCTGATCATCATGTCTTAAAATAACTCCTCTTGTTATTTAATTGCCTAATGGCATATTCCATAGTTTAAAAAAAAAAAAAAAAATCCAGTATTGTTCCAGAATGTGGAAAATAAAATCCCAAAACAAAGAACACTGAATTAGAAGGTGTGTCCAAACTTTTGACTGGTGCTCTATATTTGGTAAAAGAGATTTTTAAATGCAACGTAAGTCAAAGTGCACAGATAAAAAAAAAAAAACAGAGGCTTTTAGATGGATGTAATGAATGGATGGATGTATTTTTCATATTTAATGCTGCACAAAGCCTCATGGACAACTATAGATAGATAGATTCATAACGCTTAATGCTGCACAATTAGTTGCATAAATCAAACCGATATCAAATTATGGAGCTGTGCAAAAGCCTGCAATTTATTACAGGTAACATACACATGGGAGTTTTTCTCAATAATTTAAATGTTGCTTTAAAAAAAAATTGAGTTAAATTTTTAACTTGAGAACATCCGTGCCGTTGTTTGATATTAGCCTAGATAAATAAGTTTAAATACAAAAAGGTACATTTAATAGTCACGTATCGTAGTTTAAATTGCAATATGTTATAACTGCAAAGTATTTTTTTTTTTTTAAATCAAATTGTGCATCTCTAATGACATTATTGCGTCAAGGTTTAAATTGATGTAGGTTTAATTACCAGACAAACAGAAATCCACTTCTCTTTATTGCTTTGATGAACTCCATCCATCTGACTTTCTTTTTTTTTTTTTGAGGTTAAAAAAGTGTGTTTATAGTAAAAAAAAAAAATCTTTAGAAAAAGGCATTTATGAAATAATTTTGTAACTGTTAATAATGACCCTAACTGGATGGTTTTTTTTGTATCAATGTTATTAATATTACGTAGCTAAGTCATTCATTTATTTATTTATTTTCATCACACTAGAGATTTTAATTTCCTGCCTGGCCCTAGCTGATGAATTCATCATTCGACTTTTGTTGTTTTGTTTCCTCTGTAATTTATTCAAGTTCTGTTGAGAAATAAATGCATCCCAGTTAATGATTTCTTGATCTTTAAACACAGCATTGTGCCGATGCTATAAAGCAGGATAAATGGCGTGCGTAAACACTGTGAATTGAAAGTGTAATATGGAAACATGGCTCCAGGCTGAGCTCAGTGCTGAGGTCGGTGTTACGGCTCCATCTGCCCACTCGTATCAGTGTTCACCCACAACAGCTGCAGGGGGAAAAAAAAGTTTAAAGAAGTGGTTTCTACCTCATTGCTTCACCTCATATTCATCAGAAAAAGGAAATGATTCAGTGTAGAGTTCTGTAAGCGTCTGGAAGGTTTGTGCCGTTCATTTATCACCGCGGCCGAGACGTTAAAGCTGCGTGTGCACTCGCCTCGACCACGTACTGATGAACTTACTGCTGTAAAGTAGATGATTTATTCTTCTGTTTTTGATTTCTTTTTTTGTTTGTGGACCTGAAATGCGAGGGCCAAATAAAACACATACAGCACACATTCCACGTATTCATCACTGCAGTCCGTCTCTCTCTGTCTCAAGATTCAAGCGCTCTCTCTCTCTCTCTCTCTCTCTCTCTCTCACAGGACTTAAGATTCCTCTCTCTATCCCTCCCTTCTTCTCTTTCCCTCTCTCTCTCTCTCTCTCACGAAGATTCACGAAGGATGCTTTATTGGCATGGCAGATATGGATGTTCGTATTGCCAAACCTCAGAAACAAATCACAGAATAACAACAGAAATAAATAAATGTAAAATACAAATAATAATACATGCATTTAACTGTGTAGTCTCTCTCCCTCTCTTTCTCTTTCTCTGTCCTCTCTCTACCTCTGACCCTCTCTTTCTACCTTGCTCTCTATTTCTTTCTCTCTCTCTCTCTCTCTCTCTCTCTCTCTCTCTCTCTACCCCTCTCCTTTCACCC
>JAOVVA010000037.1:7163513-7176268 GCA_028565275.1 Leiocassis micropogon | reverse complement strand
AGAGAGCTCGGCCAATCAGCTCTCTCTGTGCCTCCGGCTGTGAGAGGAAAACAGCATCACCCGGGGTTCGAACCAGATTGTGCTCAATGTTTTGTCAGACTCGCCTGTTATATAGCTTCTGTAATGTTTCAGGTTCATTATGTTGTACTTTAGAAAGGTAGGAAAGTTAGATCAAGTCATATCAGATATTTGTTGTCATTTGGCATTCTGTCTTTGATCAGAAATGTGAGACAAGAAAAAAACAAATCAGCCTGAAGGCAAATCATTGAAACGCCTGACTGTGGGACCTGTAGTGACCGAAGTAGCAAACCTGGCACATGCCTTACGCATCACTTGTCTTTGGTCGTCATCGCTGTATACTGAAAAGAATATGTTTAGAAATGTGACTAGACGTGAGTGCAGGCTGACTTGATGATGCGATCAGTGATGGCTAACATACTGTCTGTTCATGCTGATGCTTGACAGTTTTAAAAAGGAGGATACATAGAATTATAGAGAGACAAAGAAAGAGAGACAGAGAATCTTAAAAAAATGTTTTCATTAATCAATTTTTCCAGATTTTCCCCATAATTTAGTTGTAGCGAATTTCTAGCCATCATTAGGGCACTCCCCCAACAAGCCTACAACTACCAATCAGAGAGGGGAAGGCTTTATCACATGTTTCTTCCTTTTGTTCCTCTTTCTGCTTGTATGATCGCACAGCACCTGTGATTGGCCCGAGCGGGGATAGATGTGAGAGCGCTGCAGTGCCTCCCGTCCCTCCCACTGAGAAAACTCGCCCAATCAGCTCTTTCTAGGCTACAGCATCATTTTCTAGACATTCAAACTCCGGATGATGCAAATAAGATAAGGATCACCAACTTGATAAAATTTCTAATCTATTCCTAATTCTAATCTAATGAGTAGGGTTGCAAAATTCACAGATTTTTCCTAACTAGTAGGTGAACATGTTAATCAATCATTGATTAATCATCAATAATTAATGATAACCAGACACACATTTAATTTAAATATATGTTTTTGTTTTGACAGTTCTAATGGCACTGTTCAGTTTTTCCCAAACACTGATTTATTTGTGGCGTCCTGCCACAGTATCAGCACTGACCCCCCCATATGTTTATTTATTTATTTATTTTTTTAAATGGGTAAAATCTTATATAATTAGTGAGCACTGATTCTTTCATGCCTTACAGGCTTGGGGTACAATGCAAGAAGAGGTGGCTGCCCATCCACATTGAAATTTAAAGATTTGCTTTCATTTTCCTGTGTAATGAAAGTACATGTACAATTTGTTTCAAAAAACCTTATTAGAAATATGGATATCTATTACCAATTTTTTTATGTGTAGTTACTTTTCACCCACCAGTACGCCAGAGCCATTATCAGACTGCCTGCTTCACGTCTGAAACGCTGGCCTCCCAGGAACTCCTTTTTAATGTGGAACTCAGGTCAGGACTTTATGGGGATGCAGCAATAACTCTCAGCCAAGTAACGTGCAAGTGGTGCGGTGATCAAACCAACACCTTTTTGTGATCAAACCAAGCTGTTTTTCCATTAAAGCAAAGGGCCATTAAAGGAGTTCCTGGGAGGCCAGGGTTTCAAACATGACACAGGCAGTCCGGTCATGGCTCCAGTGTACTGAGAGAACTTTCTACCTTGATGGTGTCCAAGCACTAGTGAAACGCTGGGATAAGTGCATTAATGTGGCAGGGGATTATATAGAGAAATAAAGGTAGTGTTTACTCTCTTACTGTCCTGTAATCCCGCGCAATCAAGAGTCCCAGTTTGACTTGAACACCCCTATGTCTTACGCCATATGCTTATGTGGCACTTAATAATTGTTTTAATTTTTAACCTATTTATAATCGGGGGAAAAAAATATTTTCTGCATGTGATTCTGCCTTTTTTCTCGGCTCAGGTCAGATTTATTCTCCGGTCATGAGCAGCAGGTTGGTGATCAGACTTTCTGCATTTCTGGGTTCGTAGGTTTTTGTTTTACTCACATTTAGACCGAAGAAGCTTGCAAATCAGGTTTTATATCAGCGGGGGCTTTTTTGAACTGTGCAAAAGGACAGGGATAAGAGTGAGATGGATTGGGGGGGCGATAAAAAACTGGAAACCAGTGTGATCAATGAGAAACTGGTTACCATGACAACCCTGCTGTAAGCAGACTTGCACATGATGGGGTTTTGGAAGTGTAAATGGTTTCACAGTGAATTCCGTTCGAAAAAGATATCGTTTCCGATCATTTCTGACGTAGCCGCGTGGACGTGTGTCGCCCGCCCCGTGGACACGCTCCTGCGTCGTTAGTTACGGGGCGGCCGCCGAGAAAACGCGCTACACACTCAATTAATTTGAGTGCTTATAATTTGCAACAGCAGGACTAGCCGTAAAAAAACAAAACAATTTCATAAATAAATCAAATTTGCTCAGCTCTGCGAACGGTGAGTTTTTACAGAGAGAGAGGCTGATGCTCCTGAAAGCCTGAGAAAGGCTCATCGGTGTTCAGAAACATTTTAATTGCTAGTTTTAGGAAAAAGGTTTTCTTTCTTTCTTTTTCCGTTATTTATTTATTTTCACTTTGGATAAAAGTGTGGGACAGATGAATGCAAATAAGCCACTCTGGTGGAGCATGTGATGTGGCTTGTTGTGTCCTGCTAACAGGCTGTGCGTGTGTGTGCGTGTGTGTGTGTGTGTGTGTGTCTCCACAGTGCTTTTTTTTCTGTGCCTGCAGGAGTATATCAGCCTGTGTTGTGGTTATGTGAATGGTTTTGTTTTATATCCTGGATTCTGCTCTCAGACTCTGCCGAGCTGTGTGTGTGTGTGTGTGTGTGCGCGCGTGTGCATGTGTGCGCCTTTGGTACTGTGTTAGAAAAGCACAATGCACCGAGGTATGTAAGTGTTGATCCATAGCCAGTGAGCTGCAGGAGAGAGTGGGGGAAGGGCGAGAGAGAGAGAGAGACAGGGCTTGTGTGTTTATGTGAGAGAGAGGGAGAGAGAGAGAAAGCACAAGTGAGTGCACAGCAGACAGAAAAGTGAGACAGTAAGTGCACAGGAGAGAGATCTAAGTGTGAGAGAGAGAGAGAGAGAGAGAGAGAGAGAGATGAAGGTGGGGCTTGCACAATAAGCACAGTCTGGGCTTGTGGCTACAGAGAGAAAGAGAGAGAAGTAAAGTAAGACTGTGTGCTAGTGCAAGTGGGGGAAGGAATTGTGTGTGTGTGTGTGTGTGCGTGCGTGTGCACGTGTATGCCTGTGTGTGTGCGTCAGTGTTCGCATGTGTTTGTGTGCGCACAAGCTTCAGCCACAGTAAAAAGCATCCTTTAAAGAGGGAAGCTGGGAGACGGGTGGTGTGTGTATGTGTGTGTGTTTATAGTAAAGTGATGATGGAGCTCTGTGAATCTGGAGCCAGGATTAGAGTTCCTGATACACACATACACGCCTAGTCTCAGTCTTAATCCTGCCCCTCATCAGCTGTGATTGACGTTTCAGAAGCTGATCAGGATCACACACGTTTGATTTTGGTCGCGTTCACATTACCAAGCTGAAGTGACTCGATTCGGATTGTTTTTGCCCTAATTCTTGTTTTTCCTTTTCTTGTCAAGGGCTGTCTGAACGAATGTTTTTTTCAGATCGGATCTCTCGACGGTGTCCTTGATTGGATACATATTTAATACGCGGCCATGAGACTTGAATGAGAACGGGCAGATCAGTATTTAAGTGACGTCATTTCGCCTCTGGGCATGCGTTGCGCGCTCGCTGATGTCATCACTCACCACTGGGAGCGCGGGGATTTCATAGCAGTGCTAGCAACAGCTGATAAAACAGCTAAAGCGAGAAGTCTGGCTTTCTGCCGTCTTCTGGGCCGCAACAAATACAGCCGACTAACTGCTCGCCGTCCTCCGGAGCAAAATCCCAAGCGTAGGTTTTGCTGAAATCGCATCCATCGTTTGAAACGAATGAGCGCTTGCATGAGCTCATGATGTGTTTCAACCCAGATGATGAAAGGATCAAAGGCGCGCCCACATTGGATTCAGAGTCACTTGCAATTATTCTATGAACATGAACCGTCGTGACATGCAAATCCGATCTGACCGAAATATCAGAATGGAGCAATGAGGCTTGTAAGACTTTAGACTACAGCCTCGGTCCTAAAGGCTTATGGACATAAATTACGTGTGGATTTCATTCTCTCTGACATATCCTACAGACCTAAGCGTCTACTGCTAAACGTTCCCAGCAGTGTGAGTGTTAGTATTTTGTCGTGTTGTGTAAAGCAGAAAGAATAGATACACACACAGACTCGCACATCTCTGCCTTAATACGTGGAGTCTGCAGCATTTTTGCAAGACATGATGTCATCACATAGGTAGTACCTGACACTTTAAAAAAAAAAATTTTTTATAAATAGTCACAGCATAGTTTTTCGCCTGCATCTTATTTAATATTAGTTGTAATTGTACAGGATTGAACAGACGAGACAACTTTTCTGGCATGGCGTGTCATTCAGATGAGGCTTTATATGGATTTGATAAATAAAGATGTTTTTGTTAAATCTGTTATTTCCATGTCTCTGTTATAGTCTTAAGCATTATTTGGGACAGGACGCATGTCTGATGAGTAATATTGCCGGAAGACATCTGCAGTAATTATGCTTGGGTCATGTGGGAATAGTGAATGCTGACTAAGTCACACAGATGGCAGTGACCTTTATTAGGAGTACTGGATGTAGGACTTGGGGGTTTCAAGTTGCCGAGTACCCCACTATGCAGAACATTGCTCAATAGGAGGTCACATGACCGTACTGTTCAGTATGTAGGCCTTCCTTTATATAAAGGCACCTTTATACTGAAGAATAATCAATAAATGTTTTTTCAAAAAGAAAATAATGTAATCTTTAACAAAATATTAATTGACATGGTATTTATATATTACTGTATACTTACACTGATTATAAATGTAAAAAAAGACAAATAATTGATCCATACAGGTTTAAAATCCCAGAGATACTTGGGTAGTAATCACATTACCCCACCTCTCCACGTACAGCAAATCCAGTATGAATAGGGCTTTTATCAAGACTAGCGTTTCACTGTAAATCTGTTTAAATGCTTCTAGTGTAAACAGTATGGATGGGAAATCTCCAGGGATCACCCGATACGATATTATCATAATACTTAGGTGCAGATTCGATTTGTATTGCGATTCTTTTAGTATCATGATTTATATATATATATATATATATATATATATAGGATATGCAGTCTCTCTCAAAAGTGAGTACACCCCTCACATTTCAGCAAACACTTTATTATATCTTCTCCAGGGACCATACTATAGAAATGAAAGGTATATAGACTTTAAAGTAGTCAATGTGCGGATTTTATTGTCTAAATAACTGGCAACGAAAATGAGTACACCCTAAGTAAACATCTCAAAATTGTGTCCGAAGTGTCAATATTTTGTGTGGGCACTGTTGTTATCTAGTACGGCCTTAATCCTCCTGTGCATGGGATTCACCAGAGCTGCACATGTTGTTGCTGGGATCCTCTTCCACTCCTCCATAATGATGTCACGGAGCTGCTGGATGTTAAGACACGCGGTGCTTGAGGACACCCCACAGGTGCTCAGTAGGGTTCATTTCAGAGCTGGAGATATATTGGCCACTGACAAACACATGAACATGATGAAGAGGACATGTGACTTTGCATGGTTAAAGATGTACAGTACAGCTGTTATCACTTGGGGTGTACTCACTTTTGTTGCCAGCTATTTTGACATTACTAGCTGTATGTTGAGTTATTTTTAGAGGACAGTAAATCTATACAGTTGCACAAGTTGCACATTGTCTACACTAAAATATGTCCATGTTTCATTTTTATAGCATTGTCCCTTGAGAAGTTATACTGTTAATGTTTGCTGTGATTAGAGGGGTGTACTCACTTTTGTATGTGGGTGTCTATATCCTAATTCAATACCATAAATACCCGAAATATTCCTTCGCAAATACCACATGGAAACTTATATACGTAAATTAAAAATTCATTTTAAAGAATCGTACTTGAAATCGTTCCCTGAGAAGTACACTACACTACACAGGGTGTTCAGCCATTGTGATTCCAGTCCACACGTAGCGAAACTGCTCAATTCAAAGGGAGCTGCGAACGGTGTAGGGAACAACTGGACATCGGGTCTTCACTTCACTGGAAAAGGGAATGAAATATTTCCCATCAGTCACTGCGTCTGACTGAAGCACGAAAAAATGGAGCTCTAAAAAGGATTTAAATATTTATCATCATTATCGAGGATGACATATTATAGGTCTCAACAATTAAAATTATTATATCAAGAAATCTTTAGTATTATATAGACTAGTCATCTAGATATCTTGTAAATTAATTAAATAATTTATTTACAAGGTCTATACATTTTAATAGTATATGTTTTATTATAATATATGTTTTTCTTTCAACAAATATTCTTAATATTTTATGTGCGTGGCGTGAAATTTCCACAGCAGCAGCGGTAGGTATTCTACCATAGGCGCTTATGTTACCATGGTAATATACAGGAAGTGATGATGGTGACGGCGCAAGGTGTTCCAAGTGGTGGAATTTTGTCGAGGGAAGTTCCCTTAACCGATATTCTCTGTACAGGGAGTAGGGAGCACCTTGTGAAGTACACTTCGGAATGGAACGCAGCCACTGAGTCATTCTGAAGTTTATGAAAAGAATCGCTGCGATCCGACTCTTCAAATAGTAGTTTTAAAAGCGTCACTACCATCTGTTTTTATTTTTATTTAAAATAAAAACATTTTTGCTATTATTTTCTATTTCTTTTTATGATTATTTTCTTCTCTACGTAAAACATTTGAATTACCATTGTGTATGAAATGTGCTATACAAATAAAAGTTGCCTTGCCTTGTCTTCAAATAAGTTATTCGCAAGCATTTAAGGAGCCTGCCTAGAAAGGATAGATTTCTGATGTTAGATTACAGCTGGATTGTCGAGGTTTCCTCTTATTACATGCAAAACAAACTTTATTGGTTAATAACTTCTAAGTTGTTTAAATCAATTAATTGATTAACCAGTAATCATCTCTAAAACTCTCTAGCACAAACCTTACTGACATGCATGAATAGTTCTGCTACTGACATAAACGTTGGTAGAAAGTCAACCAGGAGGCAGATTGATGTCTCAGGGCATTTAAATAAAAATACAGAGAGTGCAAAAAAGGCAGCTTGTGTAGAATTCATAGCATCAACCAACAAAGCAGGCGAATCCCCTCGATGTATTTGAATTTCTTTTAATTTTCTTTGTACGTCTTCAACAGCATTATTGTTCTGGCCCTGAAATGCTGTATGCTTTTTGACTGGTAAACCTCACAAGGTGCTAGTTATCGATCGAAAGTATTACATGTAAAACCTTCATCACCTTCATACCTTTTTACCTTCTTTCTAATAATAGCTTCTAATTCAATCTGTATGTTATTTGAGACGGCCGGTTTTTCATATTCCCCTTCAATCTGAACTGGTTGATGTTTTAAAAAACAAATGCATGTCGGACAGATGATAAAGGCTAGTTGTTTTATTTGACGACCACCAAAAATGAATTTGACAGAAAACTTGTGCGCTTGGGTTTCTGTCAGATTTTCTAGTAATTGCTGGCTTATAGAGAAAAAAAAAAATCAGAACATATGAGAGTCTCAGCAGCTGCCATGGCGGTTTTGAAGTAGCTTGCACGCCAGCTTTGTGCTCATTTATATGCACTTCCTCCATAGGTGCCGTCGCTACATCTAATGAATGTAAATTTCCGTATAGTAAATGTTAATTAGGCCTAGTAGCAGTGTAGTGTGTAAAGAATGACATTTTTAAAAGCTACAGTCTAGTTTGCACTTAAAAGCTTGGTCATCTATTTTGATTAGGTTTTTCCTTGAAATTTGGTTTAACTTTATCACCTGAATTTGTTTTATTATTATTATTATTAGTTGTTAGATCACATGTCTCAACACTACCGAGAGATCGTACACTTTTTGAGGGACAACTATGAACTCAAGGACTAAAGGAAGGGCAAATGATAATTTCTGAAGAGACCCGTGACCTCGCCCGTCACCCCGAGCCTTTCCGACACGTTTTCCAGCTATGTCTTCGTGCCAGGTTATTCCTTCGAGACCAGTCTCACGAGGTCACAGGTGTGAATCACACACAGTTCTTAAATAGCAGGGATTTTTTCACTGTACAGAAAAAAAGAAAAAAGAAAAAAACTTGTGAAGCTCACTGGTAAGGGACAGCCTGTCCTTGTGATTGAAATGCGAGTCTAGTTGGCAGGACTTACTTTTATCAGACAGGAGGTTATGAGATGTTAAATGAAACTAAAACTTGAAAGGGTATTATCCATGTGCAGAGTGAGATTGAGATCCATACAAAGGTGCATGTGCAGATAGTAGTATAACATGATGGATATCGATGCCTCTTAATCAATATTCATCTTGATTGCGCATTAACATATTAGATGATGGTCAGAAGGTATTGATTCATTTTCTGTAGCAGCAGCTCTGACAGAAAGGTCTAAAATGAATACAGGTTTACGGATCGGAAAGGTCTAAAGTTGCAGGCTTTTCTGATGAAACTGAGGTAAATCATGTGGGATTGTTTGCACCTTTAAGTGGAAGTAAAAAAAAAAAAACTCCTAGAAATTTTCAGGGGAATAAAAGAAAAAAAAAAACAGATGAACAATACTAATACTAATGCAAGTAATAGTTTGTTAGCTCGCCTTTTGTGTATACACCACTTAGTTAGGACAACTTGATTTGACAAGTTTTGGTACCACGGTTCAGTACGAAGGTGATATGGCTGTGAGTGAGTATCACAAACACATTTCATGGTCGGCGGTGCAGCTCATGCGCTTGTGTTTAAGTAATAACGAGGTCTGTTCCTGCAGTCTGAAGCGGAGATAGTGGACTAGAAGATGATAGACATCTCGACACACTCTTTTTTTTTGGCAGCCTCAGTGATCCAAAAAATAAAGTCAGTGGTTTCTATACGATTTTCATTGTCACGTTCTTGTGGGCTTCGAGCCACCGCGGCTGGGATAGTCGTTCACAGACGTACGGCCTTCTTTAAAGCGTTTGCATCATTTGCAGCTAAGAGTCTCATCCATACTGTGCTTGACATTTTCTGTAAATGTCGATCACTTTAATTCATGAGAAATTTCTTCTCAAAATGAGAAAGTCCTGTTTGACTTGAACACCCCTCTTACCTCGTCTGTGTTGACGTGAGCCTCGGTCCTAGCTGAAGAGACGCAATGCTACCACCACCTTGCTTCACTGTGTGTATGGTGTTAGTTTTTCGCATAAGCTGTCTTCATTTTGGACAAACAATTTCTCCATCAAGTTCTACCATGGTCTCATGACACTATAAGACAACAAGTTTTGGGGTGAGGCTGCTTTTTGTTTGAAAGAGTATTTATCTAGACTAGACATTCAAGGAGCGAAAAATGTTGCCAGATATTGGTATATCCCGCAGCTCATTTGTTGTTTATGGAGGTTTTTACATAGTTTCTTCTGGTCTTTTCACAACCGTATGAGGGACATCCTGTTCTTGTTAATGTCATTGTGGTACCTCATTTTTTTTTTCAGTGTTGATAAAGGGCTTCACAATGTCCTTTCAGATATTCTTTTGTACCCATGTCCTGATCGATTTCTTTCAATAGTGAGCTTTGTAAATAGCCAAGCTTCAGCAGCTGGAGGGAAACAAGAATGTGATCGTGAAAATCGTATAGAAACCACTGACTTTTTTTGTGGGAATTACTGATGGCAGCCAGAAAAGAGTGTATGTCGAGATGTCTTCTATCATCTCCTAGTCCACTATCTCCACTCCAGACTGCAGGAACAGACGTCGTTATTACTTAAACACGAGCGCATGAGCTGCACCGCCGACCATGAAATGTGTTCATGATACTCACTCACAGCCACGTCACATTCGTACTGAACCGTGGTACCGAAACTTGTCCGTAGTACCTCGCGCTTGTTAATAAGCAGAGGAACGTTTCAGCGATGTTAGCATCGAATGTAATGTTTTAAGCTTGTTAAAGAGTTAATCGTCTTTAATCGTTACTCTCACAGTCAGTTTCTTCTTCTACGATGCTTCTGCATTGCTTCACCTGCACGAATGTGAATGTGTGTGTGAGAGAGAGGGGGAGGGAGGAAGGGGGACCGAGTCAGGCAAGGATGAGAGTATGAGAGGAAAGATTGATTTGATTGACAGGCTCAGCTCTCAGACAGACACTCTCAGAGACAATATCATGCCTGCTGTGTTTTCACTACTGCTTCCTGTGTGTGTGCGCACACTTGTGTACGCATGCACCCTGTCTGCCTGTGTGTGTTTTTATTGGAGCTGGCCACCTTTGAGAGAAAGTGTGTGTTTGAGAGAGAAATTTTCATTTGTTTTGGAAGCTCAGCAGTTCATATCTCAGCCCTTCCCCCATCACTAGGCGCTTGTTCATCTCTCTCTCTCTCTCTCTCTCTCTCTCTCTCGCTTTCTCCCTCCCCCACATCAACTACTCTCTCCCTCATATATGGCGTTCTCTCTCCCCCTCACATGCTCTCTCTCTCTCTCTCTCTCTCACGCACACACCTACCACTCTCTCACTCTTATCTCCCTTTTGCTCTCTCCCTCTCTCTCCGTCCTTCTCTCTTTCTCCCTCCCCCCACAAACATCCACCTCTTTCTCTCTCTCTTTCTCTATCTATCAATCAGGCACCATATGCATCCACTATGCGCGCTCTCTGTCTCTCATACACGGCTTTCTCTCCCCCTCTTTCTCTCTCTTTTTTCCTCTAGCTATCTGTCCCTTGCACGTCAATCACTCTCCCT
Source organism: Leiocassis micropogon (assembly GCA_028565275.1). Classification (NCBI taxonomy): domain Eukaryota; kingdom Metazoa; phylum Chordata; class Actinopteri; order Siluriformes; family Bagridae; genus Leiocassis; species Leiocassis micropogon. The sequence goes on along the minus strand of JAOVVA010000037.1, from coordinate 7,165,398 downwards.
CGCACTCTCACTGTCACTTTCGCATGTCCTTTACCTCTTTCTCTCTCTCTCTCTGTCGCACATCCGTTCTCCCTCTCACTCTCTCTGTACCCTCACCCTTCACCCCATCCCTCGTTCTCTTTTTTTACTCCATCTTTTTTATTTCTTCTTTCTTGATTTCATCTGCTCTCTCTCTCTCATGCGTTCACTCTTTCTGTGCATTTTTATCGAGCTATGTTCCCTCACTCTCTCTCTCTTTCTCTCTCTCTCTGTGAATAATCCTCTCCTCCTGCCTTCCGTTCCCTTGTTTTTTTTTTTTTTTTGGTACGGCTGTGAATTATTCACTCCACTGTACGGGCTAAATAATTTATTATTCGCTCCATCCGTGCGTTCCGCATGGGGTCGAGATTATTTCGGGGAAATGCTGGTTTCGATTAAGGGATGGTGTTTAAAAGAATTTCCGTTTTTTAATATGTGTTACAGGTGGCTAATATGATGACATTCTCTCATCTTGTGTGAACGCGTTCTGAGAATCGGGAGCGAGACTGAGAAACCCCCCTCGACCGGTTGTATATTTCTGTAAAGTAACGATTAGGACTTTTTATTCGTCTTATTAAGGTTATTTCTGTGTATCAGATAGTGTTAATAGTCTCATTGCAGCTGCAGCACAGATGGTCAGTTCCCTTTGAGTGCTGATACAATCCTTCTCTCTCTCTCTCTCTCTCTCTCTCTCTTTCTCTCTCTCCTCGGGTGCAGAAGCGAGTGTGCCTGCTCAAGCACAGCAACCAATGAAAAGCTTGACAAAGCATGTGCTTTAAATAAAAAATAAAAAAAGGCTGCAAATGACTTCTTAATCATTATTCCATTTTTATCAGACAATTAATGCAGCGTGTGTTTTGTTTTCATATCACCGAGCTCGGTAGTGCTTCTCACTAAGAGATCTTTTTTTTTTTTTTTTTTTTTTTTTTAAATCCTATCACTCACAACCTTGTGTGAATCCCAGGAATGTCGCTGCAGTCTGTGCCTGAGAGCTTTCCGTGACTCCTGATTATGGCTGTAAGATTGTAGAGATCGTGGGAACGCTGGTAGCTCACTGGTTAAATTATTTTTTAAAAGGATTTTAGTTCTCAATGTACTGTACAGTACTGTGTAAAAGTCTTAAACCCACACCTTCAAGAGCCTGACGTTCTAATTTCTATTTTATTTTATTAATTTCTTTGATTGCTGAGTGGTTGGAAAAGACGTGAGGGGGAAATGATGTTGCTGATGAATTTCAGATGAAATTTAATATGAAGAAATGAGGTGGCGTAGTGATTAGCATCGTGGCCCCACGTCTGCAAGATCGAGGGTTCAGTTCCTGCCTCGGGTCTATGTGTGTGGAGTTCTCCTCGTTCTTGGTGGATTTCCTCTGGGTACTCTGGTTTCCTCCCACAGTCCAAAGACGTGCAGAACAGCCTGTCTGTCAACCTCAAGGAAGTCAAGTCAAGTAGTCTAGTAGGCTTTTATTGTCATTTCAACCATATACAGTTTAGTACACAGTGAAACTAAACAACGTTCCTCCAGGACCAAGGTGCTACAGACAACATAAATTTAACAACATAAATTAACTAGCTGGCTAACTGGGACAAGACAGATTGACATTTTAAGTTGAACAGAGAACTATCTACGTTTTTATATAAAAGAGTGTGTTGCATTACAAATAATAAAAAAAAATTGTGTAAAAAAATACTTCTGTATTTATGAGATTGGATCAAATCCATGCTTATTTCTCCCCTTTAATACCCAATCTACCATTTTTTGCAGATAATGGCCTGATATCAGTCCTGGACTCAATTCAATTCAATTTTATTTATATAGTGCTTTTAACAATGGTCATTGTCTCAAAGCAGCTTCACAAAAATGAAAG
>JAOVVA010000037.1:7144314-7155455 GCA_028565275.1 Leiocassis micropogon | reverse complement strand
CACACACACATTTGCATGAGGAGTGATGAAACTGCGGGTTCACACACCTGAGCTCTTTTTCCACTCTGCCAGTAACAATAAAGCTCAGTACAATCCTGCCTCACACAGCCACCTCTTTCTAGAATGCAGACTTTAAGCAAAAAGCACAGATAACACTCTGGATTTTTACAATAATCTTTCTCACTTTCACACGCGCGCACACAGACACCAGCTATCTTGCATTGTGGAGTGAAATTCCTTACTGCTAAAACATGAACCATTCCATCAGTAATGTACTCCGGTACGAGTAGTTGCTAATAAACACTGTTCTTATTTAAGAACACTGTATACAGGTGGGTGACAAATTAAAAGAAAAAAAAAACAGAACAGCGCCAGTACCGCCCCCGGCACAGATTCTACAAGGGTCCGGAACCGTACTGGTGAGCCGAGTGTGAAATATGATCTCTCAGGCATGTTGTCAGTCGATGTAAGAAGAATAAAAAAAATAATAATAAAAAATGAAATGAACATGACATAGCCCTGCGTGATTACATACAGCTGTGGATGAGTAACGGCCCATGATCCCACTGTCTGGTGTCACCCAGAAGACGACGAGTTCATTTTTGAGTCTGGTTTCTCTCAAGGTTTCTTTCTCATGTTGTCTGAGGGAGATTTTCTTCTTCTTTTTTTTTTGCACTTGCTCATGAGAGCCAAATTTAAATCTGTATATTTTCAGCTGCTTTTATTTCATTCTAAGTGTTTTTGTCAATACCACTTAGGTTAGTCTTTGGTCACCACAGGCATAAATGATCCTTGAGCGCCCTTGATCCTGTCACCAGTTTACTGGTATATAATTAATAATAAATGTTATTCATTTCATAGTGGTGTTAATTGAAAAGGGGGTGGGATATATTAGGTGGCAAGTAAACATTTTGTCTATGATCTTGATGTGTTTGAAGCAGGAAAGAAAGGATTTGAGCGACTTTGACAAGGGCCAAATTGTGATGTGTCTGAGATGACTGGATCAGACCAAGTCCAAAACTGCAGCTCTTGTGTGATATTTCCAGTCTGCAGTGGTCAGGACCCACCAAAATGGTCCAAGGAAGGAAAAACCGTTGACCCGTCGACAGGGGTTATGGGCGGCCAAGGCTCACTGATGCATGTGGGGAGAGTCCAATAGAAGTAGCTCAAATTGCTGAAAAAGCAAACACTGGTTCCAGTAGAAAGGAGTCGGCTCACATCGCAGTGTGTCGCGTATGGGGCCGAGCAGCCACGGACCGATCAAGGGGAATTATATAGTGTAGCAGTGAATTAAATAGAGAAATAAAGGTTCTGTTATTCTGCACAATTGAATCAAATTCAATTTTATTTGTATAGCGCTTTTAAAAAGAGATTTCTTTTTTAATAAACTATAGTTATCGGTTTGTCCATGAGGAGGAATTCAGGGACAAGGGTTGCAAGGAAAGACTTCCTGAGATGACAATAGGAAGAAACCTTGAGAGGAACCAGCCTCAGCAGGGAACCCATCCTCATTTGTGTGCTATCAGCTTTTATGACGATAAATTTAGTCCCTGGTATATGTGTGTATGTGTGTGTGTGTGCTCTGAAGCTGAAAGTTCAACATAATGGGAAAGGTGTTTAGGGGGGGGTTTCACATTAGGCACGAATGATTTGTATCGTGCTCAGGAACAATTGTTAACCCTGTATCCCCCTGCCGATTTCGGAGGAGACACTGATGGTTCGGGTTTAAACGGCTATTTACTTCCATGCTCAGGTACAATTGGCTTCCACATCTGACGTGATCCGTCGTAGAGGACGCCATATCTTTTCCCGAGACCCACCTTTCCCAGCCGACATGAGTAGGTTCTCGAGCACGGAACGATTGTATTCTCACTGATATTAAAAATGAACCAGACTGGCCCCTGAGTGGCGTAAAGTGCTCGCCCGATCTTCCGATGATCTCTGGTTCGAGCCCCAGGTGATGCTGTAGCCTCTTGCAGCCGAGGACCTAGAGAGCGCTAATTGGCCGAGCCCTCTCAGCGGGGTGGGATGGGAGAACTCCCACATTAATTATGGCTCTACGGCCAATCACGGGCATCTGTGAGCTCGCGCAAGCAGAAGGAACGGATAGCTCTGTCCTCCGAGTGTGTTACACTGCCCCTAACGGTGTGTGAGCGAGTTGCGTCATGTGGTTTGGAGAAAGTAGTAGCCTTAATGTGGGAGCCCCCTAGTGACGGGGAGGAATTGGATATGACTAAATTAGGGAGAAAATCTGGGAAAAAAAAATCCAAGAAAGGAAAAAGAAATTACCCAGACTTTGAGGTCAGGTGTCCTTAGAAACGATCCCGGGGTCCTAATATGAAAACACTCTTAAAAGTCCATTTTCCTTGTACAGGTACAAAACTGTGCAATCAAAAGTCCCGGTTTGACTTGAACACCTGCTGTATCGTCATGTCAACCCAATGAAAAGACAAATAGGGCACCATGTTCACTGTAACTGCATGATTCATTAACACTGTTGTATAGTAGTTGTCAGGCTAAAAATGAAAAATACAGTTACAGTGTGGATCGAACACACTTACGTCTCATCACTTACCTGACACGTCCCACGTGAATCCGTGAAATCTGTTAAATAACAAACATTAGCTTTCTGTTAGAATTAAGCCCCTTAATGATATTTTTCATCCTGTTTTTAAGCGACACTTTCTTTCTCTTATTTACACAAGCAGATTTGAAGAGGGATTTTTACGATATCATTCTCTCCACTACACTGTGCTTTAATTAAATGTGACGGTTGGATTTGCTGATTCGTGCAGACGTGTCTGAGAAAAAGAGGCCCGCTTAATCTGGTTTACATTATTGCTTTCAGGGCGTGTGTGTATGAATGAAAATGTATGCGGGCCCATTAAACGAGTACAAATTGAGCGTTAAAAATAAACCCTTAGAAACGACATATCCAAACGGTTTAACTAAGTCACATTTCATCCTCGTCTGGATCGCAGGATTGCTCCGCAAAACCACTTCATTCGCTTCACTCTCTTTGGCCGTCTCCTTCCGTCTTACCCTACACATTCAGCACTGCTTTAGCGTTGAGTTTTTTCCAGATTGTTTTCTTTATTATTCTGTTCTCATTAGAGCTGTTAGCACGCCGTGCGTCTATCGCTTATTTTCCCAGTCAGAGTTGTTTACCCTGAAAACGAAGGCCACCGCTGTTAGGATCCATCACTGGATCTGAAAACACTTTCATAATTGAACTTCTTGTTCTTGAAAGATAAGAAGTGATATGAAAAATGCAAGGCAAGTTGCCAAGGTCAATATTTTCATGTTTGTATGCTGATATGAAACACGAGGCTCGTTCATGATTAATTGCTTTCATGAATTCTATCATTTATGCATTCACAGATGAGTTGTGCTCGAGGGTTTTTTTTTTTCTCGTTCATTTGATTGTTTGTTTTGTTGAACGCAATCCCAATTAATAAGCATTGAGTTTTAATAAGTTTTATTCATCGTTGGTGTTTTTGTTTTTTTTTGTTTTTTCATTTATGAATTTGATTATCAAAAATACAGACAGGAACAGTGTTTGTAACATTGTGTGTAAAGAGAGCAGGGGTTTGCATTTAGATTTGGCTGATCAGATTTTAACCCTGAATCCCAACTGCAGCAAGAGAACCGGTATATTGTGAAGGAGGCGTGGCCTTTGAGCCTGTCAGTCTCAGTGAAGGAGGCGTGGCTTTTGTGCCTTTTAGTCTCAGTGACGGAGGCGTGGCCTTTGAGCCTGTCAGTCTCAGTAAAGGAGGTGTGTCCTTTGAGCCTGTCAGTCTCAGTGAAGGAGGTGTGGCCTTTGAGCCTGTCAGTCTCAGTGAAGGAGGCGTGGCCTTTGAGCCTGTCAGTCTCAGTGAAGGAGGTGTGTCCTTTGAGCCTGTCAGTCTCAGTGAAGGAGGTGTGTCCTCTGTGCTTTTCAGTTTTAGTGATGGAGGCGTGTCCTCTGTGCTTTTCAGTTTTAGCGATAAAGCTATTCCACTGTGCCTGTCAGTCTAAGTGTAGGAGGCGTGTTCTGTGCTGATGTCAGTCTTAGCAGAGGAGGCGTGTCCTGAATCACATGTGCCTCAGTTCTACATTTTGTATTGTATCAGTGCGGTTTGAACTAGAATGCAAAAGATTTTGATACACAAACTCTCAGCTACACAGAGTGAAAGGACTGTGATTAATGAGGTCACACAGTGGTGTGTGTTAGTAAAGGTAAAGCTATACACCTCACTTGATTGTGTTCCTTTCATTATAGGGAGATTTACACACACACACACACACACACACACACACACACACGGACACTATGCATAGTTTTTAGAAGATGGTGTGTCATGGGTTGGTTAACTACTAGATGTTCATCACAGCCTACTCACACATGCACACACTGTGCCAAATAAGCTTCTGTTTCACTCTATATACACACACACACACACACACACACACACACACACACACACACAAACACACACACACTGCATACACACTGCAACCTCTTATCAACCCAGGCACACATAATCTCTTTTCACATAAAAATAGTGATTAACTTTTACATCACAGGCTGCAATGTACTGTGCCATCAACCTAGTGAAATCTGTAGTTAGAGCACGACACCACACACACACACACACACAATCACAAATGGGGAAAAATAATAAACTGGTCACAAACCGCATATTTCCCCAATTTGCACAGAATGCGTTGAATTGTTTCTCTGGACACAACTGCCCCACGCATGGTTTAAAAAAAACCTGAGGTACTAGAAATGACTGCAGTTCTGTCAGAGAAGACACACACACGCACACATACGCACACACAAAGAGGGGGTTTTCATTGCTTTACATACTTACCGATTATGAGCATAATGAGTTTAAATAAAGGCAGACTTGTTGCAATCAGAGAACAGATCACACACACACACACACACACACAAGAGATGAGACAAATGTGAGATTGAGATAAAGAGGTACTTGTGTCCCTTTCAGACTCAGACTGAAACACATGCGGCCTTCGCTTCAACTCTGCATCCTGTTGTAATAACACGTCAGATGGTAGAGACGACGCGGCTATTTTTAACTCCTGCTCTCTCTCTCTCTCTCTCTCTCTCTCTCTTTTTTGTTTCTCTCATTGTTTTTCATCAGTATTCTCTTTCTTTCGGTTTCATTTTCAGTCTTATTCATTCTTCTTTTCTCCCACTAGTTTTGTTTTTCTTCCCTTCCACTCTCACGTCTTTGTCTCCCCCTTTTCTCTCTTCTTCACATCTTTCCCTCTTCTTTTCCAAATTCGTTTCGTCTTCTGTCTCTCTCTCGCTCTCTCTCTCTCTCTCTCTATAATTTTTTTTCCCCCGTTCAGCTCCACTTGTGCACTTCTGTCCCTCACGCTCGTTTTCTCCTCTCACCGCTTTTCTCTCCTCTTTCTTGCCTGCCCACCGCTTCTACTTTTCTCGGTTTTCTTTCTCGTCCTCTGTCTCTCTCCCACTCTTTCTCGGTTCCATTCAGCACGGTCGAGTGAGAGAGAGACAGAGAGAGAGAGAGAGAGAGAGGTTTGTAAATACAGGGCCGATAACAAAATAATTACAATAGGAACAATAATCTCAGCAGGCGTGATGATGATGATGTCACTCACTGTCTCTCAGGTAGTGATGCTGCTGTAGCATGTGTTGCTCTATTTCTCTCTCTCTCTCTCTCTTTCTCTCTCTCTCTTTCACACATTTTCTCACTCTGTCTCTCTCCTTGGTTGAGAGAAAGCACATCGGTGCAGTTGTGTGTTGTCAAGGCTTTTCTGCAGGTTTATTAATTGCACCCATGACACATGACAAAGGAGCTGTATAGACTGACAGGGAGGAGGGAGTAAGAGAGGGAAACAGAATGTGTGTGTGTGTGTGTGTGTGTGTGTGTGTGTGTGTGTGTGTATATACCTATTTTGCCCTTTCATTAGCAGGCCTTGGTGAATATGCAAATACACTGTAATTACCATCATAACAACACCTACGAGATATGGAAGTGCGCTCGCGCTCTCTGTCTCTCTCGGTCTCTGTCTTTCTCGATCTCTTTAACTCTCTCTGTGTCTCTGTCTTTTTTTTTTCTTTGTTACACACACACAGAAATAAGATACGACTTCTGCACCTTTCACTTGTAACTTCAGGGAGTGTGTGTGTGTGTTACTGTGTGTGTGTGTGTGTGTGTGTGTGTGTGTGTGTGTGTGACCGAGCATGCCCATGTGCTTTAGGTTGCAGGTAGTAACTGTCTGTCATTTTAACACTGATTTGTGGGTTTGTTTCGCCGCTGATTGTCTGCTGCCCTCCAGTGAAGGTGCTGCAGTCACATGATCAGATTTCCAAGAAAGCTTAGCAGAGTTTGGAGAAGATGATAATCTCTCTCTCTCTCTCTCTCTCTCTTTCTTGTGCACACTCGTTTTTTAAAGATGTTTTTTAAAGATATTTTTTTCCGCATTTGCGCACTCGCTCTCTCTCTCTCTCTCTCTCTCTCTCTTTCGCCCTCCCTTTGCTCTTTTAACCAGGTGCATGCTCTCTTCTCCTATTGTCTCCTCATATTCACATTTTTCTTTCATCTCTCCTTTCTTCGCTCATTTGTTTCTAACTCACTCACCCTCCTATTCTCTTCCTTCGGAATATTGTTTATATTCCTTTACAATTCAATTCGGTTCAAGGTCATTAGCGTGATAAAGGGTATAGCCGCAGCCGAGAGTTAAAAGAAGATTAAAAGATGAAATTGGTAAAACTGTAAAAAGAAACAGATTAAATGGCAGCAACAAAAATCTTTATAATTCTAGCAATTATGGCTCTAGCAGTTTAAGCAGTTAGATAGTTAAAAAAAGATATGCATCGAAATATAAAACACTGCACTATACACCCACCAGCGGTTCAGTCGGTACCTTTATGCCTGTGTCGTATCGGGGAGTTTTAGTTTAAGTGTAATTAAGTCTAAGGCTCTGTGAGTGTTAGAATGCCATCGGCATGTCAAAGTGTCAGTACGGTGTTACTGAGGATTGAATGAGGTGTCTGTGAGTGTTCAGTGAGTGCCAGTGTGTCAGTCAGTGACCGAGTGTATAGAGTGCGAGTGCTAGTGAGGGGGTCAGTGAGTGTCATTAAATGATTGCAGTTATTGATAGTGTTAGTTTGTTTGTTACTATGTCAGCGAGTGTTGCTGAGGTGTCGCTGAGAGTCCGCGAATGTTGCTGAGGTGTCAGTGGGTGTCTGCGAGTGCTGGTGAGGAATCAGTGAGTGTCAGTGAGTGTCTTGCGAGTGCTGGTGAGGTGTCTATGTGAGTCTGTGAGGTGTCGGTGAGTGCGAGTGCTGGTGAGGTGACTGAGAGTCTGTGGGCGGTGGTGAGGTGTCAGTGTGTCAGTGAGTGTCTACAAAAGTTGCTGACGTGTCTGCGAGAGTCTGCGAGTGTTAGTGATGTACTAGTGTGAGTGTGTCAGTGTTTCGGTGAGGTGTCTGTGAGTGGTGTCAGGAAGTGTCTGCGAGTGCGGGCGAGGTGTCAGTGAGAGTGCGAGTGCTAGTGAGTTGTCAGTGTGTGTCTGCGAGTGCTGGTGAGTTGTCAGTGTGTCTGTGATTGTCGGTGAGGTGTTTGGGTGTTAGTGAGGTGTCGGTGAGTGTCATTGAACGTCAGTGAGTTCTAATGAGGTATTAAGGTGTCATTGATTGTCATTAAGAGCAAGTTTCACTCTTGAGTGTCGTGGAGATATTAGAGTGTCAGTGTATTGTTGAGTGTGGGCGAGTGTCAGTGAGCATTAGTGGAGGTTACTACTCTACGTGGCAAAATGTGTAATGGCACCTGACCGCTGTGCCCTTATGTGGTTCCAAGACATGTGCGCAAAGAGAGGTCCCAATAGACTGACCTTTACCCTTTGACCCAACTGTTTAAATGTCCATAACTCCTCACAGCTACGCTTCTGGAGGTTATTATAAAAACACAAAAGGGGCAGCTGGAATATTTCGCGAGTGGTCAGGTGTCCACAAATCTTTGGTTATATAGGTTGCTGAACATGGGTGTGTGTTGCTGTGTTTGAATAAGGACACACCAGTTCAGTGAGGGAACTGTTTTCTTTGCTCGGTTTCTGGAAATGCAGAGCATTATAGTGATACAATCACGGGTTGCTGTTTTTTTTTAGCTGCTTCCAGAATTTGCTTGCCCTTTTTGTAGCTGCATGATTAATGGTTCACAACCGAATTTTTGCCCCGCGTGCGTTGTTTGTTGCATTTGTAAGCAACTTTAGGATGTATTAACAGAACAGAACGTGCATTCCTCCGGATGATGTTCCGTTTGGCAAATTCTTCTGGGTAAGCAGACCTTACAGATCATGATCGGAAAAGTGTAATTGGATTATTTACGAATTTGATCATTTTAACCAGAAGTTCATAAAAATGTGCTTGCTTATACTGTAGCGCTCTCTCTCTCTTCTTTTTCCCCCCCTCAGTACTCTTAACTTTTTTTTACCGAAGATTATATGAATTATTAATCTCCAGTTTAAAGTAGGGCTGCATGGCAATAAGCCTCAGTGCGGTTGTTCATAGAGTCCTTCAATATTGGCTCCTTTTGGATTCACACTTGAAGACGTACAATATTTCTGCCCGAGTGAGAAGATGGAAACTGACGGCTCTGTTTATATAAGAGAGGATTGGAACGGCTCTATACCAATGCTTTTTAAATATGTCACAGTACAGGGCTTTTATTAATTATAGTCTAATAAGTATTTCGAGACACAATAACAAATCTCAGACATGCACATCATTTGTCATAGCTCCTCTGTTTGTTCTTTTCATCTTGATTCATAATGGGCTTTGGCAAGAGTTTTTCTGGAAGGGAACGCACATACCTTTAAACCGGTCGTCTTTCTGGTATCGCATACTTTTGGTCAGGATTAGGAAACATTTTAGTATTTGGGATGAGAGGATTAAATATCGTCCTATGTTATCATAAAAAAGCGAATGTATTTGATGCTGATGCAGCTCCGTATTGTCTTCTGTTGTTTGTGATAAATCATCATCGGGGAATAAAGCCAGCAGATAAATTATAGTGTCACTTTTTATGTATTTTTTTTTTACTATGTATGTGATTTTCAAATAATTTCATTCAGACGATAATGACTTCTGTCTTTTGTTTCTCCTTCTCAGCTTCAGACAGCAGTCAGCGCTTTCAGGAAACGTGTTTTGCTTTTGCATTAACACCACAGCAAGTCCAACAGATCAGCAGCTCTATGTAAGTTGTACAGTAAAGCTATACAATTGTATTTCTGAGCTTAGGTTTGTCTCAACATAAACATGTTAAACTTTTCATCGTCCATGCCGTTTTTATACTTGTAAGAGTTGTATTTTTGTGAACTGGTTTTCACATTATGTACTTATTTTTCTCTGAACGCATGGTCTCTGTTTTTAAGGTTGATCCAAAACCAGAAAAGCAGCTACTTGGATTCCGGTTGATTTTCTTGCGCTAATAAAATCAGTATGCTCAGTGTAAATACCATTTATTTTCTCATAGCCTTTTGAGACCCAAACTGTAACATCGTGGGCTTTGTGATTTCGTCTCGGTTTATCAGCTGACAGCTGTGGAAATTAATTTTCAGAAAGGAGAATGTTTGGGAAGGGAGTAATACGTAACTGCCTTCAAATGAGGATCTTCTGAAAATATTTATGCAAAGTAATTAGGAGAATTTTGTATAAATATTTTCGATATTTTAATGGGTTTTCAGGAGAATACGAAGGGACCTAATTTTCTCGTATTGATCTTCAGGCTTGGGATTTGTATAGCTCTTGGTTTAAACTGCCATCCTTTCAGTGGTTTTCTTTCTGTATAAATAGCTATCAAAGCTATTAATTCTACTGAATTTGAAATATTAATCAAGATAGTTTTGGGTTTTTGTTTTCAAAGGGACATCTCGGGGACCAAATGCGACTTCATGGTACAAGTACAGTTGAGGTATGTGAGCTGTTTATATCAAGGAACTGATACAGGCTTTAAATTTGAAGCACAAATGTTAAATAAAAAAAAAAAAAATGAATTCATGTCCTCCGTCTACAGGTTTTGCTTATCAGAAACCAGCTGTCCACAAGAAGACCACTTCCCTCCTAACCTCTGTGTAAAAGTCAACGGGAAACCGTGCAACCTTCCGGTATGAAAAGAGAATAAAAAAATCCATGCCATTACCCGTTAGTATGAAAACCAGAGAAATAATTGTACACCGACGAATCATATTACAGTAAAAAAAAAAAATAAAGTGTAGTTATTATATTGTTTATGCAGTCCGTGTATGTGTTTGTCCTCAGGGCTACCTTCCTCCTACCAAAAATGGAGTTGAACCAAAGCGTCCCAGCAGACCCATCAACATTACCTCACTGGTCAGACTGTCCACCACTGTCCCCAACACCATTGTGGTGTCCTGGACTGCAGAGATTGGGAGGGTGAGGCTTTAATTATATGTAATTAGAGAAATTGCACCTTTTTTTTTCTTTTTTTGCAGAGACACAGGGATCATCAGAGACTGGTTGCTGTTCTAAAGATATACAGATATCATTAGAGACTGTGCACTGTTTTGTAGAGACACTGAGAGTATTAGAGTCTGTGCATTCTTCTGTAGAGACACTGAGAGTGTTAGAGACTGTGCACTGCAGAGACACTGAGTGTTAAAGAAACTGCGCACTGCTCTGTAGAGACACTTGAGTGTGTTAGAGACTGTGCATTGTACTGTGTAGAGACACTGAGAGTGTTAGAGACTGTGCACTGTACTGTAGAGACACTGAGTGTGTTAGAGACTGTGCATTCTTCTGTAGAGACACTGAGAGTGTTAGAGACTGTGCACTGCAGAGACACTGAGTGTTAAAGAAACTGCGCACTGCTCTGTAGAGACACTTGAGTGTGTTAGAGACTGTGCATTGTACTGTGTAGAGACACTGAGAGTGTTAGAGACTGTGCACTGTACTGTAGAGACACTGAGTGTGTTAGAGACTGTGCATTCTTCTGTAGAGACACTAAGTGTGTTAGAGACTGTGCACTGTACTGTGTAGAGACACTGAGTGTTAGAGACTGTGCACTGTACTGTAGAGACACTGAGTGTTAGAGACTGTGCACTGTACTGTAGAGACACTGAGTGTTAGAGACTGTGCACTGTACTGT
>JAOVVA010000037.1:7119593-7134935 GCA_028565275.1 Leiocassis micropogon | reverse complement strand
CAGCGACAGCCCCAAAACATCACTGCTCTAGAGGAGACCTGCATGGAGGAATGGGCCAAAATACCAGCAACAGTGTGTGAAAACCTTGTGAAAACGTTTGACCGGTGTCATTGCCAACAAAGGATATATAACAAAGTATTGAGATGAAATTTCTTTATTGACCAAATACTTATTTTCCACCATAATTTGCAAATAAATCCCTTAAAAATCCTACAATGTGATTTTCTTTTTTTTCCTTTCTTATTTTGTCTCTTATAGTTGAGGTATACCTATAATGAAAATTACAACAAGGCTATGCAGTGAATATGTGCAGTTGCTAGAGAACAACCAACGGTATGAGATAAATAAATAAATGTGTGTACATAAGAGTTCTTATGAGTTGACTGGACGAACTTGTGCTTGGATTGTGTTCAGCATCACATCATCTGCTTCATAGTTTCCATTAAAAGAACAAGATATTAAATTTTCAGGCTACATTAATCCATTGTCAGCGTGCAGGTGAAGGTATCTGTGAGGAATGTTAAATCGTATTTCAGACATTCTGAGATTTATCCATTTGGGGAAAAAAAGAATTGAAAAAATAAGGAAGAAATACCTTCACCATAAAGGCTCGAGTATTCTCTGACCTTTTCCTTTATATACACTAAGCTGACAGCGCTGTTCATCTGTCTAATAGCTCAGTTTCACTTAAGTTGTCCGATGTGTATCCTACCAGAGAAATATTTACACCTCCTCACAGTCCTGCTTTCTTTCTTCCTTTTTTGTCTTAACTAATTCCTGTTATTTGAAAATGCCAGTCAAGACATTAACATTATGAAATAACTCGCATGATTTTATGCACTGACTATGAAACGTGTTCGAGAAATCAAACCTATTTTATTTTTTAAATCTGTTAACAGTATTTCTGGTGAAGTTCTACACAGATGTCCCACCAGCAACACCCAGAAGGCTTTTCTAAAAATGTCCATGTAGGCCAGGCTCCTCGCTGCTTTCCTTACATTCCTAGTGACACCTAGTTGTTCTGCGAAAACAGTTTTCTTTTAAGTAAAACCTACTTTTTTTATATATATACTTTGGTTCAGAAAAATATGGGAATAACTTCAATAATTAGGTCTGACTTGGAAGCAAACATCAAGCGTAAGTTGTTTAACGCAATGAATATATATATATATATTTATGGTGGTGTATCTCTGATGAACGTATAGCGCTCCTGTTTTGTGTTAGTACGTTTTTGGTGGTGGTGTTTTTCAGGGCTGAATTAGTTTAGCTTCCTTTAGAAAATATTGTATTACCATAGCTTATATTAGCCTTTGTCAGTTTCATTTCTTTTTTAATTATCTGCCAGCGATGTGTAATTCACCCTGGTTAGGATTGTTAAAAGTAAATGAGCTTCAGGAAGATGAGAATGTCAGCTATGCCGAAATTAATTTAAAACTTTCTGTAATTACAGTTAAGGCTGTCTAACATTATAAATTGCCTGTCTGGGAACATGAAATAAGTTAGTCATCCAGTGAAGCACAAAAACATTTTCATTAAATATTACTTTCATTAAAGACTGATATTGGTTTAAACATCTAACAGATCTCCTGGAATGAGTCTGAATATCAGAATCGAGAGAAAGAGAGAGTCATAATCATGAGTTAACTAGGCTGCTGATGGGTCTCAGCTTTTGATTAATTGGGCTGTTTCACAGGGTGGTAGAATTATTTATATGTATTTGAATTTACAACTAAAACGCCTTCATTTTCTTTGCTTGTTATTGCGTTTTCCTTATTATGGATTTCACCCTTCCTTTACTCTGCATATCCGCTTCAGCAGGCGGGTGTCAGCCGTCAGCGCCCGAGCAGAAATCCAGCTCCCACACAAACGGCAGCAGCAGTAAGAAAGTGGAGGTGATCGATCTGACCCTGGACAGCTCATCTGAGGATGAAGAGGAGGAAGAGCCACCTGTAAAGAGACATTGCCCCTCCCTCTCACCAGCGTCACCACAGATGAACAAGGGGTGAGCTGAGTTCCAGTCGAGTTACGGCGGTTAAATCAGTGGTTTTGTGATGGGTAGAAGTTACAGGTTCTTATTTAGTTGTGATAGCTTTAGTTTTTATAACTGGTTATTTTATTGGTGTTATGCAAATGAATGGGATGAATCTAACGTAGATTAGATTATGCAGGTGCGCTTGCTACAGGTGCTGTAAAGTGCTGCGATATGATAGAGAAAAATGCATTAAATCTAGAGTAACTGGTTTGGGGTTCTTACGAGGGCTGTAAATGATGTAGGCCATTCAAATTGATTCAGTACACCTCTACACCTGGGGTACTGAATTAAAATTTAAGAAGGTCTGGTCAATAACATATGACACTTGTATATTTCCTTATATTTCTATGGAATACAAATAACAATCTTTAATCAGTCTTTGATGAATCTTTATTTGCACGCCGCTGGACTGTATATAAATATAAAAGGACTTTGTCACACCAGCTTTCAGTCCACGTATTTTATACTGCCTCACTTCAGACTCTTGTGTATATACTGTACTTGCTGTAATGATCCGTGTTTTTCTTCACATTACTGAGTTAATCGCGCAAATACATCGCTTGTGATGGAGACTGTATTAATGAAAACCCACTTTTGCATTACTTTTGGTACAGCTGTAGTATTCAGCTCTCTCATTATAATTTGTTTACAATAAACTGTGCATATGTGTGTCTGTAGAGTGCTGAATTTGTGTACACAAGCGTCTCCTGCAAGTCGAACTCCTAGCATGCCACAAGTGGAGACCAACTACATCCCTCCTCCTCCGCCGCTCATACAGGACTACCGCCACTACTATCCTACACCCAGCGATCTGTCAGGTACGCACACTCACATACGTACTACTAAAAATATCAGGGAATTAGGAATAACTAATTTAACCATCTGTATGTTCTATATTCATGATATTTACTTATTTGAAGATGCCAAAACATAATTAGCCACACAGCATACAGTACCAATCTGTAGGTTTGGACACACAGAATACAGGAACAAAGCAGTAATTGTAGTGTAATTATCCTGATTTTTAGTCTTCTGTTGTTAGTTTTAAAGCTATCTTTTGTCTGAAAAAAAATATATATATAATCACATTTCTATTGAAAATGCCTGGTCGTCCAGACGTTGTGGCCACCCAGTAGCTATAAGGATGGGAATCACCAGTGATGATCTGGGACCATATTATTACGATACCTAGGTGGCGATTTGTTAAAATTGCAACAAAAAAAAATGCCTTAAAACTAAAACGGTTGTCAGAACGAACACGAGTAATTAAATGTAGCCCGTTCCTTATAACATTAGTTTTCTTACTGAAAAACCAAACGCAGCATTTAAAAAATACAAAATAACTGTAAACTTTAACTTCAAATTAAATTAAACAAAAAAGCTACATTCTTACTGAGCAGCATGTGCCTCTGTCATCCACCATAAATTATCTCTAAACAAACTCGGCAACTAATTCACTCGTACCCCGCGGAATGCCAGTGTGGGAATAGTTTAGAGTGCACCATCTGTAGGATTATAAAGAAACGGTCACACTTTGCAGCCTCAGTTTCCTCCATAGTCTTGGGTGGGCGCGCGCTGCTTCTAACGCAGACATGCGCGACTCTAATGCAGGTGTTCCGAGACTAATTAGTGCTCGCAGTCCTTTGAGACTGTGTGTGTAAGCGTGTGTAATGAGTGGGTTTCGAGAATAATTCGCTCGTCGAGTTTGGAGAAAACGGCAGATCAGAGGTTTTTTAACACAGCTTTTGATAATGTTATGGTGTAAAAATGCTTTCTGTTGCACCATTAGGAAGCTCGTGCGCTTGGCACAGAATCAGCTGACTGGGCATGGCTGCTCAAGCTGAAAAAAATAAAATAAAATAAAAAATAATAATTAATTTGGGAGTCAATGTGTCTATACATAAATCTGTGCACACAAGAATCGCGATTCGTAACGAAAAAAAAAAAATTCCCCGTCTTTAATATTGTAGCTATGTCAATACTGTCTCATTAAGAATGAGAAGAGTCATGGTTTGATCTTTCTCTTTTCTACAGATCTGAACTTTTTCTCGTTTTTGCAAGGAGATAATCATCAGGTAAGACTAATCATTTCATGAAAGATTGAACTGAACTATAAATGCTTTTGCGCCAAATAAAAAGTTTATTTTTTCTTTCTCTAATCTCTTTCTCTCTCTCTCTCTCTCTCTCTCTCTCTCTCTCTCAGTGTGCCTCTCAGCACTACAACATGGTGATGGCTGCAGCAGCAGCCACGGCGTCTGAGGATCACGACCTCCTGCTGAACCGTTTCCTGCCGTACAGCTCGTCTCAGCTTTTCCTGGACGCTCCTGGCACACCGGTGAGTAGCAACAGCAGCGCAGTTCACGCCGCTCTGAACGTCAACCGCAGCAACAGCAACAGCTCCAGCAGCAGCAGCCTCCCCACAATCCCTCGCTCCAGCTCGGACATCTACAGCTCCATCCCCGATATCATCTCGCTAGACTGATTCACGCTTCAAACAGACTCCATACATTTGGAATTGGGAGAAAAGAAAAACACGGAAGAAGGCAGAAAGAGCTGTGTTTGTTTTTTTTGTTGTTGTTTTTTTGTTTCCCTGAACGACGAACGTTTGCTATGTACAGAGAACAAATATATTTTCAGTTTTACTTTTTGTATATATATATATAAACTCGAAAGACTTTTTTTCCTATTATGCGAATAACTAAGGTTTGTTTTTCTTCCATGGGAAAAAAAAAAGAAAAAAAAGACAAGACGTTTTTTTATTTCATCACAGGTTGTTGTGTTGTCGTCCCCTTGACTATACTGTTATAATATTTTATATCTTTATGGTCTTTTGCTACGTTATATTTAGTGTCATTTCTGATTCCACATCGAAGGCGTTACTCTCCCACACAGGGACACGGCAGCGCGTTTGCCCGTCCCTCGTCCACATGGACGTTCCAGATGGACAGAGACATGCTTCTGTAGTGCTGGCAGTGTTTTTCAGCTCGCAGATGGTTTTATAATACTTTAAATTATGTGAAGTATGTGAACTGTTAAGCATTTCTTTATCTTCAGGAATCCGCTGTCTCCTGCTGTGGCTTTTTTTTCTTTTCTTCTCTCTTTCTCATTATTATATTACACTTATTTATAATTAAGAGCAGACACACTTTGCTCCGATTGTACTGTCATCTTTGTAGAATTTGTGCTGAATCACTTTTTATATTTCAGACCACTTTTTTTTTCGCACGATGCCAAAAGTGATGCCACAGAAAATCTTTCTTCCTTCCTTCTGTCTCTCCTTGCTTTTTTCTGACTCGAACATTATTTCACTCTCTTTTTTTTTTTTCAATTTGTATGTTTGTGTGTGTGGTTGTATATCTTTTTAAGATGATCAAGAAGGTGTGGGTCATTCCCAAAAGGTTTCTAGTGGAAATTTTGTTGCTTTCTCTGTGATGCGATGCAGCAATTCTCTATCTCTCTCTCATACACACACACACACTATCATTATATTCTGCTGTTCTTTTAGTAGGTGTGTGTGTGAAGTGTGAGATTGACCAATTTTCACTCTGCTCCTTTCAAGAAGGCTTATATACAGCTTTACAATAAATTTTAGAGTTCTGCTTGGTACTCTAATTAAAGCCTCCTCACCTCACCAGTTCAGTCCTGTTCATTCAGCTCATGATCTAGAGAATGATCAAAAGTTTATAGAAATATGAAGATTTTCCACAGACCACAGAAGCCTCCCTCTCACCATACATAGTTAGACGAAAATTGGCATCTTTGTCGTTCATAAATATAGCTAAATAACCCGAAGATAGAAACAGTACTGGTATAACAAGCCTATGATAATTATTTCGATATAACCAGCATAACAGTATGTTTTTGCGGTTGCAATTTTATTTGAGATACTTTTCTCTTATCGACAACCTAGTGTGAGAGCAGTTCATAACACGCTGGGATTTACACAAACCGTACAGATGATGCGAGTAGGGTAATTGTGCAAGCATTATGATTAACACCCACTGTGTTTTATTTCATGTTCAATTAATGTGCAATGATTTTATACATGTATATGATGGATCGAATGTACTCCCATTAAACTCTGCGCCAGGTGGTAGCTGTGCAACTTTAAAATATAATGCATTACTGAGCAAAGGCGTGAAATCTTTCAAACAAATGAACCTCTTCCTCTTTCCCTTTTCAGTCTTTAGACAGAAAAGTTAAGAAAAGGAAAGGAAAGATCCTGAATAATAACCTACACTATACCAGGGAGGCTTTTTAATCACAATGAAAATAGCTCGATCTTAGCAGGTGAGAGAGAAAAGGTCTACTCCTGAGACTGAGGTGTGTGACCTTTTTCTCTATGGCTCAATGCATCCTGTATGAGTAAAAAGCAGTGTATTTATTCAAGGAGTTGTTTCAATTAAGTAATGTTCTTTTAAACATGAAGGTTAAAAGTACCTCATTTTTACTTGGAATTGTTCAGAATATCTGAAGCTGTGTGTTGGGTGTGTGTGTGTGTGTGCATTTTGCGTATGCATCGTCCCATCCCCTGATTGCATTTCTAGTCGAAATAATTATCATAGGCTTGTTTTTTCATTTTATAATTCAGCCTTCATGATGTGACTGAAGGTTTTCCTAATGGTCCATATTTCACCTCTTAAAGGATTTCTCTCCTTTTTCTGGCATAAAATATTTTAGGTATTTTAAGTTTTATTATTATTTTAATTAAAATCATGCCATGACCTCTTAGAAAAGTGTTCACTCACTCTCTGTCACTCAAACGAATATATCTTTGTGAAGGAGAGAAGGTGATTACCGTGGAATTTCATGACTGACCTACAGGCGTTTTAGTTATATGGGAGATTTGAGTCTCTTGTGTAAAACACTGCATTCATTATACTTACAAACAAAAGCTTTATCGTATTACAGACAAACTGATGATCGCAAGCTCTCGTGCGTTTAGCTACTACAGTAATGTTTTAGTTTTCTATTGAAATAAATGACGTGCTCTTTGACAGTGTTAAGTATTAAAGGTCTCATCATATTTGCTCTGTATCTTCACCAAGTCAAAAAATTTTTCTCTTTCATGTTGATCGATTTAAATCCGACTTCTTGATTTCTCTGCTTCCTTTCTTTTATCTTGATATCAGTGTTTTTTTTAACGATTGACAAAGGGAAGTATTTTGTGTGTGCTTGTGTGTGTGAGAGAGAGATTTGATTTGATTTGATTGGATCTAGGGGTATCTATACTGTATGAACATGACTGATTTCTCTGATATGGTTTTTGTATTTCTGCCCCTGAAACACCATCTCATCGGAGAATTTTTTTTTTCAAATGCAAAAAAAACTGTGCTAGAAAGTAGACGCTGTGTCTGAGTCAGATTTTATTTGAGTTTTTTTTTTTTTCCATATTAGCTGACATTTGCGCTCACTGCCTTAATCTTTACTTCCTGTCTGTGGCATGTCCGATAAGAGAAACGGCTTTTTAAAAGGAGATGTGGAAGAAATATTGTATAGTAGAACAATGTCAGTTTGTACAAAGTACTAAGGGAAAAAAAATATTTATTACATGCATTCGAAGAAATTGTTTACTTATTAAATGTTACCTGTTTATTTAGGGACGTTTAGATGTAATAAATACGTTGAGTTAAACTTTTGAATGCCTTTTTTTTTTTTCTTTTTTCAGATAAATGTTCAGAAATTGCTGCCTCATTAGACCTGAAGCTCCAGGTTATGAACCTTTGTATTTGTTGCTCAAAACAACAAATATAGTAATATAGGCTATAGTTGCAACAACAACAAAAAAAATTGCACACACTTAATATTTAATCGGACCCTCCCCCTTTTGCATTGTTTTGATAAGCTTATACACAAGATCTATTTCCTTCCAGAGTCGCATTAATGTTTTCCATGATGTTGTATTGATGATGTCTTCTCCAGCACATCCCAAAGATTCTCAATGTGCTTAAGGTCTGGACTTTGGTGGCCAGTTAATTTGTAAAAATTACGTCATGCTTCCTGAACCACTCTTTTACAATTTAGCTCAACTAACCTGGCGTTGGCAGGGTGCACACACATATACACATTGATTCACACACTACTGGCAATTTGGGAATCCCAATTAGCATGTCTTTGGACTGTGGGAGGAAACCCACCAAGCACAAGGAGAACATGCAAACTCCATGCACACAGACCCCGAGACGGAAATCGAACCCGGACCCTGGAGGTGCAAGGTGACTGTGCTAACCAGTAAGTCACCGTGCTGTCCTCGTGCCATCAGGAGAGAAAAAATACATTGATGGAAAAACCTGGTTATTCTGTATATTCTGGTAATTGGCTGACCTAATTTTTGGACACATGACTTCTGACCAACAGAAGTAAACCCAGATCATAACACAGGCTTGTACAGTAGGCACTACACATGGGTGCATCATCTCATCTGCCTTTCTTCTTACCCTTATGCTCCTTTTTCCAATGCTCCACAGTCCAATCTCCCTAGCAAATGGAAGCCCGGTAAACATCCACCGTCCGTATGCAAATGAGTCAAGACGTAGCAAGAGTGGATTGGAGAGAAGAGAGATGTTCATTTACTATAAGAGAAGTAAAAAAAATCAAAAATATTTTTAGAAAAACATAATATGAATTGTTCTATAGCCCATCTGCTTTAACTTAGTTTTTTTTTATTATTCATAAGACAACCTTTCAGTTTTGTAAATATTCTAGTTATAGTGTGTTAAGTCTTACTTCAGGTTAAACGTTTTTGAGAATTAGACCATCCAGCTAAGATGAATGTTATGTCGTTGATTGATCAAATCTGGATTAAGGATATTTTATTTTATTTTGTTTTATTTATTGAATTTTTATTTTTCAGTTTCCCCCCCTGAGGGATTACCACCTTATTGTGGTCAGGGGGTTTGCGTGCCTCAGTGGGCAGTGTGTATATGGTCAGATTATTTATTTAGACAATAGATTCCTGTTTATTTTAATGAACCTTGTACGTATGAAGGGATGTTCCAGTCAAACTGGAACTTGTACAGAAGATGGTTATGAGAGTAAAAAACTGTCTTTATTTTTACATTTCACATTCCAGCATTTCACTAATACTTAGACACCCTCAAGGTAGAAAGTTTTCTTAATACGCTGGAGCAATGACTGACTGCTTTATGTCTGAACTGCTGGCCTCCCAGGAACTCCTTCACATCTGAAACAGCCCAAACATGTCAAATTGTATGGAGTGAGGTCAGGTCAGTAACCTCAACTCCCAGCTGAGGCTCTGTAATGTGCAATTGGTGTTGGTGAGTGAATGTGTGTGCAGTTCCCACAGACAGATGTGTCTCTTCCACACGTGATCAAGATCCACTCACTGAATGTTCAATAGAACGACTGCAGTGGGCTTCGAGCCACCTCGACCGGGATCATCATTCATGAATGTACAGCCTTCTTTAAAGAGTCTCAGATAATAAGAGTCTCATCATCGTACATCATACTTGACGTCTTCTGTAAATTTCAGTTGTTTTTATGCCTTCATTTACAAGAGAAATTTCATCACAAGTCTAGTTTTAACACCCCTCGTAATAAAAGTTAACTATTTAAGAAAGTTAAGAACTACATAACCGCTACAGAAACCACGAAGATTGTTTTCCTTCCTTCCAAGCAAATATTTGAGCTTTAATTAAAAAAAATTTTTTTTTAAAAACCCACTGAGTTTGGTAATTTCGTAAGACTTTAATGATCAAGACCCCTCAATGAATTACAATAAGCGGAAAAGCTGTTGACTGCTTTCCAGTTTAAACTAAGCATTAATTACCAAATGTTCCAAAATCTCCATTTTATTCTACAATTGGCGCAGAAAAAAATCTCCTGATTTGAAAGAAAGAGATGAAGCTGTGGAGAGAAGAATAAATGACTCTCCTGGTCAACCTGAGTCCTGAGTTGTTTGTGTGTGTGGATTTCTGAGTTCATAACCTGTAGCACAGGTTTAACCGCTACAGTACTGTAAAAGCCTATAAAGCTTCTGTATCATTCTAATTGAACAGTCAACAGAGTTCTCTATATACACTGTATCACCTGATGATCACACCCGACCCATACGTCCTTGTTTAACATCGACTCCAAGATTTATTCCCCTTCACTGCTTTAATAAGCGTTATTCTTCTGGCAAGGCTTTCCACTAGTTTTTGAAATATGGCTGTGGGGATTAGTGCTCACTAAGGACGTCTGAGGTGCAACCGGTGCTCCGACTTCATCCAAAAGGTTTTCATGGGGGTTGAGATCCGGGATCTGTACTACTTGAGTCATGATGTCGTCTCATTCATGGATCTCACTTCGTACCCAGGGGCATTGTTATGCTCTGACCATTTTGTTCACTTAGTTCCAGTGATGGAAAATTCTAATATTCCAGTAAAACAGAGTAATCCGTTACAGTTCTGTGTTTCCGACTTTGTGGTAGCAGTTCAGTTTGGGGCAGCATGGTGGTGTAGTGGTTAGCACTGTTGCCTCGCACCTCCAGGGTCTGGGTTCGATTCCCATCTTTGTGTGCATGGAGTTTGCATGTTCTTCCCGTGCTGGGGGGTTTCCTCCGGGTACTCCGGTTTCCTCCCACAGTCCAAGGATGTGCAGGTTAGGCTAATTGGTGTTCCCAAATTGCCCGTAGTGTGAATGAGTGTGTGTGTGTGTGTGTGTGTGTGTGTGTGTGTGCGCCCTGCGATGGATTGGCACCCTGTCCATGGTGTACCCTGCGTCATGGCCTAAGTCTCCTGGGATAGGCTCCAGGTCCCCGTGAGCCTGAAGACAGGATAAAGCGGTATTGAAGATGAGTGAGTGAGTTCAGTTTGGGTAAGAACCACATAACAGTGTGATTATCCAGTGTCCAAATACTTTTGACCAACTACTTTAGTTTATCTGCTCTCCATCTGGATATAATGATTCAGTTCTTAGGTATGTTTAAAGACTGTAAAATTAGCACATTTTGCAACAAATCTGGCTTAGAATGATGCTAAATTTGTTACGCATTGTATAAAAACAAAGCCTGATGCTAAATTAATGTGATTTATAACTAAACCATGGTCTGAATATAGAAGAGCATAGCTGCGCTCTAGTAGATTATTCTGGAACAAATGTCGCAGTGGAATTGTTTTCTTTGGATTTTTCTGGAACCAACGGTCACAAAGGGCTTTGTTTTCTCTTTGACCCTAGTAATAATACCGTTCTAACAGCAGGGGGCAGTAAACACCATGTTTTATTTTCTGTCTGTCTAAAAATGTATATAGTATATGGCTGTAAAGATTTTTTTTTTATTTATGAAAGTGCAATGTAATTAAAGTTATTGATGAGTCATTCTGTGAATGTCACCTGGATATCAACTTTTATTTAATTTATGCTTTATTTAAACTGTAATGTAATTAGAACATTATTTTTATTCCAAGCGATCATGAATATTTATAAGAATTCACTGTTAACAGACAATGTCTGCATTATTATTGGTAATTTTATAATTAAACATTTTCATGACAAGACAAGAAAATTAATGCTAATGGACTAGTGCGTAGGAATATTTTTTTTAGCGGGTGCAATTTTTTAAATTATTATTATTTTATTGTATTTTTATGAAATTATTAATTAATTAATTTATTTATTAATTAAATTGGGCACAGGCTGTTTGTTGAAAACTATAACACATCCTAAAGCAGGCCTATGTAAAAACCATGCATTGATTACAATTTATTTTATTATTATTATTGTTATTATTATTATTATTATTATTATTTTAAACCTACAGTATGATCCTAAGTTTTAATTTTGTGTTACATTATAGTCAGAGTTCTCAGCTTTTTTTGTAACTTAGGTCCACATCTGATTTTTATTCAAGGTCAGACGCACAAAACATTCGCCAAGGGTATGTAAGTCCACTCTCTGAATCTGAATAACCACCTAGTTAGTAAAGTCATACTAGAGTTAAAAAAAAAACAAAAAAAAACGCATTCTGTGTCTGCAATGCCAGGAAATCGTTTTTTAATGTGTGAAAGTGGAAGCAACATCACACGACACTCTCCCAGCAGTAAACACTGTAAGATTTAATTCAACTTCCTTTAGCTTTGATTGCAGTACACAATGTGGTGATGAATTTATGTGTGAGTCACCATACTACCCAAACCACTCTTTCACATTTTGAGTCCTGGAATATGCCTGTGCCATGAGGGAAGAAAAACTCGGATGTGATAACCTGGTCATGCAGTACATCAGTTGACTTCATTTTATTGCCACATAACATTTCAAAATACTGCCTCCAGAGGCTTGTACAGTGGGCACTATGCATGATGATGCATTGCTTCATGGTCTTCCTTTCTTACCCTGATGTACCTATCGATCTGGAATAGGGTCAATCTGGACTCATTACCTTTTTCCATTGCTCCAAAGTCCAATCTTTATGGTCCCTAGCAAATTAAAGCCTTTTTCCTGTGGCCACACAGCTGTTTAATTCCAATCCTGTGAGTTCTTGTGTGGAATTCCTCTTACATTTACTATTAAACATAGCAATTTTTTTACTATGCAACTTCACCAAACATTTCTCCATTTTTTTTACTCCATCTGTCAAGCAATATCTGCTCAGATTTTCATATGTTTTAGACAGTTCTTAACCCACTTCCACTCATTCATACTTTTTAGTTGTTTTCCTTGCTTAATGATGGGTGCTTTGTTTTTATGTTTATTGGGGTTTCTTTACATTTCCTGTTGTCATTAATTCTGAACCATTATTTTTACAGCATTGGCAGAAACCCTTATCCAGAGTGACTTACTTTTTTATCTCATTATACATCTGCAGGTTCGAGGCCTTGCTCAAGGGGTGCAGTGGTGGTGGGTTTGAACTTGGGACCTTCTGATCAGTAGTCCAACACCTTAACCACTGACCTACCCCTGCCCATTAATTCAATATTCACGCGTGCAGGTGCAGGGAGCCTGGAGACTGTCCAGGGGAGCACTCGGGTCACAAGGTCACAGACACCCAGATGGGATGCCAACATATTGTAAGGGACAAGCACACACCCTGACACATCCAGCCATACTTACACTATACTGTAGGCAATTTAGAAACGTCAATCAGCCTCCGCCATTTCTTTGGACTGTGGGTGGAAATCAGAAAACCTTGCCATCCCATTTAAAAAGACCTGGCTGCTCCTGTGAAGTGGGGGAAATGGAGAAGATTGCCCTCTGTGACTGGTGTGGGCAAAAAGAACCAAAGGTCAAAGTCTTCAGGATTAATAACAGACTACTGATTCACAAAAGAATCAAAACTTTTTTTCAGCAAGAACAGGCTCCTGCATTTAACTCCTACCTCATACAAACAATGGCACTAGATGTGTCTGATTTTGATGCAGAGTGTCCATGACAACTGACATCATACCGGTCAGCGTGGTCAAAGGGGCGGGGTTTAAACATACCAAGTGCGGCACGGTACAGGCGCGCGCCACAGTCTTGGCGCGCGGTTACGCATCGCATGTTGTGCCCAGCGCGCGAGCGTGTGTTCCTGTGCGCGGGAGCTATGGGGAACACCGAAACGACGGAGGATTCCGTTCAGAGCGTGGCAGCGAACAGTTCAGTAAGTTATGGAAGCCTGGAGGACATCGACGTGTCTGCTGACGGCAGTCTGCTCCTGCGCTGCGTTATCTCCGTCATCTACGCGCTGGTGTGCGCCGCGGGTTTGGGGGGCAACCTGTTCGTGCTCGTGTTCATCCGGGCGAAACGAGCGCGCAGGATATCTGAGACTTATGTCTTCGTGCTCCATCTGGCCGTGACGGATTTGCAGTTCGCGCTCACGCTGCCGTTCTGGGCCGCAGACGCGGTGCTGGACTTCAGCTGGCCGTTTGGAGACGTCATGTGCAAGGTGGTGCTCTCGGCCACGGTGATGAACATGTACGCAGGCGTGTTCTTTCTCACCGCCATGAGCGTGGCGCGCTACAGGTGCATGGTGTCCGCGCTGAATAAAGAGCGCGCCGGCGGGCGGGTCAAACTGGTGGCCGCCGCGTTGTGGTCTCTGGCCATCGCCGCCACCGCGCCTACCTCCATCTTCTCCACGGTGAACGAGGTGGCCGGGGAAAAGCTCTGCCTCTTACGCTTCCCGAACGGCCAGCTCTGGTTAGCTGTGTACCACCTGCAGAAGATCCTGCTCGCGTTCGTGATACCCATGGCCATCGTCTCCATCAGCTACCTGCTGCTGCTGAGACTCGTGCGCCGCCGCAGCATGAAGTCCAGGGCGCGCGTTACGCGCTCGGTCGCCGTGGTGGTCCTGTCGTTCTTTCTCTGCTGGATGCCCAATCACGCCGTGACGCTTTGGGGAGTCCTGGTGAAGCTGAACGCCGCGCGCTGGGACAGGGCTTACTACGTGGTGCACACCTACGTGTTCCCGCTCACGGTGTGTCTGGCTCACGCGAACAGCTGCTTAAACCCGGTGCTTTACTGCATGACGCGCAGAGAGTTCAGGCGGAAGCTCAGAGACTTCTTCCTCCGTGCCTGAGTACGCGCGCTTGGCACGCGCGGCGCCCCATCCTTGTCCTCGTGCGCACACGTATATTTTTTCTGTCTTCTTTAGCTGTCGTCGCTTTCGAGGACGTAGATTTAAAAATAATAATAAAAATAAGGAAAAACAGCAAAAATTATAATAATAATAATAATGGTTTGTTCAAGCTGCTTCAAAAACGTTTTCTTTTCTTGTGCGTAATGATGCGTAATG
This sequence comes from Leiocassis micropogon, assembly GCA_028565275.1. NCBI lineage: Eukaryota > Metazoa > Chordata > Actinopteri > Siluriformes > Bagridae > Leiocassis > Leiocassis micropogon. The sequence continues at coordinate 7,120,194 of JAOVVA010000037.1, read as the reverse complement.
TTATGTGCTGCTCTCCATGGAAATACTATGAAAGCGAGACACTCTCTCCTTTCATCTTTGTACAGCTACCTTTAAATACAACTTTATGGACGTTTTATGAACAATCGTACACGCTAGAATGAACACCGTGACATGTCTGAAATTGTAATCAGGTTAAACATCAAGCACATCTACTGTATCTGGATGATGCTGTAGAGTTCAGTCTTCAGGAATATTCAGAAATCAGAAGAGCACCTGAGCAGAGTTTAGTTCCATTGCCAATTTTTATCTTTAAGTCTGTACATGTGCATTTCTCAGTCAATCTGTGCCTACCAAATAAATAAATGAACTCCAAATCTCTTAAGTGGAATATAAATGGAAGCATATAAAAGGTGGACGATTATATAAAACAGCCTATTAGACTTGCAGTGATACTGTCAGTGACCATGGCAGATCAGATTTCCTTTTTATTTACACTGCACAGGATCCCCTTAACTACTCTATGCTATGATTTTATTCATATTTATATTGTATGCCTGAAGAACACATACAGTGGGGCAAAAAAGTATTTAGTCAGCCACCAATTGTTCAAGTTCTCCCACTTAAAAAGATGAGAGAGGCC
>JAOVVA010000037.1:7055896-7067975 GCA_028565275.1 Leiocassis micropogon | reverse complement strand
TTTTATTTTTTTTTACACATGTTCACATTTCTCACACAACCACACGGAAATCTTTTTTTTTTTTTTTTTTAATACTTTTTTGCAGCAGGAATAACCATAAGCTTTATTTTAGGATGAAAATGAATTAAGTGGCACACTCCATTATTCATCTTCAGTAAGCACTTTATCCTAGTCAAGGTGGATCCAAAGCTTATCCTGGGAGCACTGGGGATGGGGTGCTAATTTGTGGCAGGGCGCCATAAACACTATTCACACTTAGGGGCAATTTAGAGAGAGACCAGTCGAAAGACCGTAGACTGTAACCCGAGCTCAGGATCAAGAGGCAGCAAACGCTTCCAATGTTTCATATCGTATTCCTGATACTGACATTAACATGTTAAAGTTAAACTCTGTGGATGACCATAATGGTATGAAGTTTAAAAGCCTGTTTTCATTGAAAGAAACAAGTAATATTTTTTTCCCCAAAGTCAATATCCATTCAATATGTGGTTCACAGCAATTAAAGTAAAGAAAGTACTGCTCAAATCATTGTTAGGTCTTGTTTTAAAAACTGTCATAATTTCCTACAACATAAAAAACCCTAATAGCTCTTTCTCCTTAATGATTGCTGTTTTGGCATCTTTTTTATTTCAGCTAATTTTATTTACACATACACTTCACAGCTTAGCTGTTCTTTTGATTAAGCGTTCCCCCATGTACGACCTCAAGTGTTTACTTCCTAATAACGTCTCCAGCAGGAAGTCGGCTGCCGGGCCGAGGCGCTTCGGTGAAGGTGTTGAAGATGTTTAATGTTCTTGAACATTTCCCTCTTAGCAGAACCGAGCAGAAGGTATTAGTTTACTCCTTATTCCCCGGGTTCTTAAGCGGAGTGCTTTAGGTGAACTCTGAGTGGTGTGACTGCTGATCATTAACATGGAGAAAGTGCATTTGTTACATGGTGCTGCCCAATTATAGACATGAAAGCCTTTTTTTTTTTTTTCCTTCTGTGCTTTGGAAGGAATTCACAAGATGTAAGCAGGTTGTAAAGCAGGGCAACCTACATCCGTAAATTCATTTTTGAAATCCTTGCACATTTGGTAATCTTTAGCAAGGAGTCCTGAGGATAATCAAGAACAGTTTGGAGGATGGAAACAGAGCTAGATACAAACCATGTGCCTTGGATATCACACCAAATTTAAGATCGGTCCTTTTGAATCTGGTTTGTATTATTATAGTTGGTTAACTGCTGAGATAATTCAGATTATTAAAATAAAAATAAAAACAATAAATTAAAAAATACATACTTGTATTACATCTTAAATCCAGGACTATTTCTGATTTTGTATTTCCCTTATACACTTTTAGCTGTTTTAGCTGAATTCTAATTAAATTCCCTCCTTGTTTTTTCCTCTCAATCATTAAACAAGGCGCTGGGGTTTCTCCTTCTTATGTTGCTTTAAATCTCACTAATCTCACGTCTTTTTATCCGGACCTCTCCCCGGTAAGCATGGCTGTGATTGCTGCGTGATTGCTGTCTGACTTTGATTGTTCCTTTTAAGCCTTAAATTTGTCTTTGAATCATAATGCAAATGCCTTGATTGTAGATGTTTTCTGGACGGTTCCCTGTACGAGGTGCTTGTTTCCTGCAGGGAATGGGGCCTGGCAGGCTCGGCTCGACAGATCTGATTTGCTTTCACAGCTGAGCTGAAGGTCTGCAGGACGCACCGGCGAGTCCACGCTTTCATGTCTCGACTTCACAGAGACTCTGTCACAACCTTTCAAATCTGGCTTCAATAGATGGCAAAGGGAAATATTTATGAGTGATCTGCACAACAAATATCCAGGTGAGTACTAAGCATGAGCCACAGCTTCTGGAGGCAGATAGAACTGCTGTAATGTCCACCAAGGGGAACGGAGTATGCATGAAAAGCAGTGCCAAAATTTATAAGCAGGGTCAAAAAACTAAAGAAAAAAAAAGTTGTACATTAAGATTTAAGGTTTGGTTAATCATATAAATGTAGACAAATTGAAAATTAATTTTTAATTTATAACACTAGGTGGTGGAGTGTGCAAAAGTTTGTGCACCCAATCAAAATGGCAATGGGAAAGCGTTAACTTCAGGTGTTACAGGTGTTTCTTAATGATCACTGTTAAGATATTAATAGTGAAAAAAAATGGCAATAATTTTTATCCTATATTATATAATAATTTCATATATAAAAATAGCTTTTTGAGTTTTGGCAGTATGAGTCATCCTTACTGAAATAATAAATATTTAATAGATGTTTAAGTGTATAATAACATGCATAGTTAATATTAATTGATCATTTTAGATATACATACAGTACATTTCCTCTCACATTTATATACAGGATCTGTGGAGGAGGTGTTCAAACTTTTGCACTCTGGCATAATAAGTGGAAATTTAAAAATATCGATATTTTTTTGACATCTTGGGGAAATGTTCCACCTCGCATGTCAGGTAAATGGATGGTGTTGCAAGGTTCTAATTTTACACCCCTCCCTCCCTCCCTGCGCTCAGCCACTAGCCCCCTCTAATTACCATGCTAACACACTCCATTAGATATTCACCATCTACTGCCTCATTAGCTTCTGCAGGCTAATAGCAAAAGAGATGCCAGGGAAATGGGCTGTAATCTGCATAGCTAGCCAAGCTGAAGCACTGCCTGGGGCAAATCTGCACTTCCGAACAGATCTGATTGGACCAGTATGACCCTGGCTTTTATATAAGCTATTTAAGGGCACAAACTTTCCTGTACCATTCCTGTGCTTTGGAATGAAGTTGTGATCGGTGCCACTCTCACCTTCTCCTGCAGAGGGGGTGCTTGCATTGTGAAATCTCCAAAACCACACTAGATGAAAGAGATTAGTGTCCTTTATTGAATGAAGTGTTAGCTATTCTTCCTACGTCCTTGTTGAGACCCAAGTGACATCACGAGCATGTGCGTCTAATTATACAAAATTGAAGAAATCTTACTCATCCATCTAATGGAGTGAATACGGACTTGGCTCTTATCTGAAGGAAACCTTGAAAGCATTCTAGGAGAAATCTCTGTGATCTCACCAGAAGACACTCCTCTCTCTCTCTCTCTCTCTCTCTCTCTCTCTCTCTCTCTCAGCATTAAATATTTTGGCCCTGGGTCTATATTTACTCAGGTGAAATGGACTGTCGTCAAATATTTGTGTGATTTAGTGCTCTGTTGTTGTTGGCTTCACCACTGCCAGGTGATTGGTGCAATGCTTCACAGGCAGCACAAGTCGGAATCACACTTTCGAGATATTTACCCAGCCGCTGCAGCCGTGACGTCTGCTGGAATAGTTGTGGCAGTTCCTGGGCTGATGTTTCCATCGGCGGCAGACTGCCAGTCCTGATTATAAAAGTAAACATGGATAGGTATGACTGTGCCTGCTGGGTGGAGTTGCCCTTAGATGTCAGAACTAATCATTGTTCAATTACTCTACCTGAGCAAAACAGCTCCAATGAGAGCAACAACACTGAGTTTTTTGAAATAAAAAAAAAAGACAGTGTATAAGTCTGTATTAAAATAAATAAGTTATTGCAATAGGGAGTGTTGTGAATGTGGCTAAAAGGAAATTAGTCGCTATTAAAGAAAAATCACATCCTGACGCACAATGAATATGTTTTTATGGAAAATTTGGTGTTGTCTTTAGGTGATGATTTGTATTTTAGTTGTTCATAAAATATGACATGACAGACATGAAATTAATGCTAATGTTCAGAATTCTGTGTCCGATTCAAGTCAAAGATCCAGAATGCATTACGCTTATGGCATACTCTGTTCATCTGGTGAGCAACCTACAAGATGTCAAGTGCGATCAAGTATTGTAGTATTAGCATAAAAGATTAGCATTGAATGCTTTAAAACCTTGTCTGTTTAAACAAATAAGCAGATGATAGATCTGGTCTGGCTAAAGATCTGCTGCATCACTCCATCACCTTGATAAAGAAGAACATTAGGGGGAGTTGTTTAAAAAAAAAAGACCAATATATAGACCAAATTTCAACTTGTACTTAACTTTAAAAAAAATTTTTGTTGCACCGTTAGAGCTGATATTGATGATGATAATGATATGCAAGTCCTTCAGGGTGGATTTCTTCATTTAAGTATGCAGAAGCTGTCTATTAAGGAGTAATGTTAACACTGAGAGTACTGATTCTCCTGCCAGATGTTTGATCTCTGCACTGTTACAAAATGTTCTCCCTTACAAATCAAACGTAGCTTTCTGAGAACACATTTCAACTCCAAAGATCTTACTGTTCTGCTATAATGGCTGCACTAAGAAAAACAGACTAAACTAAAATCTTTTAATGATTTTTTTTTTCATGTGAAAAAAACCCCACAAAGATATGCAAAACTGATTTAATCTCATCCATAATGTCTGTGTGTTACTAGTCCTCGTGCTTTAGTCACACATCCTGCCTGAGCTCTTACTCGATCTGATCACAACACTCAAGAGTGTAGTTAGATGTGGGCCGGGAGAAAGCAGTCATTTAGAGATGAAGACCAAGCCAGAGGCCTGCATTTGGCTCCGATCGGGCTCCATCGGAGTCCGACTTCCTGTGGCTTTGGACTCCACTCTGACAGGTAGAGCTCCCATGACAGAGGTACACTCGAGGCCGTGCCTTTCTTCCCCGAGCAGAACGAGTGCGAGTATCAAACGGCATCTAGGCCCCTTTGTGGAGCTCAAGACATAAATTATTTGGCTCTGGCAGATGTTCTGCGATCGAAATCTGCATGAATCGAGAGCCATTGGCAGTGTGTCCCACAACTTATTAGTTTTCATGATGCATGCTGGAGCAGCTCAGATCTTGGCAGATTTACAGCGATTGTAAATCAGTGCCTGTCGTCATCTCAGCCACTTTGGTAGAGATTATTTCACTCCACTAATAAAGCAACCCCGGCTCAGCTTTACAAATGCCTGCAGGTTAACAACCTTGGCAGCAATGTGATCTCAGCACTTTTTTCTCCCACACTTTGCGCAACTTAAAGAGCTGAGAAAGGAATAGAAACCCCAACCATAATGGAGCATGAAATGGATCCCACGTGGTTGTTAGATCCGAACCCACCTGACTTTTCAATGCTCGAGTGTCAAATATTGAGGGTTTCAGAGCTCATTTGTTTCCTTTTTAATAGCGGTGTGTAGCAGCGCTTTTCAAGAACTGACTCATTTACTTCTTTAGCCAAAGGCTTTACTTATGCCCTTTTAAAATGATGAAATTATTAAGGTTCCCATCAATTAATATTTGATTACACTGATTAAGAGTATACTACATTAAACTTTTTTTTTTTTTTGAGGAAGAGAGATACGAGTAGTTCTCTATAAACTGCCTTTGTGGTGATGAGTGAGAGATAAAGGACAGCTCAGTCAGCATGCGGTTTCCTTTCATGACTCGAATAACCAACAAATACTGTAGCACTGTCAATTTCCCAACAGTGACCGTATGAGCATTGCACAGCACTGTACTTGATCCTTACCCTTTTAATTTTCTTTTTTCGTCATTTAGCATTGCTACAGTACATGTGAAGAGCTGTTTGTTAAACTAAATATCTTCGTATAATAACACTGAATGACTCGAGTGGTGGTTTCAGGGCTCTTTATTGTGTTGCGGGTGATATTATATGAAGTTGCTATTCTGACCCTCGGAGTAGGGTTTATTACAGCGATCCAATGGATGATTTGTTCTTACAAACCACAAAGCCAGAGTTTTCTCACAGCCTGCGTATACACGATCCACTACAGCCCCCCAGAGAATGATTGCAACTCTTTTCTCTCACACACTGCTGACAGTTCCCCTTCTTTCTTTCTTCCTTTCTTTCTTTCGGGAGTCTCGTTCCTTCCCTAAGGGAAGTTGCACATGACTCAGTAAGTGGTTTTGTGTGGTGGGGAATTACACATTTAAAAAAAAAGGAGAAAAAAAGGTTAAATAGCAGTGATTAGCATTCTGGAGAGGACTGAAAGACCTTTACTGTTCAGATTTTATAGTAACAGTCACGGAAATGGATGTACAAGGCATCACGTGTGGTGGTGGTGGTGGTTTTGATGTGCACAATAGTTGGGTGATGAGACCATGACAAGCTGGGTGGCCTGGAGGTTGTTGATAGGGCTTTGGCTTATGCTCCTTTCCTCTTCTCCCTGCTGTACGCTAGTTTGTTTATAACATACAGATAGGGATTCCCGTTAAGGGTCTTTAGTAATGATGTTGATGTTGGACTCAATTTTTGAAGACATTTTTAGAATGTGTTAAAAAAAAAAGCAAAAAACAGGTTCCTTATGGGTTCTTTGGATGGTTACCAGTTGTAGTTTGACAGTTGGGCTGTCAGTTCAGTTTCTGTTACCACACTGTTAAACCTAGGAACCACACCCTTAACACTCACCTCTGTTGAAAAGTCACATGAGAGAAAAATATCTGCCAAATTTATATGTATATATAAATGTCTATCCGTTCATCTAGGAACCTCTGTAGTTCAATTAGGGACCGTGTATGCCAATTATGACCATTGTATTAATTCCCATTTTCAAAACCGTGAACACGTGCATTCACACACTACAGGCAATTTTGGATAGAAAAAATCCAGTTAGCCTAATTTGCAGGTCTTTGGACTGTGGGAGGAAACCAGATTACCAGGAGGAAACCCTCCAAACATGGGGAGAACATGCAAACTCCATGCACACAGACCCAAGGCAGGAATTGAACCCGGACCCTGGACGTGCAAGGCAACACCACCGTGCCGCCGCCATACTGTATATAAATGTACTTCATTAGAGAGAGAGAGAGATTTTTTTCTATCTATGTTTTGTGGTAAATAATAGTAAACAGAGGCGAAGCAAAACCTTACATTTGTTAATAATTTCGATCAATTGGCGTTTCAGATTGTTGCATAAGACTAACACAAACCACTTTGATGAAGACAGGCCGAGTGCTGTCAAACTAATTTGAAGCATGCTAAATTCATTACGAGCAGACTGAGATCATCAGATGCAGTGGATCATGATTGCACTCCTTGGAATGTTCTGTGAATCTTTTTTCTTTTGTTGTTGTTGTTGTTGTTTAACTGCAAATGCTGTAAATATGTTTAGATTTAGCTACCCTCCACAATTCTCTATAAAGCTTTAGATCATTTCATCATGTCATCAACTTATGTCCTATGCCCCCGATTCAGTAGATCCTCTTTTCCTTTTTCCAGGCCTGTTTTCTTGGGGTCAACCACCAGACGAGTATGGTCCAAGGTGGGCTATCATGATCACGCCTGGAGGATTACCAGAAGAAGAGCAGTGATGGCTTGAGTCTCTCGAAAGCACTACACTTGCTCAACAACACTACGGTTTAGCTGCCATCCATAAATACCACAACTCTTTTTGTCGTTAAAGATTTACAGGCACAGAAGTGCTCTGTTGTCGCTTATGGGACCCGAGTGAGTGCCTAGACGGACCCTTTTTCTTTGTGACTGAGGGATGATGAGTCTGGAAAAGGGAGGTTGATTATAGAGGAGTTAAGACGCTAAATCAAGAATTTAGGCAAGATTTTTTTCAGCGATGTGAGAAGGCATTTTGACAGGGGAGTGAGGTGAGGTCAGGGTGTTTCTGATGGAGTGAAAGGTTTTTTTTTTTTTTTTTTTTTACACCACCATGCCATATGTTTTTCCTAGTATTTTGGCTAGGAAGTGTCCTTCTGCTTTTGCTTTGTGATCAAAGACAAAAAAACTTGGTGGGGTAATGTCCCTTACTTGAAGTGCTGTCACTATTTCTGCTAGGATTTGAACTAGTGAGTCACTTTCAGTCGCATATTAACTATACGAGCTCTGAGAATTTCACAACCACACCTTACTGTGACCACAGTAGTGCAACTTCTTTTTCTTTCTACTTTACATCTTGTTTTAAAATGGTGAATGTGAGGAAAGTTACAGTTACAGAGCTCTCTCGTTCTCATTTCTTTCGGTCTATAGGAACCGACTTCCTTATTTTTTTCAGCAGCTGTGTAAGTGAAGGCTGTGGTAACCACCCTAATTGCAGTAGTGTTATTTCTGCTTTACAAAACCACACTCAATCTTGCTATCTGTTACACTTACCATAGCTGCTAAGTCGATGCTAGGCGCTAAACCACACGAGTCTTATTTTGTGCTGTAAGTGTTTCCTGGAATCGATGCGCTAGAAAGTAATCAACTATCAGTGGACCTGTGTGATTGTGAGGCGAGAAGCTTTGGGCAGCTAGGCCTTGTTTATGGTGTGGTTTGTAAGTAGCTGTGGTGTGCGTGCGTGTCTGTATGTGTGTTGAAATGGCAGAGACAATTAAAGATGGCCCCTGCGGCCCAAGCTGCCTGATTTAATGCAGTGGCTTGCGTGGGCGATTAGACTGACCCCCATCTCTGTCTGGTTCCCTGAGGGCGGCTAACACTGACAGGAAATGTGTGTTTGAAGAGAGAAACTGCGTGTGTGTGTGTGTGTGTGTGTGTGTGTGTGTGTATGAGTGAGAGAGAGAGAGAGAGAGAGAGAATGTTGTCTATAAGTAAGCCACAGAGGCTTTTGGTTTATGTGGGAGATCTTCTTTAAATATGGCCCCCAGTCCGCAAGCTTCAACCCTCCCGTCATAAGAGCCTCAGTGGGGGGGGGAAAAAGAAAAGAAAAACAGGAAGGCTCAGGTCCTTCATTTCCCATTCCTCCAACAGATTGCTTCTTTTTCCCATGGCTTTGAATAGAGATGAAACAGGACTTGTGCGTTAGACTGTACGAACCGCACAAACATGTAGCCTTAGGGTGAAACCCGTCGCAATATTACAATATGGAAAGGACTGCTTTGATGTGCATGTCTCCGTGTGATGAGAGACGGGAGAGCAATAAAAACAGGACCAGTGGCTATGCTTTTGATGTCAACACAGAGGAATTATCAAGAAACAATTTTCCCTGGTCTTAGGCCAAGACTTGAGGTTGCACCGAGATCCTATCTGTCTCAGACCGCATTTAATGAAACAGATTTGTCACTGTAATAAATGTGAATATTGGACGTTTTTTTATGAGAAAAAAAATGCCTCTGCATGGTGAGCGGGGGGAGGGGGGTAGTTCATACAACTATATTGTATGAAAAGGTAATTTGTCACTGTGAAAGTATGAATAGACCATCCACCCTATTATAGACTGTTACTGAAATAATCACTAGCTTGTATTACACATGCTGATTTGAAAAAAAAAAAAAAATTTCACATATTATTTAGCAATATTTTTCACTCATTGCACATTATTGCAAATGGTACCATGTTTACGAACAGCTTCCATGCCAACCTCTAAAGCTTTAGTTATTGTATCTTGTGGTGGTCTACTGCAGACATCTACATATACAATATAAAAAAATAATAATAATAATTCGGGCAAATTTATCCTTACAACATTACAGAATTTTTTATGTTAGAATTCAGAAATGTTTTGGTAGAACTTAAGGGATTACATCACACAGGGCTACAAAGGTGGATACAAATACGAATGGACTTCACCTCCATCTCCCGGGGATTATGAACTGAGAATTAGTACGGCCAGAAATGCATTAGTTATAGTATGTGATTGTTTTGATATTAAGTTTCAAGATACTGTTATGTTCAGGAAGCAGATGTGTCCCTGGTTTAATATTTAGCTCAGATTACTGTCAGAAATTTCCCATGTTCTCACTAACTCTGTGTGGGTTTTCCCTGGGTTCTCTCCAGTTTCCGCCCAACTCCCTGTAACCTACGACTGGTGGCTCTAAGTTTGTCACTAGGTGTGAAAAAACAATTTTGTGTGTGATGCCCTGGAATGGACTGGCATCCCAATTACAATCAGATTGTACGTCCATTTAAGACCTATGGCCTACCGGTTTAGCAGCTTTGGATAAAGTATCCTTATAGATTTGGAATGTTTACTTTACTTCAAAGATAAATTCAAAGACGATTTTTGAATTTATAACTATTTACTAACCTGGCTACAAAAGTCAAAAAACGTCTCATCAAAATATAGACTTTCATCCTTATTACAGGCTGTTCCAAAAATAATGACAGGCTTGTATTACACATGCTGATTTGGACAAACATTTGCTCACATACTGTACATCAATATTATTCACTCATTGCACATTATCGCACATGTTAGCATTAGTTTCCAGCGGCATGGTGGTGTAGTGATTAGCACTGTGGCCTTGTACCTTCCGAGTCGAGGGTTCAATTCCTGGCTTGGGTCTCTGTGATGGATTGGCACCCTGTCCAAGGTGTACCCCACCTCGTACCCTGAGTCCCCTGAGAGGGGCTCCAGGCTTCCTGTGACCCTGTACAGGATAAGCCGTACAGAGAATGAGTGAGTGAGAGAGTCAGTGAGTATTAATTTCCCATGTTTAAGATGTGTCTGTGTGGGTTTTCCCTGGGTTCTCTCCAGTTTCCGCCCCCCTCCCAGTAACCTATGACTGGTGACTCTGGATTGTCCCTATTGTCAGATATTAGAATATTTTGTGCTTAAAAACAGATTAGATTTTTGCTATTGAGTCAAAAAAAAAAAAAAAGAAGGAAATTTCATTGCACTATATCTCTTTACGTTACAATATTCACTCCACCCAGCTTCATCCTTTAATGTTAGCTAATTGCACCCTTGGACAGGCTTTTGATTTTTTGCAAAATTCTGCCTGAACCATTTGTAATCTTATCAAAACTTGATGGGGTTAATGACGGTAGACGTGTGTACATTACCGATACTGAAATCCCTCAGCGTTTGATCATTGCGTAATTGAGTAAAAAATGAAGTGTCAGTACAACCTTGAAGATCTACTTATTGAAACAGTTGGGTTCCTCCCATAGGCTCCTCACACAGCTTATTAAACTGCCATCCTGTTCCACCTCTTGACAGGAACAATAAAGTTGAGTAGTGATTACTATGACGTAGAATTTATCCAGCGTGACCTTTTTCGCTGACCTTACATCTCTACTCTCCGCTTAGCCTTGTGCAAGATAGCGTCGGGGCGGTGGGGGGTACGGTTGTCACCCTCCTTGTCTACTCTCTATCTCCCTTCACTCCATCCCCAGGAAGCTCATTATCCTGTTAACACTACATTTATCTGACAAGACAAAAGTGAGCGGGTGACCCAACCACCATTAAAGATTAATAGAAAAGCATAAAAAAGGGACAGCGGGATAAAAAAAAGAAAAAAACATGCCTTAACCAGACTTTTCCTTTTAAAAGTGTGAGATGGGTCTGACAGGATTATTAATCAGACGAGAGGAAAGATCAGACCTCTGTTCCGGCTCCTTCACTTAAAGTCTTTAGTTAGCATGGCTGGAGAGGAGGCCTGGGTCAGAGGGGTTGGCACTAATTGGTTCTACAGGGCTTTGAATAACAATGAGTCCAATTATGAAATCACTCCGAGACACACACACACATACACACACACACACACACACAGAGTGAATGATAGAGAGAATGGTAGATGAGCAGTACTTGTAAATTCAGTGTAGGGTGCGAGTGGATGTGAGGTTGGGAATCTATGGAGAGGAAGCAAAGCATAGATAGATAGATAGAGCAAGAGAAAGGAGAGAAAAAGAGAGAGATGGAGCCTGCTTATCTCTACTTTCTTCCCTCCCTGTGTGTGTGTGGCTATTAATAAAGTGTATAAATCATTGGTGGTATAAATTTTAATAACAGGTTGGTGAAAAACACTGACTGTCTCTGAAGATAGCTCCAGCTCATTTTAAATTCCATTTGCATTAAAGACTCGCATAAAACAGACGGATTTGAGCTTTTCTTTTTATCTCGTGTTCATTTATTAATCATGATTCGTTTTTTTATTCCCAGTCTGACTCTGATACAAGCGCTTTAGAATCTAAATCAGAGCTTCTTCATAACAAATGCTCTCTGTTTTACTTTCTGTGTGTGTGTATATATATGTGTGTGTATATATATGTGTGTGTGTATATATGTGTGCGTGTATGTGTGTGCATATACAGTATGTGTGTTTGTGTGTGTGTATGTGTGTGCATGTGTGTGTGCGTTGGTGTGTATGTGTGCGTTGGTGTGTGTATACGTTGTGTGTGTGTATAGGTGTGTGTATATA
>JAOVVA010000037.1:7032853-7048285 GCA_028565275.1 Leiocassis micropogon | reverse complement strand
ATATACTATGCTGTGTTGCTGCTTGGGTTTTAAGGGTGTTAATAAAGAGAAATACTCACTCACTCACTCTTATACTGTATTCAGGGTCGCGGGGGGCCTGGAACCTATCCCAGGACACTTAGAGCACATGGATCCTGGACAGAGTTAAAGAAAAATACATTTGTAATGAACCAATGTATATGCAAAATATTCCTGTAAACCCTCTGTATGATGATGTCCAATCTTAAAAAGTGAAATCGAAATTGAATGTATTTTAAGTATTTTCAATATGATTACGTGAATCATTAGTGTTTGCATTCCTACAAGAAAACACACGACAGCGATTTTGTAGGACTGTTCCGACACCATAAAACAAAAAACCCTGTCGTACATTTTGTTTAGAATTATTCAGCTTACACTTTAAATTGTATCCTTTCAAAGTTACCCATCGTTTAAAGAGAGAAAAACAAACTGCAAATCAATTCGTAGTTACAGAGTAGATATTTTCTTGTATTATCCAAAACAAGCATAAAAACAATATTTTTCTCTAGGAGGCAGGTTGAAAAAATTGATCAAGTAGCATTTTTGTCACTAATGAGGTGCTTGTGGTGGAGCTACAGAATTTAAGAAGAGTCACATTCCCACTATTTTTATAGCTGGATCATTATTTAATGAGACTCAGTGTATTCCCAATGCACCGTGGAGAGCTAGAAACCAGAATAGCAGTTCTGTAAACTGCAAAATGTTCTAAACATTTTTTTTTAGCATTTACTCCTGCTTGTTTGTTTTATTTACCACTAATTTAGTTTTGCATTAATAACGACTCTATGACAAAGTTTTGTCGGCCATTAAAAAAAAACTTGTTTGCTGGTCATGGCAACATATCTAACATCCCTCACACTCCTGATGTGACTGATCATTACAGAGCATTTTTCTGCTGAAACTGAACTGATTTCTCTCTCTTGTGATGATTTTTATAAAGATTTTGCTCCTTGTTTGTGCTCCCAGGATGAGCAATTGATTACCGATACAAGGAGATCATATTGGAGATAAATCTGCTTTAAAGAACATACTGTATTTCAGGTGTACAGTAGTTTTGCTTTCAAATTTCAACAACTCTGATTTCTATGAATAAACTAGCCAATACAGCAAAGCAGTAAAACCATTCTCACGTTCTACAAACATGGTAATTATAAATCAGTGTGTAAATGAGTTTATTTTTAAGCATTTGTATAAACTCTAATGATGACTCAATGTCTAACAATGTGCTATAAGCAATAACCTGCAAACTCATTACCTTATAGAGTGCACTTTATAGTTCCATGTGTTGTCATACACAACGTTTACAACTAATAATGAGCTGTGTGTAATTATAAAACAGCAGTAAACATTTTGTGACAAAACATTATAAATTATGAATTATAAACGAATGCACTTGACAACACTGTTCTTGCAAGAACTATTTCAAAACAGCTGACCTTCGTGTCTTAAAAAAAACAACTGATTGTTGCTATTTAATTACCTAATGACATACAGTATGTGTTATTTCATAGTCCTGAAAAAAATCCAATATTGTTCTCTAATGTAGAAAATAAGTCTACACACAAACACACACGGGCTCACCTCTAATGGCTACAAAGCATATTGTGGTATACTAGATTGTGAATGCTATACTGCCATGATGGGAGACTGATACTGAAAGTAATTTATGCATGTTATGGATGCAAATCCCCCCCAAAATACTCCTGTCTAAACCTTTTTCTTCATTATTTGTCAAACTTTAGTATGAACACATGTAAATATTGATTATTGATCATATGTTGTTTTATGCAGATATTTGCCAGTTTTTACACTGACAATGAAGTAATTAAAAAAATTTATGCTGCAGGTCAGAGTTTGAAGGGAATAATGTGCATTTAGTATACTTTTTAACTTAAGCAATTAAGACATACCATACTATCTATAAACAAAATTTGTGTTACATTGTGTAATGAGGATTTTACTTGAAAGGTTCAATTATAACATTTAAAAAATGTCTAATTATTGGAATAATTCTCTAACCTCGAATTAAAGCTGTACTTTTGGAATCCTTTATTTTATTTTATAATAATAATAATAATAATAATAATAATAATAATAATATATACAGTGTATATATATATATATATATAAATATATATATATAGATAGATAGATAGAGAGAGAGAGAGAGAAATAATGATTTATCACATCTTATACGTCTTATACTATAATGTACATGTTAGTTAATTAATTCTGCTGCTGTGAGTGTAGGCGGTATAACAGAAACAGCTCCAACATATGAGGCTAATATGCTAAATAAGAACAACTGTCCTTGCTTTTACTTCATGTAAACATGCAAATTTGTTATTCAGTGAGTAAATTTATTCCTTTCAGTGTAGTGTAGGTGGTGTTTAAATACTAACGAGTCCTTTGTGTAGAGGCCAGCGATGTATAAAGACATATAGAAGAGGTGTGTGTGTGTGTGTGTGTAGGAACACTGGTGTATTGAGTGGTGCAGCAGGCTGTGTGCTGAGATGATTGGCGCACCGGGGGACTTGGGGAAATTACCTGGCTGCTTGTTGTTGTTGTCTGCTCTATGACAGCATGGGGCCGCGTGCATTCCCCGACATATTAGCGCTGCAAACTCCACGTCTGTTCCACGCTAAAGAGCACATTCACCATGCTCTCTGCTCTGAATTCTCACCATGAGTTCAGTTCCAGCTCACACCCACACTGAGCGCTTTGTAAAGCTTTCTGGAACACGGAGGGGGGAAAAAAACGCACTGCAACATATTGCCCACCTATATCGATTGTTTCGCGATGTAGATTTACTGTACATAGGCTGTGAGGCAAAGTGATAGTTGTGATGGATTGTAAATGCATTGGAAATGAGATCGAGCCATTCTCAGAGTAAAAAAAAAAAAGATGGTCAATGATGATAAACGTAAATATCATCATAGTTTAATAGTTCATTAAATCCAAATGACTCCCAAACCTTGTAACATTTTACTACACATGAAGCAATATGAAAACCGAGATCGTAAAACTATTTTTTAGAATATCCCTGAAAATAAATAAGCTTATTTAGTTTACCACAATGTTGTCGTTAGTCTTTTGGCTGCTCCTGTCAACGGGTCGCCACAGCAGACCATTCAATCCGTACACAACTTGGCACTAGGTTTTACACTAGACGCCCTTCCTGATGCAACCCTTCCATTTTATCCGACCATGAGACCGACACTACATCCAGGGTTCAGGGGTAGCTCAGTGGTTAAGGCGTTGGACTATGGTTCACAAGGTCCCAGGTTTAAAACCCACAACCGCCAAGTTGCCCCTGTTGGGCCCTTGAGCAAGGCTCTCAACTGCTCAGATGTATAATGAGATAAAAATGTAAGTTGCTCTGGATAAGGGCATCTGCCAAATGCCTAAACTTAATGTAAACATCCAGTGGCTGGGGTTTAGGCATTGACTGGGAATCAAACACGGGCCTTCCACATGGTAGACGAGAAACGTCCCACTAAGCCATCAATGTCTCATTTAGTGACAACGATAAACACATTAATAGTCATTTTTATTTCATATGTCTTTGTTTGCTCAACACCTGTTTGCTCTAAATGGACCTGTTCATTTACCACATTTTATTCATAAACACAGCCCACAGACATATGAGTAAGTAATTATAATTTGCCTTCAAAACAATTAAACAACCTCCAAACAGTGGTAACTCCACAAACCTGTCAACCCTAAGAATGAAGAATGCATTATGAACAAGGCTTATATCCAAGTGGAGTTATCAGTTATCCAGACACTGGCTCAGGATTATGATATTTACAACAGCATTACTATAATAATTAATACATTTGTGTCAGAAATAAGTCTACACTCTCCTCATGCTATGAGAACATTTGACGTTTAACCGATTTATATAAAAGAAATAATCTCTTATAAAGACAAAATTCAAAATGTCCTTCAGATCACACTGGCTTTTTATTGCTTCCTGCTTTTCACTGTTACAAGGCAGAAAAAAATTCTAATTATCCACCAAGTCTTAGAAGTGAGGGTGCTGCTGGACTTATATATATATTTGTTCTATCATTAGGGAATAAGTCTCTACAAATTAATTAATAGTACTGGCTAAATTACAGGCTGCATATTTAATAGTTTACTATTAAGCTGGAATTTTAAGGGGTGAATCAATGTAAGCACTGTTTACATTCTCTACAATCCCCCACCCTACTCCATTTTCAGTCTCTCATTTATTGTAAAATCCAACATTAGAGATGAAAAACATGTTGTCTTTAAGGAAGCGTCTAAACTTATTGATTCAGACAGTATAGCGTATACTTGTCTTGGATGAGAAGGTAGGGGTGGATGGGGTATAGAGGGGGCATCTTATTTCAGCTCCTTAACGTTTATCCCATCAAAGAAATGTCAGAGATGTCAACATGTCCCAGGAAGCGGTTTGGATCTAAGCTATACTTCTCCTCAGGTATCTGCTGAGGCTTGCAAACTGTCAGACTCCATCAGGCCTGTTTAGTTGCTCTTCTCGCCATTGTAGCGCCTCACATCAGAACCATCAGTCGTCCTTTTCCTTCAAATCTGCAACACTGCTTTCATCCCCCCACCCATCCATTCCCCAACATTCAATAATTCATTTTTCCTCTGCACCAAGTATATTTGTTTTTATTTAAAATTCAGAGACGTCTTGTCCGCTAACACTCCCCTCCGTCTCCTGGAGAGACGTGCACCAGGCTGATGGCTTGTATCGATCACTTGCAGCTAATCATTCCACACCTCTTCCACTGGGAGCAGCCCAGAACCATTTTCCTTCTACTTTTCTTTAATTAGTGCTAGGACCCTGTGGGCACTAATCTATGAGTCCTTCTCTGATATTCCTCTGATGTGTGCCGCTTTGATTTCTCTGACCCTACAAGGAGCGGTGGGATCCAGGGATGCTTTCTGAATCTTAATGCAGCTTCTGTGTGAATGTGAGAGGAGCTTGAAGAAAATTAGCAAGGGATGATGAGAGCAATGATTAAATCGAGTCTCTACGTTTATCCTCCTTTTAATCATGAGTCCGCAGCTCATTTAGGGGAGTTTTAGGTCATGTGATTTTGTCATGAATCAGGAAGCGTAGTTGATCATTAGCACCAAACAAAAATATCTAACTACATCAGGATTACATTTTCCAGGCTATCTGCTTATATTCTTAGGATTCCTCTAAAAATAGTTAGGATTTCTTGTATTGGGTTTTTTTTTCTGTAAAAAATCTGTTGTTTCCTGAAAAAAAGAAAAATAAATAAATTTATTAGTTATGTGTTAACAGTGTGACTGATCTTCGGTCATCTACATATCATCTACTGTGTATATATTAAATTACTAAATATCTTAATTATTTCTCTTCACCTGTATTGTAGCATATTAAGTACAACAGTACAAAAAATACTACTTTATACAGGTGTCTGCGGCTGTTACGGTGTAATCTTTTTTCCTTTGTGCTGTGCATAAAATAAGATGGATGTGATGGAGAATGAAAGCAGAGCTCAAAGACTGTACATCTGCCCAGCCTCATTCAGCTTTGACATTTGTAAAAGGATCCATTTTTGTAACAATTGTGATAAATATGTTGCTAGCCTTGAATGAAACTTGCTGACATTCATCACTGTTCTCCTCTAGTGTTCCCTAAGCTGCTAAAGAATTGTTAAAAAAGAAATATATTGTGCTGCAACAACAGCCATATGCATGCGGCAGATGGTAGCACGGAGCATTAGCATGCAAAATGTTTAGATGGAATAATTAACCACAAGGACATAAGGCACTCTGGAAGAACTATATATATGCACAAACCTTTCCTCCACACATACTCCAAATGTTGTCAAGTAGATATCAGCTTAGCACTGTGCAAAATATGTATAAATGATCACTTTCTTCTCAGAATGCATGTTTTGGCTCAATAATATCATTGTTACATAAATCGTTTCATAAAACAGCTGAATAAACTGTAACATGACATAAATAAATATAGAAAAATATAATTTAATATAGTAGATCCTTTCTTCATGGTGACTGCTACTATGTTTTAATAGATGTCCTTTAAAAATTTATAATTAGATATTGTTTATGATTAAATGCAAAGATTTGCCGAAAAACAGTGTAAAGTTAGCGTATACTAGCCTAGCAAGAATAACTTCCGTAAGATTTATCAACATTAATTTGTTTGATTTAACTAGCTTATAAGAAATTTCATCTAAAATTGTTAAGCTAGCTACCATGGCTAAACATAGTTTTGAATATTGTTTATATAAGCTAGATATATGACTTAATAATACCCTCAGTAATCTGTGTTATTTTATGCTAAGCAGTTGAACAGATTTAGCTATGAGAATAAACATTTATGGAATTAACTAAGTTTATGTATAACTAAAATCCAGTTAAATAAACAGGTTAGCATGCTGGCTAACAGTCAAGATTCTGAATTCCTGTCAGGTTATTTTGTATTAATGAGCTATCAGTGAATATAAACACTTGTACATGTTTTACAAATCTTATCAAAAATCATTTAGGGTTAGCATATGTTAGCTTGCTAAATATAAGTGGACAATGAGTTCTCCTAGAAACCCAGTCAGATTAGCTCATGCTATCGAGCTATTATAAAACACATCTCCACATATGAATGCCAAGAATGTCCTTTCTCCTGACTGCTAGATGTATTTAAAGAGACACTTTCAGTGGGCTATGAAATGCAGACAGACATATGTGGAAACAATTTACTTGGTACGGTAGAAATTGTCCAAACTGTTTGTTTAAAAATGCCTCACAGGATTTTTTTTTATGGTGATGAAAACCAGGACACATCCACGAGACAACAAAACAGCTCATATCACTAAAGTGGACTAAGTCTGGGAGATGATCCAAAACCAGAGAGTACTGCAAGCTGTTAACAAGTCAGCAACTCGGCATCTGTGGAAATTCCCATCAACAGCGCATGCAGTAGAAACTCCCTGGAAGCTCATTAAGGGCTGCAGGTCCATGCTGTTAAAGGATCAGGGGTGGATGTGTCCAATAGTAAAGACAGAGTGCTATTGGACAGAATGCTGAGAATCAGCCCATCTGAGAGTAATGCTTCCCTGTAGCCCAGTACACTTAATGCCCACTCAGCGTCTTGCTGAGCTAGACACCACTATCGAGCGTGTTTATTGTAGCCTGCACTCTCCTCGTTTGAAACGATATAGGCTGACTGTTTCTATTGATTTTGGTGGAAAGCTCTCCTCGGAGCCTGCCCGCTATATTAAGCAATCATTCGTCCCGCTGATGACAAAGCGTCTTCCCAAGGCAGTGGCCGGAGCTCTAATAGGCTGGATATTATTCATGTTAATTGATTGGGTGACAGTGGAAGGCCGAGGAGAGGAAAAATTACGGCCCTTCTGAGAGCGAATCAACACAAGTGGCAGTAATCAGAGGCGAGAGAAACTAGCTTTAATTGAAAAAGCCTCAATTTGAAGAAACAAGAGGAGATGGGGAGGAGGGTACTAAAGGACTGGTTACTTCACAGCAATTAAAAGGTGCAAAATCCCATTAAAATGACAGTATTTGGCTCAATCTTCATGTGCGTGTGCGCACAGTGTGTGTGTGCAGTGTGCGTTTGTTTTCCTGTGTAACAACCGTGTATTTTGAGCACTCGAGAGTTCACAAAGAAAGATTTTCAAGATGTATTTGATTAAGTGTAAGAGCACTGTGACTTCACTGCTTTTCACATCATCTCCTCTGAATCTTCGTCCTGCCAAACACCAATAAATCACCTCACACAGAGGGAGAGTGCACATCTGGGGCCCATAAAGGATGCTGTAGTCACGCATGTTTGGATATTCAAGCTTCTTGTATTGCTGTTGATGAGGGGATGCATGGTAACCATTCAGATGTCAGATATTGGGAGGAGAGACCAAAGAGATGTAGAGATTTGATATTCCTGCCATTAGGAAAGAAAGTGATTGCTAATCCTTCATGCTTGTATCCATCTGGCAGGGTGTGCGTGTGTGAGTGCGCGCATCTTTCAGCTTTTGGTACTACTTAACTCTTTCACATACAGGGTTTGTAGCCAGCAGTGTCTTGCGTCACCAGTTTATATGTGCAGCATTATTTTGTTTTATTTAGATTGCATTATATCACAGCACTGATGAATTTTCTTGTTGAAATATTTTTTTTAACAGGAAAAATGCTAGCATGATCTAGGCATAAAAGACATGTTGTCCTAGACCTTTAATTTAAATCATACCTTAGAGTCAGTGGTACACATTTGGCCATCTTTAAGCCTTAAGATTTTTCATTTCAGGTTTCTGTTTACATTTTCTAGCCCAGTAATGAGCTCCATGCCTTTTCCAGTAAAAAGCAACTCACTAGGCATAATAGTTTCAACTAACTGGGAGGCCAATTTGTCAATGTTTGCATCATAACTGTGATTTGCCCAAAAGTAATTGTGGCCTCATACCTCAAGGGTCTGGGTTTGAGTCCTGCCTCAAGGTCTGTGTCCATGGAGTTGGCATTTTCTCCCCGTGCTTGGTGGGTTTCTTTCAGGTGCTCCGGTTTCCTCAATCCAGGCCAAAGGCATGCAAACTGGTGTTCCCAAATTGACTGAGTCTGAGTGTGTGTTTATGTGTGGGTGCGCCCTGTGATGGATTGGCACCCCATCCAGGGTGTACCCTATCTCCTGGGATAGGCTCGAGGCCCCCCTTGACCCTGTATACAGGATAAAGAGGTATTGATGATAAGTGTTGAGTGTGTTTGTGTCTTGTGATGGATTGGCACTTAGTACAGGGTGTACCTCTTCTTGTGCCCCAAGTCTCTTGGGATAGGCTCCAGGTCGAATGATGAATGAATAAATAATGACAAACTGTTGCTCTAGTAAACTGCTTATTTAGTCTTCATACAGCAGCGTATTAGTACATAATTATTCAAATCCCCTACTAGTTCGGTATGTTGCTTTTTTAAATACATTTAATGAGATTAACAGATTTTCAGTTTTTGAGTATTTGAGTCTCTAATCTTCCCTCAGGAAGAGCATTCAAAATAAAGAAAGCTTGTCTAAACATTAGGCTTCAACCCTCTCAGTGGCTGCATTAACTGCTCGTCCAGTGGGAGAAATGATTTGGCCGTAGGAGCATGAGAACTCTTGTGTCATTTGTGGTCTTTGCTGATTTTTGGCATGAGCTGAGCAGAAAATCCCATTTATGCTAGACACCCTGCTCAGGCACAAGATTATGCAAGTGTCAGTGTGCAGGCTGACAGAAAGCTAATTTGCTACTGGGTACTTAGCATTGTTTGGTTTGTCTAAGGCTTCCTTTTAAAAAGCTGTTAAAAGTAAGATCCCTTCAAAGACATCACAGGTTGGCCTTTTGCTTGCAGTAGCAATCTTATAGACGTGACCCACTACAAGGTCATACGTCTGCCTGGTGGAGGTCTTTGGCTCTTGCTGAGCGAAGGGTTAAGAGACTCTACAGGAATTCTCTCCTTTTAAGCCATATTTTGTCCTTTTTCACGGCTGAGTGGTACTGAGTGATACCCCTGCTCCACGTTTAACAGCACGGATCATTTACATAGGCACAGAGCTAATTTTCATAATGTTTTCTTTATTATCAGAGGGAGAAATTAACCCAGGAATATATTTACATACCAGGCGCGAACGGTAACAGCTGGCTAATTGCCTGTTAGATGATTAATAAGCTTACAGAGATGCTAATGAATGGAATACTCAGTGTTTCAAAGGTGCTCTGGTGGTGCGCTTGTTTTGGCAGCTTAATTACGAAGATAATTATGTACTTGTTGCATCTGCTCTCAAGCAACCATCAAATATCAAGGAATGTGAAGTTCAATTCAATCTTTAAGAGCTAATGAAGCTGAAGTGTTGACACTTGCAGTAGCTTGTAGGAATACACGACTGTTTGTGGGTTATATCCCAATTTTTTTTGCCTGCGTAATTCTTTACATTCTTAATGCTGAGGGTAAAGTGTGATGTTTCACTCTACTGAGTAAAGTTGAAAGTAATAAAAAACAAAAAACAGACTTTCCAGGAATTTCGGCTGTTTTACTCATGATTCAATCAGCAAATTTGAAAGTACCTACGCCTTACACCACCTCACCCCGCCCAACACACACACACACATACATATATATATATATACATACATACATCTCGGCTTGTGTAATTTAGCAGTATCTTGCTGATGCAGCCTCTACCTAATGTGTTGCTGACAGTAACTGCTGTTAACGAGTGTTTGGATTCATGTCCTAATTCATTAATCCTGGAACTTGCCAAAGTCTATAAAATGTTAAAAATTACCTTCACGAATCATCAAGGATTTTTACAACCATATAATATAACTTAGGGCCAGTTTTAAAAACAAGCTGGTGTGAAATATTTACAGTTTATTTAACTGGTTATGAGCAGACTGTGTTCCTGCTTCCATATGCGTAATAAAAACCCAGCCTTGGATGCGGCACATATTTTACATAAGAAGCTCCACTCCATCTGCAATGGAAATCGTATTTAAGTCGTATTAAATTTATCTATGCTGTGAGCATATGCACGCCGACTTTCACACATACACGCGTCCATGAAGGTTTAATGTGTACAACAGCACCAACGCAGCCAGGAGGAGCGTGTATCCATCTTTGTTTGCACAGCTAGCTGCTATTTTATTCATCTATTTATTCAACCAACAGCTTACGCCTGTCATATCTCCCAGACCGCTCTTTAGGAGACAGCGTGTGCATTTGAACGCTGTTCTACAGCGCTGAGTGTGTAATGCGATGCAGAAGAAGTGTTGCGTCTCTAAATTTAACCCAGAGGGCATGCCAGCCAGTTTGTAAAGAGCCTTTGTGGAAGTGTGTAGGCGCAGAGCTTCTGTCCTCTTGCATCATTTCACCCTTTCCAACTGCTGTGGATGTTGTGTTCGTATCTGCGCTTAAGGAGATTAGAACATAAGATGACTGATGGGTTTGTGTTAGTGTCTAGCGTGTTCACTAACATAGCCTATGAACACTATAGTCATAATGCATTCTAAATTGATTTTCAAGTCAAACCGGGACTTTTGAGTTCACAAAATAACAGAACACAGTTATAGGGAAAAACTCCTTTTATTCCTCTATATAATCACCTCCTACACTAATGCACTTATCCCAGTGTTTCACTAGTGCTTGGATACCATCAAGCTAGGAAATTTTCTCAGTACACAGGAGCCATGATTGGACTGCTTGCTTCATGTCTGAAACGCTGGCCTCCCAGGAGCTCCTTTAATGGCCCTAAAATAGTGAAATGGCTTGGAGCGAGGTCAGGACTGTACTGGGGATTGTACAGTCACAATAACTCCCAGACGAGTTCAAGTAATGCACAATTGGTACTGATGAATGATCATGTGATCATGTCTGAAGAAAAATGTTCTACAGATTTTTGACAAGTTATCCATCGATTTTCACTGAATGTTCATTGGAATGACTGCATTGGGCTTCGAGACACCTCAGCCAGGATCGGCATTCTTTAAAACGTTTGCACCATTCAGATGTTTTACTGCAGCTAAGAGTCTAATCACCGTACTGTGCATAAAGTCTTCTGTAAATGTCGATCAATTTTACGCCTTTCATCAATTTCATCACAAGTTCCGGTTTGACTTGAAACTAAATTTGCATTTCTCTGCTGCCTTTAGTTCCATTTCAGCTGCATTTAATTGCATTAACTTACAGCAATAGATTACATAGAGTGCTTTAGAAAAAAAAAAAGCTTTTATTGTTTTAACTTAATAAATCTAGTACGCTATCATGAGGCAATCACCAGCTTGTTCCTGTTCAGTTTTCAACCGCTAGTATTCACTAGCTTTCATGAGCAAGAGATGTACACAATAACATTAAAGCAGAATTACAGTACAGTGTCCAGAGTAAGAATATTTTGCTTATTAAATTATTAGCACATTCTTAAACCCCCTTCAGACATGCACTCCTTTCCATTAATCTGACGGCATCTAAACCTGTCAGCTTCATGTCTCTGAATGAGCACACTGCCCGCTTTTCTGTAGGCGTTTTGACAGTAATCTCATTAAGTCAGACTGAGTAACATTTACGAATCACTTTTAACACAGAACAAATTTGAACTGCATGCATTAATAAGGTGTACTGGCAGCTGACCAAAAACCCAAAATGTGCAGAGCAGGGGTGTGGGGCGGGGGTCTTCAGAACCAGACCTCTTGAGAACCACTGGGCTAGAGTAATATGAAAAGTCAGTTAATACATTATAGATAATTTAATCATAGGATGACTTGGGTGCCATGAGAAATGTGTCCTCCTTCCCAAATTGATGTCCTTGCCTGGCCTTGCATCAGCACAAATCTGCATACAGGGATTCAGTTCTATGATAGGTAATGAAAAGGCAATCTAGTCTTTCCTGTTCAAGCCATATTTATTTCCTTTAATGCTGGTGTGTGTGTGTGTGAGAGAGAGAGAGAGAGAGTTGAGAGAGAGATTCTCTTTGATTGCTTAATGAGCTCAATGCCCCTTGAGCTAGAGTGTTGTAATTCTCATTAGCCTTCATTAGGGAGCAGCAAAATCACCTTCTTAATCAAACTGGCTCTGCTCAAATGTGCTGCGTGTACAAGTCAGTAATACCCCGGCGCACTCTGAGGAGTCTCATAAAACAAACTCATCCGTGAAGCTTCGCCGAAACACCGAAGGATGACCTTTTAAGCGGGAGACGTTGCTTCGTGAAGCGAATACTCGTTCCTTTTTTTTTTTAAATACATTTATTTTAATGAACAACTCCTGTGCTATCATGACACGAAACGTGGCGATGCTAAATTGTGCAAGCATGCAACTCCACTCATGTTTGCTCCTGCTTGGCAGCCATGCTTATGTAATGTAACGTAAGGTGTCAGTTTTCCGTTCCGAATTAACGACAGCTGGCTGTAGACTGAAAGCGGCATAGATGAGGAGCCTATCTGTAGTGATTAGTAAAGACTCGCTGTATTTGAGACAGAGATAACAACACTGAGCTGAAAGCTCTTGGCCCTGGCACAGGCTGATGGCCTTAAGCCGAACTGATTGGTAACATTTTCAATCTTAATTACTGGGAGGATGAGTGGTCTTTGGCTCTCTGCAGTAATTACAGATCAATCTGACTAAACTGCTTCTGGCTGCAGGGTAGGATGGGAATGTGCTGTACCAGGATCAAATCGCTGTAACCACGGAGCTAATCTGGGTGATCATGGGCTGATCTCAAAGCTGTACTTTACAGAGAATGGAATCATCGTTTTCAGCCATCAATATTACCAGCAAAGCAAAACTGTGCATGCTTTATTTTTTCTTGCTCAAGCACAAATAATGTATACATATGCATGTTCTTAACAGCTAATTGAAATAACAATAGGAATCATTAAAAAAGGTCAGCATACATGCGTGTGGTTTCTACACATTCCTCTTGAGGAAAAAAATAAATTAAAAAAATCTGGTCGGTGAAGTGTCATCGTGTCCCTGGGATGCTCATTGAACCACAAACAATTTATAGCAGATAATAGTGTGTGCTAGTCACTCAACCTAGGCCGAGTGGTGACAGAGGACAATTACATCTCCAGCTCAGATTAGTTTCAGGACGGCCAGGAAGTCGCCAAGCATCCATTACTTCGATTCAGCACTCTGCCTGTGCCCCTGACCTTGTATGTACTGTGTCAGTCAGAATAGGAGAGGCCAGACCACAGCAAAGACATCGCAGACAAGACAAGGAACGGCATACAGTAGAGCTGGATTATTTTGTTTGGGAAAATGTTCTAGATTTTAATGAACAAGCAGCTCGTAACGACGATAAGTGAGTGAGCTACATGTTTAGCTTAGTCTTATTGTTAGCTAGCTAATTAGCTGGGTTTGTCACTGGGTCTATCAAAAAAAATTCACACCAGTTTCTTTTCTTCTCTTATTCAGAGCTGATGTATGTGTTAAATATTTATTTGCGTCTTTTGATTGTTTTAGGGGGAAAAAATATTAATATGCATAGATATATTGAGTTGCTACATTTTTACTGTTTCTCTTTGTAGTCTCATACATCTTTCATGTTTGATCCGAATTAATTTTCAGGTCCACAACCTGCTTTCCTCCATATTTTAGGAATATCAAAGGTCACACTTTGATAAAATGATGCCATCTTCATAACTTCAGGATTCTCTTAAGACCCGCCTGACGTACCTGAGAACTGATCTTAACCTACCATAAAAGATAAATAGACCAGACCTGCTCTGTGTGCTTTTGGAGCTAATTCTAATATAGTCCTGGTGCAGTGTATTTATTTATTTTTTCTCCGGTTCTTTCTTTCCATCTAAAAGCTTCCTTTACAGACAGAGATGCGTTAGCCTTCATCTTAATGTCTGGCCTCTTTGTCTGACCTGGACTGATTCATCTGTCAGAATTCTACTGGCTGGTTTTTACTGCTGTCCCTTCAAAGGTAAGATACTGGTCTGTTCGTGGAAATGGTGAGAAATATTTTTGGAGAGCATCCATTTTTCCATAAAGTATTAAAGCGTGACCTTTTTTGTCTCCTAAATCTCTAAAGGTGTCTCTGGATAGTCAGATAGAGTGATTGTTCTGTTCCTTCGGGTGGACCTATATATAAAATCCAGTCTAAGATCAGGAAGCAGGAAACTTCAGCCGGCCCATTAGATGTCTTTTTGCTTCGGTGAATGTAGTGGAACTACAGTTTTTCAGTGAGTTTTTCAGTGTCAAAACTCAGTTTAAGGCATCATTAGGTGTGATATTTAGAGGTTAATGTCTCTCTTGAAGGCTAAACTTTCTGTGTCACTGTCATTTGGCTTTACTGCCTGATAGGCTCTGCCTCATTGGTTATAGTAATTCTGCCAGCGTTTCAATTGCCTTTCAGAGTGAGATGTTCAGGATGAAGAGAAAAAGGATAAAAGATAATGCATGTGATGTGAAAGCATGCCTGTAATCTAAGGTCTAGTTGACCTGCTAATGATTAATCCTGGTTGGGGCCTAAATTGAATTAAGAGTGTAGAATCTTCATTTAAAGAATAATTATTCTGCATCATCATCATCATCATCACACTGTCTGACTAGATTTATAAGGGTTTTGATTTTGATTCATTCTCAACAAGTATAGTACCTAGTACCTTATAATACTTAGCTCTGGGCTGGTAGCGTGGTTTTTCAGCAATGGCATAACCTGTATACTCAGACACATGGATGATGAGTGGATGAACACATTCTTTGGAAAACGATTTCTCATTCTGTAGTTCAATCACACACATAGAGGGAAATAGAACGTGGCTGAAACCTGGAAAATAATGGAAAACTTGCTTTTTCAGTTTACCTAGTGTGTGTTTGTGTGTGTGTGTGTGTGTGTGTGTGTGTGTGTGTGTGTGTGTGTGTGTGTGTGTGTGTGTGTGCGTG
>JAOVVA010000037.1:6938357-6990182 GCA_028565275.1 Leiocassis micropogon | reverse complement strand
TAGCAAGCTGGTTTTTCTCATCAGGTTTTGCTGAGACATATAACTGTGTGTCGTCAGCATAACAACGAAAACTAATGCTTACGGATTATGTAAGGTTACTGAAGATGCATGAAGACTTTTGCTATGTAGCATATATTATAATGTAAAAAAAAAATCCCAACAGTGTTTGATTGATGGTACTTCTATTCAGTAACCTAGTGAACCAGTGTAAGGATATATTTATTGATGGCGACTTAAAAGTACTTATGTAAGTTGCTTTGGATAAGGGCGTCTGCCAAATGCTGTAAATGTACATGTAATGTCGCCGGCAACATCTCTCTGACAGCTAGCTTTAATGTACCTAAGCCGAATTGTCAGAGCAGTTTATAACTTGGCTAAGCACATTGTTACAATAGATTCTACAAACACTGCTGGGATTGTGTCATTTTCTATCATCTTCTTGGGGAAATAGCGGAAAACTGCAATATAAACTGCGACATCCTCATCCCTGCTGAAGCGTGCCACTATTTGGTTTAGACAGATAAGAGTGAAATGTGCTTTCACTTATTACTACATGCTGTTTTCCATCCCACTTGGTTATTGGCATGAAAATTGCCTACTTTTCTGAAAATCGTCATCGACTTTCAGGAGCTCGTCTTGGGAGCTTCTCAAAAGCACTTCTAAAGAAGCATTTACCTCAGTATGGGATGCTGGAGAGTGCAGAGTACAAAGTTTGCCTCTACATCTTTTTAAGACACAGGTTGCCATTTTTCTAAAATGCTGAGCCTCTTTGTAGCCTATTGGCATTCACTTCTCACTAAAGGTTACATGCACTGACATTGATTTGACTCACTTTGTCTTTTTTGTCTTAACAATTTTTGAGCAATTTTACTTATGTAAGGCGCAAATCAGATTTCATGGCCGAGGACACGGTCCTGCACAGGCTCTTCTTTTCTGGTAACTCTAGTGGGCTTCTGAGAATTAATCTTGTGGTGAGGAACCTGATCTGAAATCTGATTTTTCACCTCTCACCTCCATGAGTCTGTAAACACACCAGTGATCAGAAATTCCTGTTATCTCATGGCCCCGAGCTATTTTTAAACTCGATTTAATACCCCATTTATGATTAAACTGTGTGTGTGAGAGAGAGAGTTTGTGTTGTCTGTGATACATTGCAGCTTGAGCCTCCATCACTGTGCCATTAGAGCTTCATGCATGCTAGGAAAAGTGCTGCGCCGACCATTAATGGAGGCTTTAAAACCGAAGGTTAAAAGCGTTCCATCTTGCTCGGATCAATTCTTTATTGTGCCTGATGAACATGGCCGCCATGACTTTTTCACCTTGTTAACATAATGCAAGCTTTAAAAAGCAATTGAATAGATTTTTTTGGCATAAATAATGCAAGTGGCAGGAGCTCACTAACGGCAACAGGTTATGAGTAAGTCATCGTTTTTAGAGCTGTTTCAGTACAAGCTTTTAAAAGCTTTTTTTAGGTACAGAGTGCCTTAAGACCAAAAAGAAATACAAAAGAAACACACCAATTTTTATACGAAAAGTACAATACCGTCCACGTACAATAGAATGACCCCACTGCAACATTATTAGTTTAGGTTAGTCCAATAATTTCAAATCAACCATGTTTATGGAGATCTACTCATCTGCAGAATTTAGTTATAACATTAATTCTAAACAATTTTTATTTAATTATCAGGCTGCTACATTAAGCAGTGTGTCACATGTTTCTCTTTGGGTCTTACAGTATGCATGACCTGTGGGATATATGACAGTGCGTTCATTTCCCAGCATCCTATGTTTCAGTTCATGGTTTCAATGAACCATGTTTCGGGTCATGGTTCATTTCCTGTGCTATTTCCTGTTCGCGTTTTTAATCGGCTTCAGATTTTGCGTCATTGTTATTCTATGCTAATGTCATGTTAGCTCAGATGTCATTTGTGCTAAGGCTGAGCTAATGCTATGCTAATTGCTATTACAAATTCACGGCCAAGTCCTGCGTTTTTCTTTAACGCCTGCAACCAAACCGCCCTTTTCACCAATGCACCAAACACCAGATTTATCCCATGATCACCAACAGTCTAAGTTAGTGTCCCTGCCATTAAAGAGAGATATGATTCTGGGGATGTTGGGCACTGATACAATACTCACCTAAAAGCTACCAATAATAAGATGCCATATTACAACCTTAGGGCCTTTTCTTTAATTTTTAGAAATGTTAAGGGTCTATCATAAGAGGATCTACATTGTATAATCTGGCATGGAAAGCATATTATAGAATTCTGCCAAATCGTATTGGAATTATTTGTACATTGAGAAACCACACAGTGTTAAACTGGCTTTTTGTTGGATTTGATTAGATTTGGGTTTAAATTCAAATTCAAAATGTTGGACATTCGCCAATACTGGACCAGCAATCACTTGTCTTACTTTCAATAGTTTTGGGTTTTAGTCAAATTTATGACTAATAACTCATTCTGAAAGCTACGTATGCTAGCATAGACTGGGCAATATTGTTAGCACAAAAAAAAAGGACCACATTCCTCTATTTAACCCAGAGACTTTTTTGTCATTTGTCTTCAAATAAATTTTGAAGTAACGTTATTATGTTATTAGGTAAAGATGACTAGGACTTATGTCCTAGGGTAGGATTATATTGTACACAGCAATGTTTAGCCATAGATCCTAGCTAGCTAAATTAGCAATAGTGATTAATAAGCAAAATGTTGACTAGTAATACCTAGATCCTGAATTCTTGCTTTTGTCAACTTGGAACATATAAGCTGGATAGCTAGCAGTTAGCTAGTTGATTATGTAATCAAATAGTCTTAATTATAATTGGGCTATTAAATACTATATTTACATATCCTTGCATGTGTATCAGAAAGAAGGTATATAGAGGTCCCTGGGAAAATCAGTGAACATGGATGACTTTTGGGCATTGGTGGTTCAGTGGTAGGCTTCACGCCTGTTATGAGGAAGGCATGGGTTCGATACCCAGTAAATGTACCAAACTCAGCTACTGGATACAGGGCATCCTTAGTGCTGGTCTCAAACCCAGATTAAAAAGGGAGTGGTGTATCCGTAAGGGCATCCAGTGGAAAACCTGTGCAAATGTGCGGATTGGATGGGACGGGATCAGCCTAAAGAGCAACACTCGAACATGGATTGTTTTTAATACAGAGAAAATAAATGTTTGGGTTTACATTATTATAATAAGGAGCAGGGTGGCCATGTGTTGCTGGTTGTGTTTCTATATTGATGTAGGTCATAAATGTCAGTGTATTTAATTACTGCATGTAACATCAACATTTACTTTTTAAATATGCCTAATAAATAAAATTAACCACTTAAACTCTCTAAGGATCCATCACTGCATCCGGGGTAACATTCCTCACTCTCATAGCTACATAATTTTCCTACTACTACTACTTCTATTTTCACTGAAGCACCTTAATGATATGCATTAAACGTATAAAATGAGAGTTTAAGTGGGTAATGAGTGTCCTTTTACTGAACACTTAACCTCAGTGCTCCTACTGCGTCCCCCTCTTGTGGTCAGCTTTTGGGAAGTACGTCTTGCTGTGTAATGGAAGCTATGCAAACATTTCAGGCCCCTATTGATAAACTAATCACCCATAGGGTATAAGACCATAGTTGTAGGTTGGGCAAATAAGGATCGAGCTCAGTGGGAGTTCTCGGATCTTTAGACAAGCAAAAGTGAGTTTTACTTTACAGTCTGGCTATAATGAAATTTATATAGTGCTAATAATGGTATTTGCAGTGATGTGTAAGGGGATATTTGAATATAATGAAAGTGGATGTAGCATGAAATGGCCATAGTGTGTGTATGTGTGTGTATTATAAAGGCAGTAGCAGTCAGAAGCCTGTGAGTGAATGAGATGGACCTTGGGCAGTTTCCAGGCTTTTGATAAGAGGACTAGAGACTGATAACTGGGTAGCGGCAGCACTCAGGGAAGTCAACAGCGAGGCGGGATGGGGATTCTCCCAAGCCTACGATAATCCTACCAGCTCCCATTTAGAGCCACATTAACATGCTAATGTGCTGAGAGCTGATGGTTGGAACCGGGTCAGGGGCGTGAATAAGCCACACACACATTCGCCTGAGATTCTCTCAAATCACAAAACCACATTATCGCCCTTTTAATGATTGAGTTATTCATTTTGTGCAGGCGGCCGTCATCTATCTCGGTTTTAGTTGTGTTAAATCCTCAGTACAGCTGCAGGCACTGAGGTGTTCTCGTTCTGCTCACTTCCTTATTTTAATAAGGCTTATCAGTAGAGCCCAGAAAGAGGTAGATCCTTCCTTTTTTCCTGATCCCCCCACATTTGGGACTTCTGATTGTCTTACTTGTACTGGATGAGACAAGTTAACTGGATGTATTGAAGTAAGCAGCATTGAGAAGATCTCGTCTTATTTAATTTATTCCACTCAGTATTGCAACATAATTAAGATATTTACAGAGTGTGGAGGATTAGTATCAAGAATATTAACGTAAAAATATTAACGTTAAAAATCACCCGCATCTAGAATTTTTGTTGTGCCCCTGTGTCAGCTCTGGACCATTGGTTGGTGACCCCACAAGACCCCTGGGGGTGTGCATTGGTGTCTGGTACCAGGACGTTGGCAGCGGATTCTTTAGGTGCTGTGGGTTGCGAGGTCGGAACTCCGTGATTGATTGGATTGGGATCTGGGGAATTTATTTGCCGATCAGCAACCTTGGACTCTGCTGGGTCCCGTGCACGGTGGGCTGTGGTGCACTGGGTGTTCTGCCTTCCTATAATGGGCAACATTGACTTTCCTATGAACAGGGATGGACAGACTGGTCTATGGTGCCAGTGGGCATGGCTGAGCCTTAGGTGGCTGGTCCGCTCACCAGTTCGATAGTTGATGATCAGCGCTGTTAGGTGGTGGTCGTGTTAAAGGTATGGCTGATTGGTGTAAATTGTGTGTGTGTGTGTTTCATATACCTATATCTACTAACTTCATGATTACAGAATTTTCTCATGTGCAGTAAGACTGGTGTAGGAGGACAGAAAGTGGAAGGAAGAAGACATGTGAGTTATCATAAAGCATACTCAGTTACTAAACCAGAAACTAGCTTTGTTCCCCTTTTCAGTATTTTCTGCTGTAAATGCAGTCTCAGGCTCTGCATCCCTTTGCTGTTGACCTTTGCTATTGTTGCTTCTTCTTCGAATGTCCTCCTTTTCTGGCTTTTCACTCTATGACAATAAGCACTTCCATTTTTTCCCCCTAACAGAAACTCTAAAGTCCCCAGAGAGATGCACTGATTTCACCCGTTGGCCTTTGGGGACTAGAACACATTCTCTTGTTCCCTTGGAAACGGTACCGAGGGCCAGAGAGGCCGTAGATCTGTTCTGACCTGAACAACAAAAGATCGTTGACCTTTTTTTCCCCAGCGCTAAAAAGCCGTAGCCAAAACCCAGCTCTTGTTTTGTCTCAGCATGGCATGTTGCAACCACAATGTGGAAGGAGAGAAGTAGTTTTCTCTTTCGGCTTCTGTAAAATACTTTAAGCTGAGGCGAATAATCACACATTTCATCGCAGTCAGAACTGGTATATCTGCTTATTTATTACATCGGATGTCATCATTTCCATTTTGAGAAGCCTGTGGTGCCGTGAGGGATGTGAGATCGAGCGTTCTAACCGCTCGGCCCTAAGGCGAGTGTGTGTTAATGAGACTCTTAGGACAAGCCTAAGGGACTCCTGCTTGCTGTGTGTCTCTTGTGACACTTGGGGAAGTGATACCTCAGTCTTATTGGATATATGGTTACCGTGACAACTTTGAGAGACTCGGAAAGACAGGGTCATCTGTCATTCACACGTAATAAAAAGACCAAAGTGTCCACAATGACATTCATTAGGTAGGTGTCTCTGTGTGCGTGTGTGTGTATGTGTGTATGAAAGGACAGCAGTCACACATTAACCAAGACACCCTTTTGTGTTGGCCTAACATTTGAGTATTGTCCTCGGGGGGGGCCAATTTGGCCAGCACTTTGAAGTTTCCACAATGGGAAGGAACAGGACAAAATCAGGTGAGCTGCGAAGACAATGGAAGAGTGTGACCAATCAAAAGGAAAAAGCCAAGAGAGGCAAAAAGAAAAAAAAATAGCACCTCTGAAGCACATGTGGTGAAAGCCACTCGTAGAGAAAGCAGTTGTGAAAAGCTTTTTAAAGGGAGATTTTACAGGCGGAGACGAGTGCTATTGTAAGGGCCGCTGTAAAGTATACAGGAGTACAAGCACGCATGAGTGTATGTGTGTAGGTGTGTAGGTGTGGACTGAGAGAGTATGTGAGCTCCCTCCTCTCTGCCAGGTGATAATGCTGGTTGGCATCATGAGTGCTGAAGAGGTGCTCCACTCGGCCGGCCCCACGCTTTCACACTCAGCATGAAGCACTGGACCACTTTGTTGACCTGCTTTTAAAGCCTTTCCACTTGTGTCTCAATCACCAAAAATAACACTACCTTTCTAAAGAGCTCTGGTCTCTCGCGCTCTCTGTCTCGCTCTCAATCACTCACACTTGATGAACAGAGCTTGGTCAACTACATCTCAAATACCAGATATATGATAGTCCTTTAAATAAGATAGATTTGGAAATGAGATCTTTTTTTTTTCCGTAATCGTTTTCAGCTGGTATCCTCCATTTCTCCTAGGTAGATAGCGTTACGCATTCGGTTTCCCACAGCACCTATTCCCCGTTGTTAGTATTGCTAAATTATGCCGATGGTCTGGGAAACCTGCTGCGTGAATTTGTCACCTCATCCTCATATTTTCATAACAGAATCTAATGTACTGCATATATATTACAACATATCCTTTTTATAGTCATGCATTACAATATAGTACTACATACTTAATATACAAAATAGATAGAAATGTGCTGTATTTAGTTCCCATACTGACAGAAAGTGGTTTCTTGAGCCAATATTTTATACAGTAATAATATTTTTAAAGACTCAAAGAAATACAAGGTTGTTGTTGAAAGTTAGAGTGACTTTAAAATGACTTTGTCACTGAATACAATACAATAAAGTCGTATGTTTCTGCGCAGTCATTTTCAAACATTCTGATTTTAACATCAAAGATGCTAGAAAAATTTCTTGCAAGTCTCTGATCTCAAGTCTCTAGCCTTCAGCTACTGTAGGTCATTTACAAATCACAGTTATTATATTATTATATACTATTATATACTATTATAGAACAGTTATTCTATAGAAAATGAGATAGTTCATCTATTATTTGTCCACTACAGTATATTTGAAGGATTTCACTGCAAAATGAGTTAAACGCATTTTTCTTTTTTTTTTTGATCAAACACAAAGTTGTCACTTATTTTTTTGGAAATCATGTACATTATAAGCTGCGTTGACCTTAAATTTGTATTTGGCAAAACATTACAATAAACCTTTTTTTTTTATTGCATTTCAATTTGCATAAAATGAAATTTTTTATTTTGTTAAATCATTAATATAATGTCGAGATAACGTTGAATAAGTGACTCCAACACAATGTTACAACCTCGAAACAGCAGAATTCATTCATTCATTCATCTATACCGCTTATCCAGGGTCATGGAAAGCCCATGAGACTTGCACAAGGCAGGGTACACCCTGGACAGGGTGCCAATCCACCACAGGGTGGACACACACACTATTGGCAATTTTGGGAATTCCATTTAATTTAAGTTGAATTTTTTTGAACTGTGGAAGAAAACCCACCAAGCATAAGGAGAACATGCAAACTCCACACACACCAAGGCAAGAATCGAACCCAGACCCTGGAGGTGCAAGGCCACAGTGTTAACCACTACGTCACTGTAC
Source organism: Leiocassis micropogon (assembly GCA_028565275.1). NCBI lineage: Eukaryota > Metazoa > Chordata > Actinopteri > Siluriformes > Bagridae > Leiocassis > Leiocassis micropogon. The sequence continues at coordinate 6,982,326 of JAOVVA010000037.1, read as the reverse complement.
CGCCACAAAGAGTCTAACAGAGAATTCTGATCAGAGATTGGGACAGAAACAACCGCTTTATGTATCTCAGGTTGAATATCTTCAAGTGTTGTACCACTGCCTCTCTGTTTCATCTTTTTTCTTGGAGTGCATCTTAGCTCAAAAATTAATGTAGTGTAATATGGTTTTTGCAAAATATCCAAACTGCTTATCATCCAGTTTTGCACAACAGATCTCAGACATTAATAGGGTTTTCTGATTTAATGTTTTGGTAAAGTGCAATTATATGGTATTATTTATATACTTATTCATTCATTTGATTTGGAGAAGCTATTATCTAGCACTTGTTGATTGACAAAGCGATATACGTGCATTTACTAGCATCAATATGTTCCCTAGTGGTCCGTTCAGTGCTTGAACTGCACCAACTGGAGTTCGAGTCCCTCTCAGACCATCGGCTTAGTTGCAGAAAGGACAAGTGTAACATAGTGTTGGGTTTGTTCATTCAACGTTTTCACAACGTCATGTAGTCAACATTGACCAAATATCATTTCATCAATTCTAACTTTCAAAAACAACCTAATACCAGCAGTGTCACAACTTCTGTAACCTTGCAAAATTAGCATTGACACAACATTAGGGCAACAAAAAAAAATCTGGGCACTCTCAATCTATAAATTCCTCACGATTACCCCAGTCAAGAGTTTCAACATTTCTTCTGGGAGTAAAACCAGTTTTACATGAATCTCACTTAATGAAAGCCTAAGTGTAGGTGAAGACAGAACCAAAATCTTCACACTCTCTCAGAATAAGAATGTGTAAGAAGGTGTAAGAATGTGCCAGATAGGATAGAATGTATTATAAAAGTCTTAGTAGAAGGTTTAGCCAATTTCGCAACGGAATGAAATGAAGCAATAGTAGTTGAGTAGTTGAGCACTTGAGACATGTTAACAGACATCATGAATCTACAGTCTGGTCTAAGAAGAAATCAGCCACAGACTTGTTGTCCTGAACATGTGTTTTTTTTCCCTACACCTGCTGGCAGTGCTGGTAATTTTAGTGACACCAATGTAAATAATCAATCCATGCCATTTGCTAGCATGAAAATAAATCAACGTACAGTTTCAGTCAAAGTTTGGACACACCTTTGTGATTCAGTGCTTTTTCTGTGTTTTATTTTCTACATTCTAGAACAATACTGGAGATTTCAAAATTATGAAATTACACATATAGCATTAGGTAATGAAGTAACAACATGGACAACAGTCAGTTGTGATTTTAAGACGTCATGATGAAACATACTGGAGCTATTGTGGACAGGAATGTGTCTCTTTTCAGAGCCGGAGCCCACGAATGAAAGCATGTCAATAATCCCGAGACACCGACACTGCACAATGCAGACATGCCACACAGAGTCAGGCCTCCTTTTTTTCTGCTCCACTACCGGGCAAATCAGGCGAAGATGAGCGAGCATGAGAGAGAGAGAGAGAGAGAGGGAGGAGGAAGAGAAAGGAGCATTCCCCCCATGGTGAGGATAATCCTACCAGCTATCAGTTAGAACCACATTACCATGCAAACACACTGAGAGCTTTTTTGCTACAACAGGCTAAAGAGGTGTGAATCATCCACACAGATCCTGTCAAATTATGCTTAGATATGCACAGTATGCATCGCCACTTTCCGATGTGCACTCGTCACACCTAAATCGCCTGGATTCCTTTGACGAAGTGTCATTTTTGTACTTGAGAAGAACGAGCTATCGACACGCAGGCTTCTATTGTAAGTGATGGAGCTTGTGTTCTGGCTTTACACCACGGTTTGTGTAAATGGAGGGTAATTAGAAAAGCAGGACGGGCAAATGGCAGCCATGCTGAGAACCGGGTTTGTTTTAAAACCCTGGTTTGTTTTAAGTTTGTCAAGACAGCATTTTTTTTACAGAGGAATGAAATACCTCAATTTTTTTGGGATCACGTGTCGGCATGATGATAAAAAATGAAGCTTTAATTTGGACAAATAAAGAATGATTTCCTTTTGTTTATTGAGGTTATGGTTTGGGTTTAGGGTAGAAGTATTTAGCTAGGAAAAATACACAAGTCAAAGGAAATACCATACAAATATAGTGTGTGTGTGTGTGTGTGCATGCTTAAGACCACATGGTGGAAATTTCACAGCATCTGGGATTACTGTGTAAATAAACAGTTCTAGGGTCGCAATTATATATGCGTGCACACACACACACACACACACACACACATACAGAGAGTGTCCTGGTTTCCATTTGTTTTCACTAATAGCACTTTCTATAGAGGAGGATAAAGGGCTGTCCACAAGAGATTAGGAAGCCAACTTCGCTCCATCTCTCTCTCATACACACACACACACAAACACACACAAAGGGCAGTATTTACTGTGAGTGGTAATCAAATAAAATAAATGTCCATTCATTGCATGTAGGGACAGATGTCTCTACTGGCCTCTTCTGAAAAGAAGACCTCCAACAAACTTTGCTGTGAAAGGCCGTACAGGCTTCTCATAGGATTCAATTCCAATTAAATATAAAAGTCTGTTCTAACTTTTTATGGACATGCGAGTTATTTATTTTCCGTCTTGAAATCGTTAACCTAGTCTCTATGCAATCCGCATGAGAATTTGTATGCATGAGAAGTGACATGACCATGACTGGATCTAACACAGTATATACACTGCTGTAATGTTGTGATGCAAAGTTTCTCAAACTGTTGCAACCCCTAATTAATCATGAAATAAACATTTCAAGGAGCCCCTAAATACATATTTATTTGATGAACATTGTATGTTAATATTTACAATAGCCACAAAATGTTCTATTAGTGAACTTCCTACTGATTGAAAACATAAGGGTTGAAACTTGACATTATTTACAGGCTTTATTGTTGTTCAGTTTAAGTAGAGAGAATGACGTTACAATGTCAATAATAATGGTCGAATTGTGATTTCCACTCCTCCATTTGTGTATATTTATACATGATTATGATTGACAAGCACAAAGGTTTGTGAACACCTGACCATCACACCCATTTGTGAATCCTCCTCAAACTGTTGCCACAGAGTTGTAAACACACAACTGCCTTTGTATGCTGTAACTCCCTTTCACTGGAATTAAAAGACCAAACCTGTTCCGGCATGACAATGTCTCTGTATTCAAAGTGAACACCGTAAAGACGTGGTTGGTTTTCCAAGGTTGGAGTCGAAGAACTTGGGTTTCCGGCACAGAACATCGACCGCACTGAACCCTTTGGGATGAACTGGAACACCAGGTGCAACACTTCGCATTTCCGGAACGGAAGTTCAACACTCTCTTTTTCTCTCTTACTCTTACTCATTCTCTATAGCGATTATCCTGTACATGGTCCGAGGATTGGCCGCAATTTGAAAATGCCACTTACCCTAATCTGCATGTTTTTAGACTGTGGGAGGAAACAATAATACCAGAAGGACATGCAAACTCCAAGGTGGGGTTCAAACCCATGACCATGGTGTTGCGAGGCCACAATGCTTACCACTATGCCACTATGTTACCTGTCCACAAACATTTGTTATGAAATGATATTAACTATTCACCATTAACAATTAGAGTCTAAAACAGCATTTTATAGATTTATGTAGAATATTGTTTAAGCTTCTTAACAGAGTCATCTAATATCATTTGGCACTTTAACTGAAACAAGAACAGATCCTTGTATGTTGCCCTCAACGGTACATCTTTTGTTAATCAGTATGTTCATTTTTTCTGGTCAAACTGAATATTGTAAATTTAATACACATACACCATAATCCTGGTAACATTATAATTTATAGGGTTTGTACCTTCAGAATCATCAAAGTGCTTGTACAGTATCTTTCCTGACAGTGAGTGACATGAGGCAACACTATATAGGAATGAAGTCACTGGAAGTACTTGGTTGTAAATTATTACTGGTGACAGTGGTAAAAGCATCTGCTTCTTTGTTTACAGCACACATTCTACATCTAATTGTTCCATATTATTTATTTGCAGTCATGAAAAGTTATCTAAAATGTTTTTTTTAAAAATATGTTTGCACTGTGATTGTGTGAATTGTGTTATACGTTATGACATGGTAGACAAAAACAATCAGCAGTATAGCCTTTACAATACAGCAGTAGAGCAGTTCTATTGTCTTTATAAAAAAATTAAAAAAAGATAGAATTTCTGGGGTGGTAACGTTAAGCAGATACACTTAGTACCTACAACATACAGAATCTGGGTACCACATGTGTACCACCAGTTGGGAGCAACATTGAGCAGGTATTGAGTAATTGTGATATTATTGAGCAAAAAAACACAGAAACTGGATCCTGGTGCTATATGTAAAAAAAGGCCTTACGGCCTACACTCAGTCTGGGCTAAAACATCCACCTTCTACCGTCCTTAACCTTAGTCTTTCCATCTCTCTCTCTTCTCTTTCGCACTCTCTCAGTTTATGATTAATCAACTTGTGAACTCGGCTTACACCGACAACTGACCCTACAGCTACATAAACATTTAAAGGTCTGAGAGCGTTCAAAGATTAAACAAAAGCCAAGTCCATGTTTCCATTTGACGTATCATTCGCTTTTTCTGTTATACTACAAGCTATTCATTTGCCAGATTTCACCCACACTAGTTTTCACATGTCTGTCAAGAGGATGTTGAATTAATAACAGACCAGTTGTAGATTACGGTGTTTAACTATCACAGACATCCTTCTGATATGATGTTGTAGGTCAGAAGATCTGCACTTGGAGTTCTGTTTCTCACCAATGTGCCCAAAAAAAATTGTTTAAACTGTAGAATCTGGCCATTTAATTTCCAGTTGGAGATAATTCCATGGAATATTTGAATACAGCTGACTTTTTTTACTGGGTTTACTTCTGATAATGTAATTTGGTGTCCTAATAATAATAATAATAATAGGCAGCACGGTGGCATAGTGGTTAGCACTGTGGCCTCACACCTCCAGGGTTGATGATTTGATTCCTGCTCGGGTCTGTATGGGTACTCCGGTTTGCTCCCACATTCCAAAGACATGCAGATTCGGCAAAGCAGTTTTCCCAAATAGTATGTATTAACGTAGTATGTTAATGAATGTGTGGTGTGTGCATGTCTGCCTTGTGATGGATTGCCACCTTGTCCAGGATGTGCCCCATCTTGTGCCCTGAGTTTTATATGTATATATGATAACCAGTATAGGAGATGAATAAATAATAACAATAATTATTATTATTATTATTATTATAACATTTCACTACTGTCTTATAAATCAATTACATGACAATGCAATTAAGGACTAATTTATTCATTTTCCAAAGTAGTTATACTGTGCACACATGGTGCTTTGAGCCAATCCCAGGAAACTCAGGGCACAGGGCGTATCCAGGGTAATGCTCACAGACTTGCACACTACAGGCAATTTTGAAAGACCAATTAGGAAGAAAACCGGAGCACCCAGATGTACACAAAACAGAGCTGAGATACGAACACCCAACTCTGGAGGTGTGAAGCAACCGTACTAACCACTGTTCCACCCAAATTTGGTTTCCTAGCACTTAACTAGCTTGCTATCTAAGTTAGCTAATCCCAATGATATACATAAGGCTATTTAAAAGGGAAGGAGGACATTAGGTGTCACTAAATCTTATGTTTATGTATGACAAAATGTCTCCTGACAGCTTCCTGGTTTGGGCCTGAACTCTGGTTTCTTCCTGGCTCTCTTGTTTCCTCCGACACCCATGTAGGTTGAATTTGGTGGTCTTAGGTGTGGATATGTGTCTGAACGCTACCCTGTGATGGATTGGTAGCCCATGCAGGCTGCGTCTCTGGATCACATAAAGATCCACTGTGACCCTGAACAGGAGAAAGACCTTACTGAAGGTGAATGAACGATGTGTATTCATAAACTCCAGTATAGAGATGTTCATGAGGCATTTTTAATTCTTGAGAATTTATCCGAGTTGATTGCAAAAGGTTGATTCCATGGTGTAAAACGACACGTTTATGGGGGCTTTATGCATTTTAAATGAGACTGTTTTTTTTTACTCAGATTAGTGAAGGCTGAAATGGGCCAGTGTTTGAGAGGAATAAACGCTTTGTTTAATACAAATGCAGACGTGGTTAAAAAAAAATAAAAAATCAAACTGATATTTAGTCCCTGCTAGCTTTTCCCTCTTTTGTTTTACGCAAAGCTCTCTTTTTTACCACATGGTAGTGACAGATTGTTTGAGCTGGAAGGAAAAGCCATTCGAAGCTAATTAAGCAGCCATTCCGAGCGCTATTCGCAGGCGGGAGGCTGAGAGGCGCAGGCATTTGTCAGCGCTCTACCCCTCGTGGGCTTGATTGACAACCCAGCGGTCGGTCTGACAGGCTTTGCCGCTTTCCACCAATGAGGTACGGGCACGGAAATGGATCGTGATGTTATTCGTCGGTGGAACAGAGTGACGTCGGAGATGAGCCCACGTGGGGCGGAGTAGCGCGAGCAACTCGTGATAGGTTGATTTGCTCGCGCGCAGACATGTCGGGTTTGGGTTGTTGTTGAGCTGACAGAATGAATCAAGTGATCGCGGATGATCGTTTTTTTCTGTTAATTTGAGCTCTCTGAAGTAAACCGTCGAAGAACTGTTTAATACGTTTACACCAAGCTCGCACTGAAAATGATCCGTGTGTCTGTGTGCGCGCCTTTGCTTCAGCGCTGTTTATACACCCTGCTTTGCGTACGATTTGCCTGATCACTTGTGTCGTTTTAGCTGTTAGTTTCTCCATCAGAACGAATTTCTTCACGAGATTTCAGCTTCCGTGGTTACGATTTCGAACAATCCTATCTCGTGTAAGCTGTTTGTCTGAAGGGGGGGGGGGGGGAGGAAATATAAAAAAATAAATAAATAAATAAATAGAAGAAGAAGCACGTTTAGATCCAAGATGGCGAACATGAGGTCAGATGTTTACAGTCCAATCAGTGCACAAGGCGGCGGCTTGGCCCCACGTGGGGATTCCGCGCTCTGATTGGTGCGCGTAGATAAACTCCTTGCTGTGCTCTGATTGGCCGTGTCGCGTCTTTCTCGCGGCAGTTGAATCGTTGTGTCAGTGGGCAGTCTGTGTGTGGTACGGTGCGGAGTGGAACCGGGGCGCGAGCTTTAGTGCGCGAGGACTAAGTGCGACGCGTTCCGGTGTTCACTTTGTTCTTATTTGATTCGTCGAACAAAGGAAGAAAAAAAAACACCAACCCGAATGGTTTAAATATTCGAGTGTCGGCTTTGGAGTTTTGAGCGACGGCTGGGATTAGGAATTGAGCTCTTATTTGTTTGTTTGTTTGTCAGAGCGCGAGAAGAAAGAAGCAAGAAAGTCGACAGTTTAAACGAAGCTTCGACGGTTGGAGCGGCGCGCGCGGCTGGGAAGGCGTTGCAGCAGTCCGAGAGTGATTTCCTCTAAGACTTGAGACAGATACACACACACACAGACACACACACACACAGGCAGGGCACGGAGTGAGTTTGTACGGTTGGGTTTGGACGCGTTCCTCAGTGCTGGGACTTCATTCTGCGGGGATCTAGTGGAGACTAAAAAGGTATAACGGATATACAGTAACACCAGGATCCTTGTCTTGTTGTTGTTGTTTTTCAGAGCTGTCAGTTATTGCTCTGCATCTGGAGATAACCTTGTAAATCAGTGATTTATCCGTGTAACACTGTGTCGCTACATTGTCCGAGTGAAAACAGACCGAGTAAGCGACTAAAACCGAGCAGAACTCGTGTGAGATCTTGTTAGAGATCGTTTCTTCGCATTCTGATTCATCCATATATTAATGAACACACTGCTGCAACATTGTGTGTTTTCTTTTCTCTTCGACTGTTTGTGATCTTCAAGTCTACCACAGAGGGCAGGACTCCTCAGGTGGAAGCTCACCTCTGATACCGAGGGGGATCTTGTCCACCTGCTCATACAGGGATCACCGGATCACACAGGATGTATCCACAGGGCCGGCATCCGGTAAGTAATGTCTCTGATATCTCTTGTTTTTTTCCCCGCAACTCAGTGATGTGCACTTTGTTGTACGGGGTTTGTGTAAGGCTCCTCCGAGCACAAAGTGCCTCTTTATATCTGTTCTTTACAGGCAGAATAAACAAAGGGGCGCTTCTTGTTTGCGCCCGAGTGCACCCCAATTGCCCGATTATGTGCTTAAAATAAAATAAAAAGCCCAACTTCAGCACCCTGGTGCAGTTTGAGCTCACACAATGAGAGGGTTACGGTCTCTCTGTGTTGAGCTGGTGAGGGTTTGAGACAAGAGACCAAGCAGGGAGGGGGTGAAGGAGGGGGAGAGAGAGAGGGAAGGGAGGAGGAGGAGGAGGAGGAGGAGGAGGAGAAGGGTGGGGGTAAGTCAGGTTACAATTTTTCTCCGAGGCCATTTAGACGCAGTGACCTGTCTGTGTGACAGAGAACGCTGTTGAGTGATGGCAGCTATTCCCACCAGCAAGAAAACGACCAGCGGGCCGAGCTCCAGGGGAACGCACAGGCGGCTTTGACAGACCCCGACTCAGCCCGCAGATGAAATATAATTTCCCCAAGAATCAGGAAGCATGAAATGTGTTATTGACACCAGCGGCAGTTATTTCCATGAGTCACATTACTCTCCTGGTGTCTGAAACATAGCCACTGCACAGGAGCCTAATGGCAAAGATTGGTGTGATTGTTTTGGTAACGGTGGCAGGGTGCAGCCTGGAAGTATCGCACGACTCTGTGACAGATTGCATGAACGTAAATTATCTCGGTTTTTGCAGGCGCCTCATCAGCCCGGCCAACCCGGGTTCAAGTTCACGGTGGCAGAATCGTGCGACCGGATCAAAGACGAGTTCCAGTTCCTGCAAGCCCAGTATCACAGGTAAAGCACTCCTGAATATTAATGACAGTCAAAGGCACATGCTGCGCTGTCCGCATCCTTACACGTCACATGCTTGTTCTTTTTCTCTGTTTGCTTCAGTTTGAAGGTGGAGTATGACAAACTGGCCAACGAGAAGACCGAGATGCAGCGTCACTATGTCATGGTGAGAGCCAGATGTGTTTCTTTTTATCCCAAACATGTACACATGCGCATGCTTTATCAGAGTGTTAGCTGTGATTAGAGGTGTGTGATAAAGGTAATTAGAGTCAGTGTTTGGGATGGAGCATAATTCGTGTAATTTATGGTTTTCTGCATAGCAAACACAACAGGTTAGATTGTATGTTGCTTTCTGCCTCTCTGTAATTTTCCATTATACGTTGTGCGCCATACAGACCAGTGTGTAGTCTAGCAAAGCTTAAATTTCATCTCTTTACTGTTAAGGTAGTTTGTGTATGTGTGGCTTGACTGGGCCAGGTGAAATATGGGTGGCATCCCAAGTGTTTAACTCATGCAAAAGGTATTTAAAACTGCGTTAAGAAAGGGATGGACTTGCTCGCAGGTAAGAAGGTAACAAAGCATACATTAGATTGTTGTTTAAGGTGGTGCTTCCAATCAGACACGTTGTGTACCTTACTAAAAAAAAAAAAAAACACTAAGGTATATAACTGTACTGTGAAATCCAATTATATTTACACTGCAATTACTTTTTCAAGTGTAAAAGATACACAGCATGATTAAAATGTTTAAAATCTTTATTCTGAGCTCTGGCTCTGTAATTAGACTTGCTTGAAAAAATTTACCAGGCGCGCAATTACAAGTTTCTCCAACATAACACACGCAATAAAGTACCAGCAAACACGAACCCGCCCCATAGTGCTGTTTCATCCTGATCGATACTTTAATGGCTCACCGTTCACCCTTGTTTGGAATCTCGTGTTTCTGGAAACTCGGGAGCGGCAAGAGGAAAAGCAGTTCCTGCAGTCAGTGATGTAAGAACCGGCGCTCTGTTGAACAGTGTTAACCAGCCCCTGTTATCTTATTTGGCCATGCAGGGATTGACTTGACATACCGGTACTTTGGTTAAATATTATTTTTCGTAGGAATGCCGGATGAAAAGGGATAAAGGGCAGCGTTAAATAAACAAGGTGAAGCAGACAGTAGTGGGGGGGCTTTTTCCTGGTGTTCAGAGAATCAGCTGATGTTAGCGGTTGGGGTGACGGTCATCCTTCTCTAGTATAGATTAGATATCTACAACTCGAAGGGTTGCGTGTTGCACGACACGTCAGTAGCTATAATAAACGCTGTTGTATAAGAGCGATGTAATGCTAGTGGATCAGTGTTAGAGTGAGGTTTAGTTTGTTTTTGAACAGAAATTCTGTCCGACAGGAGTTACTTGTGTACACTCTAGAACCAGTATACACTGTGCTAGATAAGCTTGATCTCTGAAAGGTATCGAACCTGCGATGAGTATAATCTCACAAGATTATCGATAGAAAATAAAAACGATGAACTTTATCCCAGGTGTTCAGGAAGAGCATATAATTGAGTACTTTACTTAATAAGCCCTTATATACATGCATGAGATCAAGTGAGGCTAGGTTGTATTTTAATACAATTCAAGTCCCAGTTAACATTTCTACTTTAAGGTTGCACGATGTAATGAAACTGTTTAGACATGTATTGCAATTTTACCTCCGAAATGTAAATATTAAGTGTACCAGTTTGTATCCATTCATATTGATCTAGGCTAACAGCAAATAATTGGACAAATGATCTCATTAATAGGATGTTTGCCAATATTTATTTATCACCTCAACAGTATTTAAGAAAAAACAAAAAAATACTTAATTTATTTACAAACACTATAAATTCCTGACTGCGTACATTATCTGCAATGAATAGCCTTTTTTGCGATTAAGTTGCAATTTGTTAAATTGTGTAGCTTTGTAATATGGTGTCTCTTAAATTTGTCGCCAGACTGTGCAACTACGTACACTTAAACTGTTTGTATTGACTTGCACCACAAGCTAGCAATTTAAACACCTACTAATTAGCCAACTTTAGCTTAGCTCACCAATGTCGCAATCGAGTGTATGATTAATAAAGGGTGGCAAATCTCAATTAAATGTCATAATTAAAATGCAATTAATTTTACACTCCCTTTTTTTCCAAAGCACTCATACTCTTATTTAGTGACAGACTTTTTACATATGGAGGCTTAAGGTTAAGGTTGCGTGCCGGTAACCTAATGGTCATGAGGTCAAATCCCAAATGATCAACTTCCATTCTGACCTCATTTGTATGTCACTTTGGTTAAGAACATCTGCCAAATGAGGACATGGAAATGTGATGGGAGCAAAACAAAAAGGAGTTTCTGTATTCTAAAAATGTGCACTAACAAAAGCATAGAACGAGGGAGAGATCTAAGCCGATATGTATCTCTAAATCCTGAGGAATGTTCTTGTTCGGGTTCAAATTCCAGTAGGCTGATGAAAAGCACTCGCTTGGTCGGTCAAAGTAGCTGCGCTCGAGAACAGATGAGCTCGCAAGGCTCACGTGGGGCAAGATCAGATTGCAGTGCGGTCACCTTGAGAGGAGGTGTAGACAACGTGTGACTTGTCAATGAAACCATTAGTTTGTGTGAAGTCTGACTCATAGCAAAATTGAGTGACCGTATCTGAACAGTAAACAGTACTGTGTTCTGATCTGTCACTGCATTTAACACCGAGCTCTGGATTATATACTAGAAGTGTGTTTGTGTGTGGGATACCTGATGTTTGTAGGACAGAAAGGGAATTAAACGTCACTTTGGATGCCTCATTTTTCATTGGTTTTAGTATATACAGAAATTAATTGTAAATTTCATCTTGCCGTGTTCCTCAGTATAAACACACTAAAGGAAAACAAATTACACCATTTGAAATGCAAAAAAAAAAAGTCAGGAGCATTTCGGATGCTCTAGGTGTCTTTCATGGACAATTATCAGTTAGAAGCTTGTATTATTGTGCAGTGCATTAAATCTTTGTATAAAGCTGTCTGGTTAATCGTTTCAAAAACAAGAATGGGCAATAACTTGCACGTCATGATCATCCCCTTAATTATTCCAGTTAATGTGTGTGTACACGCCACAGTGATTCATCTGTTAATAATAAAAGAGAGCACATTTTTTCCATTCTTCCTTAAGGCCATGAATACATCAGTGCAATCCAGCAACAACCTCTGGTGTTATACGATGCACCGCTGAACTATTTGTGTCTTTTGTGTTCCAAATCCTCTTTGCATTCCTGTCTCAGTTATTATATTTAGATAAGGGGTGTGTGTGTGCGTCTGTGTGTGTGTGTAGTGCATGTTTGTTTGCTTATTCTTATCCATTTCTTCTTTTGCAGTACTACGAGATGTCCTATGGACTCAACATCGAAATGCACAAACAGGTATGTGACCCATCCCAAACACCTTTTGAAAACGTATTTAATGCCGGTTGTGTAACTGTGTTGATGTGCTGCCTGACATTGAGGTTCAGCTAGGCTATATTTATGTGCTGCATGGGAAGAATTACCAGTAATAAATGTACACTTTGTGTAAGATGCTATGTTCGGTAATGAAAGTGAGGTGTTACTTTGGAGAGATTTTCTACAGCTTAGGGTTAAGTATGACTTTTGTTTGTTTAAAGTGCCCCATGTGCGTGTATAGATATATAACAAGGAATCTTATCTGGAATGAGTGCATTGTGGCTGAAGTTATTTCGCTATAAATTTTGTTTTAATACAGATTTGGGGATTGCTATATAAATGTTTAATTACTGAGTCCTGTTGTGCTAACTAATCAATTGTAGATGAGAATAGGCTATGTTGCTAACTGAGCGTCTTGAGGTTAAAGAAAGGCTATTTGGCTAATTTAGGGGCCTGAGGTAAAAATAAAAGGCTGTGATGCTAACAGAGGGACCTGAGGTAAAAATGAGAGGCTATAATGCTAACTGAGGCACATGAGGTAAAAATGCTAAGATGCTAATTGGGGGAACTGGGGTAGAAATAAAAAGGCTATGGTGCTAATTGGGTGAACAGAGGTTAAAAGAAAAGTCTGCGGTGCTCAGGGGGAACTGGGGTAAAAAGAAAAAGGCTGTGATGCTAACTGGGGTAAAATAAAAAAAGCTTATTGTGTTCTCTGAGGGAACTGGGGTAAAAAGAGGAAGGACATTGTGTTAATTGAAGGATCTAAGGAAAAAGCTAACTGAGGTAAAAATAAAAAGGCTATGATACTAAATGAACAAAGTGATCTGAGGTAAAAAAAAAAAAAGGCTATGAGGCTAATTGGGGGACCTGAGATAAAAAGGCTATTCCTATTTTATAAGTAATGTAGGCTATTACTGTAATGGTTTACTTTAAAAAGTCCAGTGAAGCAGCGTACACAGAAGTCCGATAGATTACTCAAAATATGGATTGTTTTGAGCAATCTATTGGACTTCTGTATACGCTGCCTCGCTGGAGTTTCTACAGGTAAAAAAAAAAAGTATTTTTCAGCTTTATAATGCAGTAAATGATACAAACCACAAAGACTGAACTAATTGCATGGGCATTTCTCATAATTTATTTATTTTTATTATAAATGACTATCACGGGTGATATTTAGCCTTCCACACCGAGAGGCGAAATAGTCTGCTGCACAAGCATTAATGTGCTTGCCGTGAAAAGGCTGCAGAAACAAGACTTGTGGTTAACTGCAGTAATTACGTTTTGGGTACAAGATATGCGTTACACCTGAATTAAATATATGGTGAGATCTTACGGGACAGTTTTCTTTTTCCTCACTCACACTGCTGATTAATGAGATGAAGAGGCTCAGTTGTTAAACGCCTCATCACTCTCACTCCAAGGCTGCACAAGGTTAATGTTGTCAGTTAAAGATTTGGAACACCAACAACTAGTCATCCGTCACGCTGTGTGTGTAGTGGATGGCATGAAGAGTGTCCGTTAAGCTCCTCTGTCCAGCTGAGTGGTCTGAAAGTAAACAGGTTAATCCACTGGCCTGTTTGCGACCTTCCGTTGTGTCATCAAAGTCCAAAGCGAGTAGAATGACACCTGTGTGTGCAGCGGTGCGGTTTAGCTGATGATCTAACCAAAAAAAAAAAAAAAGCAGAAAATGGACATTCATAGTCTGTTAAAGTTGATTGTGAGCATGTGGATGGTCTTTTCAGTCTGCTCTGGTTATTCGTTACAGCCTCGGGCAAGGTAAAATGGCCGCGTGAGTAGCGGGACATCATTAAGGAGGATTGTATTGGTCTGAGTGTCAGTGAGGAGCTTTAATTATCGTGCCTCATTGGGCTGCCTCGTTACAGCGGCACCCTGCTGCTTTTTGCTACAAAGCCACCTTGCTTTCCTTGTCTGTTTTCTTGTTTTCATTCCCACTAAAATATTCCTAACTTGTAATGTACATCATGGAAAGCAATCTAAAATGATAAATTGTTTGTTTTAATGTTTAGGAAGCCACTAAAATTGTGTTTATTAATGGCCTCTACACCTTTACCCTTATTAACAAATGGCAGGATCTACAAGCATGAATGTTTCCCCTTGTTTCTCTGCCATGTTAAATAGCTAGCTCTTGTTAGCTAAGAACTAGTTCAACAGCCTATTTAACAGCAAGAAAAATGTTCAGCGTCCAGAAATATTTTTTTCAACCGCTCAAAGTTTTCAAGTTCTATGCTGCTCTCTAGTAACGAAGGTGAACTCTTTTGTCTGTTTTGTGACATCACAAGTACAGAGGCATGGTCTGTTTTAGATCTGTTTAGTTTGAGCAGAAGCTTTTGCTTCTAATTAAGGAGCTCCGAAAGAACATCTGCTTCATTAAGTGAATCTCGATCGGTGTTAAAAGAGGTGAAGCGAATGGGTTTAAGAGGATAGATAGAGAGACGGAGAGAGTTAGAGAAAGGGCTTGTTCAAATGAATAATTTATTGAAGTTTCCGGGAATTGTTTGCCAAGGTGATGATAGTTGATTTGTCCTAGAGCCAAAGCAAACTATCTCAGAATATGGCAGTCTTCTTTGTGCGTGAGTGCATGTGTTTGTGTGTGGGTGCACACTTTCATTGGTTGCATCATGGGTTGATGTATGCAGTGTACAGACCAACTATGAGCTGTTAGAGTTAAAGCAGACGCTCCTCAGCATGTCAGCTTGCAGACTGGAGGAAGTGGCTGGTTATTGCGGGTGGCACAGAGTGTTGCATTAGTGGAAATGGGTTTACACCCTGAAGTGAGCACTCCAGAGGGAGAGCAAAGGGACCGCATTCAATGTTTTGCTTTGTTTATTACCTAATTGAAAGTGCACTTATTTCCTGCGCTGATTTCAAAACAGTGTGGTGCAGAGATATGGTGTAAACATGCTGCCTGACTAGTGCAGCTTCAGCAGTCTACTCAACTGGTGTTAAAGAACATCTGTGTTGAAATATTTACAACGCACGATGATACTCTTCGGCCTTAAAAAATATATGACAAATGCTAGTTGGGAGTGTATTTAAATTATAAATAATAATTCATATATACTTATTATTTTATGTTTGGATTCAGGTACATATTGCAATTCTTTTGTGTGGCAGTTTGTGTCGCAGACTATCGTTGACCAACACGGACTACAAATCCGTTTTTTAAAGACTTTATTTGTATATGGTGGTAAAATGTTGCAGCATCCTGTGTGGGAGGAGCAAATCATTTTTATAAGAAAATCAAAAAAATTTATAATCCAATCAGAATATTTTATTAAAGCATGATTAACAGAATTGCAATATAAATCGAATCTAGGTATCCCGGTAATATCCCATTGGGTGATCCCTGGTGATTAATCCCAACAGGAAATTGTAATGTTACAGTAGCCCGGACTTTTATACATTTAAGATTATACAACAAGATACAAGCAAACAAGGTGCAGAAGAATATTAAAGGCTTGGTTAAAATAAAATAAAGAAAAGAGGGTAAAAATGATTAACAAAAAAACAATACTATTACAAAGAATGAGACCTATGATGCCATTTGTATGGTAATGTAGATAGTTGGGCTTCTAAGAACTGCACAGTAAGGTGCGTTAATGAGGTAATGTGTTGAAGAAGAATAATAATAATAGTAATACACTGTTCCGACATACCTGTGTTTATGCAATTCGAAGGAATTACTTCTATTATATTACTATTACTGCTATATAAATACTACTGTTCAGATAACATTTGTTTTTCCTAAACCCTGTTGCCCCTGTTTTGTTTCAGATTTTAGCTCATTAACGATTTCGTTTTGTAATTGTTGTAACCAGTATTTTTTCTGTGGCTGAGTCTCAGGTACTCTGTGGCTAATTTCAGGTGTGCTCTTGAACATTTATAATCTTAAAAATATTGTAGTTTCTGATATTTTTTCAATCTTCGTTCTTGAATGTTTTCCTGGTTGATATGGAAACCTGACGTGGATGTGTCGGTTGCCAGTGTTTCCACACATGCGCACATCATCGCGCGACAGGTATAAACCAGATCGAATACAGGCTTATGTAATTTAATATGTAGAAGCTTTAGAATGCTGAATGTTTAGGGGCTTGTTAACTCAGCAGGTTGAGACTCTGGGTTACTGATTAGGAGTTCAAGCCCTATCTCCACCGCTGTTGGGCCCTTAAGCAAGGCCCTTAACCCAGGTATCATGTATGACCCTGCTCTCTGACCCAAGCTTCCTAATCTGGGATATGTGAAGAAAAGTATTTCACTGTGCACTAGTGTGTATATGTGACTAATAAAGGCTTAAATTAAGTTTAGGTCTTTAACAGGTTAAAGATTTTTTTATTTTTATTTAGTTTTTATAGACAATGTCGAAATAATCAGCAGTTTGCAGGCGCATTTTTAATTCGTCTCTGGTGTGTTAATGAACCGTAACTTAGTTCATGGTAAACTGTGTGTTGCTCTGGCCTGAGAATGTAATGAGTTTTAAATGAGTCTGACGTTTCTGCTTTAATGTAATGTATTTCTTTATGCTGTTGTTGAGGTGTGTGTGTGTGTGAGTGTGTTGCTGAGCATCTGGCTGGTTTCTTTGCTCCTCGAGTTGGGCCAGTGGGGTTGTGACCCTTGGCCTCACTCCCAGGAGATGAGCGCTCAGGGAAACACAGACGTCAATAAACTGTTAGAGCGGGATTTGCTGCACATTAACAATGGGCAGAGAAGAGCAGTGATCTCCTCCCCACTCACACACAGCTTCACTGCTCAATACAGCCATTCTGCCTCGGGCCAGAGGGGATTAGAGACGCAGGGGGTGGGGTTGTGCTTGCGTGTGTGTGGGGTGACAGTTGTACAGTTATTTACAGGTGTTAAATACACTTATGACAAATCAGTTAATAATGTTTTTTAAACCTTTATTTTGTGCGTGTGTGTTTTTACTGATTCATTTGAGTGGTGCTGCTTCAGTCCCTTGTTGTTGTGGCCCATATTTAATCCTCATCAGTGTCTCCATCCACTCAGCTAACGCCAGTAGCAACAAGCAAATGGCTCCCTGTGTGCCCTGACACAGCCCTGCTTATGCGTGTGTGTGTGTGAGCGAGAGTGCTCTTCACGGGGTGCTAGACAGCTCTGAGCACCTGGAATTGTGAAGCCGAGCAAAAAGCCTCCTCAGCGCTCAAGGGCTCTGTTTTCACAGCCCTATTTTTTATCGCGCTGCGTGACGGAGCGGCACTAAAAGCTTTCAACACGCCTCGATGGAAACGGCCACCAAACGAGGAACTCGTCACCTACCCATAAGCCCTTTCTTCCTCAGCTCGCTCTTGTACCGCAGAACGAAACGCACGAGGCGGGAACGGTTATTACAGCTTCCTCATGAGACGGCTGAGATCTCGCTGCGTGTGATGATGGTGAACGGTGGAGGAAATTGACCCAACTGTCTCGATTTTCAGAAGCTTATTATAGCTGTTCTGCAACGTTTAGCGTGACCGTGGCGTGATGCCTTCAGCTTTTGTGACTGATATTTCACATTTGCGTCAGCTGCCTTGATATGATGCAAATTTTATGGAAAGTAGTACCATTTAATGAACTAGTCCAACATTTTTTTTATTCTCCATATATATATATATATATATATTTTATTTATTTTTTTTTCAACCCATCTCAGCATGTGTGTAGTGGGTGAGCAGTTGGCATAGATAAGGACTTCAGTGTTTCTCTGCGGTGAAGGGCAGAAACCCTGTTTACTCAGAACTTGCTTCTAGTCGAAGTCTGAACGTGACTAACACGAAACAAATGTACAATTATTAAACGATTATCGTTCTTTTTATTCTCTTGCCAAAGGTCTTATTCATGTTTCGAACGCTGCAAAATAAAACATGCTCTCCGTGCCGAGTCAGAATACAGCTAAAACCACAAATCCTTCCTTGTAAAAAAAATAGTTCCATGTCTGAAAGGTTTTACAGTGAGGTATAAAAGCGTCTTTAAACAATCTTTGGAAGATTTCGCTAGAAATACGCCTTCACACAAGCCCTGAATTAGCTGCCATTAGGCCTTTTATTATAGTTCAAAATTCATTGGAAGTCTCTTGCTATTTTTTTTTTTTTTTTGAGTACAGGGAAATTAATTGATTATTAATTGATTTATTACCATGGTGATCACACAAACGCTACAGATCTGGGTGGGGGGGGTGTCTTGTTTCTGTAAGTGTGTCATTAAGAGATCTTGTTAATGCAGTGCTGTAAGGAGAGGCTTGTGCTCTTGATTGAGGTTTGCTTGTGTGTAGCCATGTGTTGGCTATAGCACAGTACTGTGTGTGTATATATAGCTTGATTATTGTGTGTGTGGGGCGGGGGTTTCTTCCAGTGTTACGGATCATAAAGGGGGGGAAAAAAATCAGCTCTTGTTAGTGTTACCAGCTTGTCCTATTCGTTCATACACCCCGTTATTGAAGAGCCGTCAGTTGTTCCCCTCCCTCCTCCTCCCGCCCTCCCTTCGACCCGTTTATCTGCATTAATTGGCTGAGTTGATCTGACGGACAGGCTGAAAATCCGGTTTAATGACCCGCCACTGTGTGCATAATATGATTTCGCTGCCTGCCCTGGTCAAACAGAGCTCCAATTTCCATAATGATCTTAGAGCCGGATAGGGCCAGCTCAGTTGCTGGGGCAACATGGGAGAACAGCTCAGGAACGGAGGCGCTGAGGCTCAAAAGGGGGCTGTGGAGAGAGGGGGGTGTGTGTGAGGCAGTCGGTGTGCACGAGGTGCTGGGATGCAGCGTGTTTGTGAGATTTGTGAGTGTGTGAGGCAGGCTGTGCATGATTGACTTTGTGTGTGATTGAGTGGGCACCTCTCAGGCTGACACGCCACACACCCCACTCCCACAATCTTCCTGACTCCACAGAGACTCCGCGAGCAGCAGGACAGGGTCAGCACCCTCCCACAAACCCACAGGGCAAACAGGCCGAGAAATGAGCGGAATGTGAAAGAAAAGGGTTTCTCTCCTGCCTCACCTGCTGGGCCATCTGCTCTGTCCTATAATCAATTTGTTCACCGCGTCGCTTTTCATCCGCCCTCTGACACACTCATTTCTCTCTCTCTCCGTCACACCCCCCCACTCTTTCTTTAACCCCCCCCGTTTTTCTCTTTTTTTTTTTTTTTTTCTCCCCCCCCCCCCCAAGCTTCCTCTTTATCCTTCATCCTCGTGTCCACAAGGCTCATTCCAGAGCGTGCATGTGGAATATGGGGGAATTGGGGAAACGATAATTGTTCGGCATTACCATCGTTTATCTCACAGCCCCAAATCAGCATTAGCATATTTCAGCATCTTAATGAAATAATCTGTCTAGGTAATGAGGGAGAGCTGTGGAGATGATGCCAGATGCTCCTGTGCATTTCTTTCGATCTCTCTTTTTTGCGTGCTCTCTCTCTCTCTCTCTTTCTCTGAGAGGCAGAGAGAAGAGATCTCCCACTCTTCCTCCAGCCAGATGGGCAGAAGGTGCGAGGCCTAGCCAGCCACATTTAACTCCTTTTGGAGCGGCACATTAGCCCTGGTGCATGTTTTGGACTGGGTTGATGTAATCTTGCAGTAGAGACTGTTATCATGGCTGATGATGCAACTTCTTGCTCGTCAGTTGAGATGCTCACAATTTTTCTTTAGGTGGTAAAACAGAGTTCCATCCACGAGTGCTTTAAAACTATTTAATGTACTGTTTAGTAACGTTGTTTTTTTTTTTCTCCTTTTCTCTTTCAGACCGAGATTGCAAAGCGGCTCAATGCAATTCTTGCTCAAATCATGCCTTTTCTGTCACAAGAGGTAAACACATCTTCACTTTCTTAACTGCTTCAGTCATACTTCCTTATGTCCTTAAAGTCACCCTAAAGATGTATTGTTAGCCATCCTGTATGTTTGTTTTCTTATTGATGTGGCATGTTTAATGGTAGTGAAACATATGTAGAGTATTTCACAAAGACTTTCTTTATAATGAGATTTCCCTGTTCAAAACAAACCCTCTGCCTCCCCCTAATAAAATAAATAAATAAATCACCCTCTTCCCTTGGATTGGAAATGAAGTAATGAAACACATTTGCCTCCTGATTCCGATAGGCTCTTCTGTTTTGTGGTGTAATAACATCCTGTTGCTTGGTGCAAATTTCCCAATCAAATGTTCACCCTCTGTATCCTTTTCTTCCTAATGATTTAATCATCAACACTCATTTTAAACCGAGGGTGACTTTAACGATTGCTGACATCCATTTTTCTGAGCGAGTTAAAAGAGAAATGCTAATGCCCAGCTTGTCCTTGCTGAAATGTTAATCGTTTTTCTTTTTTTTCCCCCTCTCTATCCTCCTCTCTTGCAGCACCAACAGCAGGTAGCGCAGGCTGTTGAGCGTGCTAAGCAAGTGACAATGACCGAGCTGAATGCCATCATCGGGGTACGTGGACTTCCCAATCTGCCTCTCACCGTGTGTATACCCCTCTTACTCCTTCATTTGGCCAAGGCATGGGGTAAATCTGCACTGACCTTATACTGAAAAAAAGAAAACCCCCCAAAAAGTCTCCCAAGGCTGTTTCGAGGTTTAATTAGCATCCTGTGTCTTTTAATGTTCGATGCTGGATCAGACTCCCATTTAATATGCCGGGGGATGTACCTCACACACAGCAGGAATGATTTAATTTAATCTCATCAATTGAAATGTTGCAGCAGATAAGATCCTAGATGTTAGTTAATCCGTCATGGTCATAGTACGTCTTTCAGCGTCGTGCAGATTTGCCCTGTCAGTAATGGTCTAATTATTATTTTAAATATTATTATTATTATTATTATTATTATTATTTTTATTTTTTTTTGTAACATGTGATGTGATCTGATGTTTGGATGTCATATTTTATTTGTGCCATCATTTTTCTCAGAACCTGTCATGTGATATAGTTTACATTGTGGCACTGTTTGAGACTCTGTGTGTGTGTGTGTGTTGAGAACAGGATTTTTGGAGGTATTCCCGATAACCTTGCGTAGCTGCAGGGATAGAACACAGAATAAGGTTTAAACAGGAAGTTGAATTTGCAGGACTTAACCAGTCTCTGATGAAATCAAAGTAAATAAATGATCATGTTTAGTTCGTTAAAGGAATAGTCACTAAAATAATGTAAAATTTTTCCTACTCAAGATAGATTCATCTGTCTGAATGTTAGTTTCAAGAGATAAAATAATAGTTTTATTAGTTGTTCGACTTCCATTACTCCATTGATGTATAATCTTGCTGTTACCAAAATGTCTCGGGGTGACCCAGACTTTCATTATTTGCTTATAACCCTCATATCTCATGTAATAGAGGTGGAATTATTTCAGAAATCTGGACACATCCTTTGAAGATATCTATATGATCGTGGTGAGATTAAATTGTGAAAATAAGGCAGAAAATAAGATCTACACTACCAGTCAAAAGTTTGCACACCACCCAATTCCATGGGCTTTACTGATTTGTATTTTTTTCTAAAGTGTAAAACAATGCTGAAGGCGTCCAAAATATGCAATAATCTCCTTCGAACAGTTGATCTTGAGATGTGCCTGCTATTTATGCTCTGTAAACCCTTCATAACGACTCTAATCTGGTGTGCTGTTTGTTAATTGGTGATCTATTTGAGACTGGTAACTCTAAATGATGGTCTTGCTTTCCTCGGATAGTTTTCACGAGAGCCTGTTCCATCAAATGCACTTGACAATACTGTTCTTGCAAGAACTATTCCAGAACAGATTACCGTCATGGCTTGAAATAACAGCTGAAGTTGTTCTTGATCATAATTCTTAATTCTATTTGTGTGCCCAAAGTTTTGACTGGTACATTACTGCTTAATGTCGTTAAAAACAATAATGAAGGATAAGGCACATATCGATTCACAGATTTTTATTATTATTTTTTTATAAATACCACCTTGCTTTCCTTTCTGACACAATGAGATGATTGAAAGCCAGGAGTGAGTGATGCGAAAACATCGCCGACTTCTCCAAGTCATTGACCTTTGCCCACCTTGTGCAGCTTTCGTTTCTTTGAGCTTTAGTCTATTTTAGGGTTATGATGATGGTGGTGGTGGTGGTGGTGGTGGTGGTGAGTAGTGAGGGGTGTAGTAGGAGGTTAGAGTGACTGACCCTTCGTGATTAGTCCAGCTCGGGGGCAGGGCAGCCCATGAGGCCTCTCTTAGCCAGGCCCGGGCCAGCTCGAGCCAGATATCGGAATTCAATTAAGGCAAATGAGCCAAGACTCTGACCCCCATTTTAAAGGTAATTGCTTCCTCCAGTCCAGCTGAATACAACTGTCCCCAGGACCGTGCCATTTAGCAGACGGCTATTCAGTAGAGCAGTCTGGAGAGAAGGGGGGGGAGGGGGTGTTTAGGGTTGTGTGTGAGCAGTTTAATGCAACTGCTCACACACACTTGTCCTCAGTGTCTCCTTGTTATCCTGATGTTTGGAAAATAGTGGGAGGCAGTCAGGCAGACACATGGTACACACACATTAATGTGCACATGTGCACACGCGTGCACACACGCGCGCACACACACGGTGGTTGCAAAAACAAGCTTTTATTTGTTGGATAAAGAGATGGCAAAAGATCAATCTGTGCCCTGGCAGTGAGTAGGAGGGATATGGGTGAGGGTGGGAGGGTTGGTGGGATGACGGCAATGGGGTCATTAAAGATTGACTGGTAATCGGGAGCCAGCAGCGTTTGGCGCAAACGCATGCATGCACGCACGCACGCACGCACACACACTGAGGTGAGAGTGAGACTGAGGGAGAGAGGAGGTGTAAGGAAGCATGGAATAGAAAAATTGAAAGGGAAGTGGAGAGGAAAGCAGGAGGCAGCAGGTATGAAGATACAGCGAAGGAATGAAAGAGAGGAAATAAGGGTTCAGTTTGTTTTCTGCGATTATTCCAGAAGGTTCCACTTGAAGTGCAGTTAGAGATGTAACAGAAAGCTGTCTCTCCGCATAGCCACTTCCTCTCTCCTGATAGTACCCTGGCACTTATTTTAATGGGTTTTGCCATTTAAGGGGTGAAGACATCAGAACTGTAATTTTTCCATATGCTTTCTAGCTGCTTCGGCCTTTTTTTAAGCGTAAAAGAAGGGAGTCGGAGAAGGATGGGGGACTTAATTGAGGTGTATACATGGGTCTCAGTTGTTTTGCATGCATGGGCTCCTTTAGCTGTTAAATAAATTGAAAGCATCCCATTTTGAATGTTCATTCAGTGATCCAGAGCATTAAAACTGCAAAGTAAATAACATTTTGATTTATCTCATTACATTGGCTCTTGTCAAGAGTTTTCATACATCAGGTACCAAGTGAACACTCAGTTCTCGAAGTTGATGTGTTGGAAACTGCAAAAAAAGATCAAGTGTAAGAATCTGAGCGACTCTGACAAGGCACAAATTGTGATGGATAGACTGGATCAGAGCAACTCCAAAACTGTAGCTCTTGTGCTGTATTCCTGGTGTGCAGTAGTTTGTACCTACCAAAAGTCATCCAAGGAAAGGACATCATCTGGATCTGCGGCAGGATCATGGCTCACTGATGCACGTAGGGAGTGAAGGCTGGTCTGTTTGGTGCGATCCAACTTAAGTGCTACTGTAACATAAATTGCTGGAACAGTTAACGCTGGTTCTGATAAAAAGGTGTGCACTTGCTGACCCGTGATCCACTGCCAAAAGCACCTACAATGGGGATCGGAACTGGACCACAGAGCAATGGAAGGAGATGGTCTGAAGAATCACATTTTCTTATGCATTATGTCTAGGCCCAGATGTGTGTGTTGTTTAACCGAGGAAGAAATTACGCCAGAATGCACTATTGGATGAAGGCGAGCTGGCAGAGGTAGTTTGATGCTCTGGACAATGTTCTGCTGAAAAATCCTGAGTTCTGGCATTCACATGGATGTTACTTTGACACCTACCACCTGCCTAAACAATTCTGCTGACCAAGTACCACCCCTTTCTGGAAACGGTGTTCCCTGATCGCGGTGTCCTTTTTTTTTTTTTTCTTCTTCTTCTTTTTTTTTTTTCAGCTGGATAATGCACCCTGACACGCTGCAAAAAAACGGTTCACGAATTGGTTTAAAAACATGAGAGTTCAAGGTGTTGCTCCGGCCTCCAGATCGACTCCAGATCTCAATGCGACTGAGCTTCTGTGGCATTTGACTTGCAGGACTTAAAGTATCTGCTACTGACCACTTGGCATGAGATACAACAGCATACCTTCAGAGGTCTAGGGGAGTCCAGGCCTTGACGATCAGATCTGATTTGATTGCACGCTGGGGACGTACTCCATATTAGACAGGTGGTTTTAGTGTTATGGCTGATCCGTGCAACTGCTCTTGCTGCTGTAGAGCTATTTATTCCCGAAGACAAAACTTGCGCATGGGTGGATGTTATTTATAGACCACCATTATTGAATGGTTGGAAGTTTGGATTAAGCCCATTTTATATAATTGGCCTGTTAAACAGGTTAAGAACTTGTTAATGAATAGAATACTTTTGTTAAGCATGGGTTTTAATGCTAAGCGTTGTAAAAGCAAAGCATTAAGCTTTAACTTTGGGTTAAAGGGTATGGGTGTCGAGAAATGGCTCGACTTTGGGTTGAAGCATGCGTTTCCTTAGATTTCATAAAGGGGAAAAGTTGTTAATTTTCTGAGAAGAATTTCAATGCTTTGAGTGACGGCAAGAAATTATAGTTAGAGGCTCAATAAAGAAAGCTATTTTATAAGGTATTTTGGTATTTTCCCCTTAAATCTCCAATAAGTGTTGGTTTCCTCACATACTTTTTCTGTTCATGCCTGTGCTTGGTTTTTTATTTTTCTTTTTTTCATTTTTTGCCCTAACTATATCATTAACATTTGTTAAACACTGCAGGCATATTTACACATGGGCGTAGCTTCTACACCTATGCTCTTAAACACACACACACACACACACACACACACACACACACACACACACACACACACACACACACACCTGTTTGAACAGACAGTGTGCCGCATTGGTTATCTATTCTAGCCAATGTAAATGGTAATCTTTACACTTATCAGTCAACACGTCCCCCATATGCAAAGCAGCCCAGGTTGTGTTATTGCCGTGGTCTTTGTTATAATGAGGAACCCCGCGCTCTCTTTGCATGCTGTTGCTGCAGATTTGGGTTTCAAATTTGGATTTCCATAGAAGCCTACAAGCCGAATCGAGTCTCTCTGATAACACAGCCCTGCGTTTTACATACGATGGGCAGTAAGGTGGGAAGCTTTATCTCAGGGTGAGGCGTGTCACTAGAACAAAAATTATACAGTAGCGTGTGTTCGTGTGGTGTATGACCACTCTGTTGTAATGCGTGTCATATTTATTATGTTGTGTAAAGATGCTTTTTATAGTAACAGAGTGTAAGGTATTGTACAGTACACTTCAGTAACCTTGGGTAAAGTAGAGTGTAATGGCTTGTTTTAATGCGATTTGATTTAATGATGTGATTACAAAGCATAAATAAATAAATAAATAATAATTATACTCCCCCCATGTATAATGATAATTATTGATGACCATTTATATTATAAGCCTTTGGTCCATACAGGAAAGTATGTATAGCAGAGCGTTTCTCTTATTTAAAGAAAAATACTAGGTTTAACACCATGCCTTGTTTGTTTGTTTAAATTTTTTTACTTTGTGCTCGAGAGAGAATCGTGAGTCAGTTCTGAATGTCTGCGTGTCTTTTTCGTCCTCCACAGCAACAGGCCCATGCTGTCTATCCCACTCTGATGGTCAGTGTGTTCAGCAGTGTGTGTGTGCACGTACGCAGGAGGCTCGGTCTGGTCGAGACGCTGCTCTAACAGTTGCTTTATGCGTTCATGAACTTGCGTGGTACGAGTTTGAGGACGGTACTGGCTTAACTCTTGACTGATGTTAATGTAACAACTGAACCGGCTTGCGTTCTTGCCGCTTCTCTGTGTGTGTGTGAGCGTGTGCGCAAGATCTTTATTAGCCTTAATTCTGTCACACGGCATGGTTTGACGATTATTTCTTTATTTTGCGATGTGTTTCTCCGGAGGGAGGCGATGCATCTGTAATGAGGCAGTTTTATGATTCTTATGGTGCAGAACTCATTAACAACTCCCACCGCACAAGAGTTGTCCTTTTCTCTCTCTCTCTCTCGCTCTCTCTCACTTTCTCTTTGTCTTCTCTGTTCTTTTTTTTTTTTTTTCCTCTCCCCGTCATTACCCCTCTCCTTCTCAGCTGTAAATGGGGACTATTTAGTTCCGGCCACATTATTGATGACTGAATTAACAAGAACACAACGTAACAGCTAATTGCCCGTTGTTAAATAGGCGTGTCGAGGAGTTTAGACCTGTTTTATTTCTTTCTCTCTCTCTCTCTGCACCTGGCTTCTAGCAGAGTTTGTTGATTTTCTTGTTCGCACACACCTAATTCAGTGATTGAATTCATCAGTTAATTATGGGTTTGAGTCGTGTTTAAAACAATGTACTGCCTTTAAGTGGGGATGATTTCTCATTTCTTCCTCAATGCTCAGATGTTTTCGGTGAGTGTGTGTGTACATGATTTGCACTCTATAACGCACTTCATCGACTGTTCAGCCGATGTATTGCTAACAGCAGATGCTGGGACACAGCGCTTCTGGACATGTTCTCGTGAATCCATTTTCCACTGACAAGGTGCTTAAGCCTGAACCTGGAACCGAGTCTAAAGGCTCGGAAACGGTGTTGTTTTTGTCACCATGGCAACGGGGTATTTTTATCCCCTGCATGTAAAAAGACACGAAGAGTGTAGGGGATCTGAAAGATTATCGATGTAACAAAATTGCAGAAGTTCAAGCAAACGTAAATCAACGGAGTAATAAACATGATGAGCTAATGTGACGCGTCGGAATGCAAGCTTGTAGCAGTTTTTACTTTTTTTTAAAAAAATGATTAATATTCAGCGTTATGATCAGAATTCTTCAATCTGCACCTTGTGCATGGAAAGGAGGTTCAATCTGAAGACTAACTCGAGTGTCGGGGTGCGTGTACGCGCATGTGCGTGTCCACGTACGCTTCTCCAGCATTTGTTGTCTCTGTACCTTTTCCCAGCGACCCACTTGGACTTTGTGTTTGTGTTGTGTGTTTTTTGCCCTTTCCTACAGCAGCAGCAGCTTCAGGCCCAGCACCTCTCCCACGCGGCACACGGGCCGCCCGTCCAGCTGCCACCTCACCCCTCCAGCCTGCAGCCCCCCGGCCTTCCCCCAGTCACAGGCGCCGGATCCGGTCTGCTCACACTCGGGGCGCTGGGAAGTCAGGCCCACTTACCGGTCAAAGACGAGAAGAATCATCACGATCTGGAGCACAGAGGTATTTACACACTCATGTAGACGTTATTGCTCATTATCAAGTAGAAATCTTATGGTATAAATGTCAAATTTGACTGACTCTAAATGAAATGCAAAGTACTAACTTTATTTTCATTTTTTTTTCATGTTTGCCTCCTGCAATCTCATCTTCCTCTTCCCTCATGGGCGCAAACGCAGACCGGGAGTCGAGCACGGTGAGTGTGACGAGGGCATCTGCTTGACATTGACTCTGTTTGCCGACGGCCGCTCCTCGCGTGGTATTAGAGAGCCGAGCCGCATTACTGCACGCTAAGCCCTTTTAAATAAAGTAATGAAAAGGAAATGGAGTCGGGGGGTTTAATCCTGCGCCGCCTTTAATCCAGGTGAAAAATGAGCGACGGCACAGGCCAGGGATTAGCAGCTCCTATAATTTCATCACAATTAAAAAAGACTTTGACTCCGTGTCTTAAAGGATTTGTCCTCTGCACTCCCCCTTGTTCTAGCCTTTCTCCGTCTCGGTGTGTCTCTAGACTCGCAGGACGTTCCAGCTTTCATTCAGGCTTCATTTGTTTTCTGTCTCATCAGACAGGGGGAAGGTTTGCAGCCCCCGAGGCAGCTTCATCTTTCTCTTTATTGTCTGATCCCTCTGTTCTGTTCTGTATCAAATGCCCACTTGTATTCTCTTTGTCCAGTATGCTGGCTATGAGTGTGTGTGTGCGTGCGTGTGTGTGTGTAATTGGCAAGCAGCTTGAATGGGTGCAGTCATGTCTGCAGAAATCAGAGCCTGTTGCTGATTAGCGCTTAGCGCCGCAGTGGCCATTCCGCTCCGCGCCTTCCTGTTGTCACGGGTCATCTGATAGGCCGTCCCAGCTTCACTTATTGAGTGATGTTAAGCCGGCCTTAAAAGGGCAGCCAATTAAACCTGCTGTGGGGCACCAGACATACATATATATATATACACACACACACTCTCTCTCTCTCTCTCTCTCTCTCTCTCTCTCTCTCTTTCTTTCCTCCTCCCTGTCGTGTCATGTTGTCAGTGCTATCTAGATTTATTTATTATTTTTGGATTAAGATGAGATTGAGACAAGACGTGTAGGCTTGCACTGACAAAGGCTACATTGAGGTGTGGTGTGGCATGGCCGGGCTTCGCCTGGCACCAGTGCCTGGCATCTCTTTGTTTCATCTCCAGGCAGGAGGAGAATTCTTTCTGTCTGGAGGACACTTCCCATAGCCTGACCACATCCTCCTTTTCATCCCTCCTCCTCTCTCTCTCTCTCTCTCTCGCTCACTCTTTTCTGGATGAATAGGGCCTAGTGAGAGCCTGGCCTTGGCATATGTGCCCTGGCAGCACCTCTCTCTGGTTTGGGTTGGATGCCATCCTGCTCAGGCATGCCCACAGCCAGTGGCACCGAGTGCCCAGCCAATATGGCTGCCAATTCTCTTTTGCTTGTTTTTTTCCCCCTTCTATTCTCTTCCCATCCATAGTATAGTTTTGATTCATTACTAAGCCTTTCTGTTTTGCCATCTCTCTCTCTCTCGTATACACACACAAAACCAGTCTCTAAGTACCTCATTCAGTTTCCTCCTCCCTGTACACCCACTCTCTCTTCCTCACTCCTTTCCTGTCTCTTTTTTTTTTTTTTGTGGTGGAAACCCACCAAGAGCAATAAAGCGAGTGAGTGGTCTTGGCAAAAGGCCAAACAGCATGGGTAAGACGAACACTCAGTCAGTCTCTTTCTCTCTCTTTCCTGCGGTGCCCTTGTTCAGCCCTGCTAAATGTAGAGAGAGAGGTTAACTGTTGGCTTGTGTTTGGCTTGGGGGATACAGGAGGAGAGGAAAACAAGCTGTCCTCTGGCTGGTTAACTCTCAGGGAGGGAGGCTGTTGATTCTGGTCAGCTTGTTTACGTTTCGCTCGGTCGCCCCTCCTCCTTCCCTCTCGTCCATCCCATCTTGCCGCCGTATCCGTGCTGTCAGGATCGCTTCCCTCCTGCCTCACTGTCCACTTGGCGTGTCGTGCCTGGGCGAGGCTGCGTGCCTACAGGGTTGGCGCAGAGCATTCGAAGCGTAGTGCCCCTCGACCCGCTCCCGTCTTCAGCCCCGAGTTTGTTCAGCTGTCCTTCCTGCTTCGCATCAGTGAGCCTGGACGCCCCTGAGCTCCTCTCCGGCTGCCAGTCCAGCGTTGATGTAACACGGCATGGAGCTTAACCCTCTGCTCCGGCCGTGTTTACTTTCGACAAGGGCTGGATTTACACACGCATACGTCCCAGTGGCCTCGAGTTACCTCTGATATTTGTGTTGGGGTTATTTAGAGCTCCCTCCATCCCTCCAGGTTTTACCTCCGCGGCTACAGAGAGGTTCTTTTTATGGATCTTCTCAAGCCTCTGAATGATGTTCAGCAGCACCAAGGGTGTTAAAACAGTCATTAAATGTCATAACTATAATCTACGCAGCAGTGGGTGGCATTATGATATCATAGTACTTAGCAATAGATGTTCTAGCTTAACATGTTTTAAATCAAATTAGTCATAACGCGTTGATTAATTTCCTGTAACAGAAGCTCTGACCGTAGTGTCAGCTGTATTTCACTTGATTACTTTAAATTCCACAGCATTAAATTTCCAAATAGGTTTGTTCCTTAAATTAAAAATGGCAGTACTTGTTTAAATGCTTAGCCATAAAATATACTGTTATTATAGGAAAATAAAAAAATAAAGTTTTTTTTTTTTTTTTTTGGGTACAATAACAAAGCTCCCTCACACCACCTGGTTGTAGATTATTTTTCTACAAAGGTGTGCTCCGGCATGTTACATTTCCAGCTAGACAGTTCTGAAGATTTCAACAAACCTTTCAGAAACGTGTCACCGTATCGATATCATATTTTAACGTTACTCCAGGTGCCATGAATAGATGTTCAAACTTTCAGAATTGTCATCTGCTTGTAGCTACTTTTAAGCAATGAAGGAAACTACACTGTGACTTGTTTAAGCCTTTGTCATGTCATTAGCAAACGCCCCGAACGCTTTCTGTTCCCTCGTCCCTGCAGAATAACTCGGTGTCGCCGTCGGACAGCCTGAGGGCCAGCGAGAAACACAGGGCCTCGTCCGATTACAGCTTGGATCCAAAGAAACGCAAAATGGAGGAGAAGGACAACTTGAGATACGTAAGTGCACATGCAATCAGCGCTGGTGTTGTGTTTTTGGAATTTAGAGGAAAAAAAAACTCTTCTCAGGTTTTTTTTTTAAAAAGCGGACCACCGACATCCAGATGATCAGCATTCCAACCTAAATCATTCACTATATCTTTTAATGGATTTTGGTTGTTTTCCATGCTTGTATACATCGACCAGCCGCAACATTAACACCGCCGGCAGGTCACCGGAATAACTGTTTTATATACCAGTAAACCGCTGACGGGATCCTAGGCATCCAGGGCTCAACTATGTTTGCAGCCTGTCTGGTCCGATCCCACAGGAAAGCAAATGTAGTTTATTCTTTCTGCGATAGAAAGGTATCAGAATGCTCAGCGCATCATTGCCTGCTAACTCCCTTATGCAGCAGGCTATGTTGTTAATCCGGCCTCTAAATTCCCCAGATCCCAATCCAATCAAGCACCCATGGAATACGCAGGACAAAAAAAGTCTGATCTGAGGTGGAGATACTGGGCTTTAATGTTTTGTGTTTTAGTGATATGGCTGATTGCTATACCCTTCCTAAGTTTTTTTTTTTTTTCCTTCTTTTTTTTCTGTTTTGTTTTTTGGCTGTAGGACAGCGATGGTGACAAAAGCGATGACCTGGTGGTCGACGTTTCCAATGAGGTTTGTAAATCACTTGCACCGATATTGGTCGCACGTCTCCCTAAATCACAACACAAATTGGACTCGTACAATAATGACCTAAAACCACATCCTGAAACCCCATTTACGAATGTTTATACTGAAATCTTTGATATGAGTTGCGATTAAAAAAACACTCGCTCACGCCTATCTAGTTAGTGAACATTTAAAAGTTAGTGTTGGTGTGAAAGCCAAAGTTAAATAGCAATGTTACTCAAGCACTTACCATGTGTGCTTTCTCTCTACAGGACCCACCCACTCCGAGGGGAAGCCCCTCCCACTCTCCCCCAGAGAACGGCCTGGACAAAGCCCGCGTGCTGAAGAAAGACGCCCCGAACAGTCCAGCCTCTGTGGCTTCATCCGGGAGCACGCCGTCTTCCAAAGCCAAGGATCACGCTCATGTAAGAGCCGAGCCTTGACCCCCTTTCGCCCTGCTGTCTCTACGCCAGCTCTTTGTTATTGCAGTGACATCATAGAGATAACGGCCTCGCCGTTTCTCTGCATATAAACCAGCCGAGTAAAGAGATTAAAAAGAGAGTGCAAAGATAAAGCGGCTTTTCCTTCTTCTCTTCCTGTCTGGATGGTGCAGGAGCGTCGATTTAATACAGATTATAATAAGCTGTCAAGATTTGATTGGATTAGCAAGAGAGAGCTCTCTGATCATCTGTGGATTTGTGCTTTTGCAGTTTTTAGCTTGGCTGTTTTTGTAATTCTGGGCTGCTGATTTGTTTAGAATGATAAATCCTCGACGCCGGGCCTGAAGTCCAACACTCCCACCCCACGCAACGACGCACCTACCCCGGGAACCAGCAGTACTCCAGGACTCCGGCCCATCCCAGGGCCCAAACCTCTTGGCATGGAGGTGTTGGGTAAGAACACACACACATCTACATAAAATTGTTTACTTTAGTGGGTGCGCATGTGTATGTCTGTGTGCTATGATAATTTTTTTAAACAAATTGCCAAAACAGTGTCTGTGATGTGCTGCTCTATGCTTCACTAAAACTTTGTTATGCAAATATGCCTCGTTGCACTCCGGCAAACCAAATGACGGTATTAAAATGTTTGTGCAGCTCCTGCACTGCGGACTCCTCTGTCCTACGCCGCTCCATTTGCGATGATGGGTCATCACCCAGAGATGAACGGCTCGCTCTCCAGTACAGGCGTCTACGGCCTCATCTCGCCTCAGATGAGCGCAGCGGCCACAGCGGCAGCTTACGGTCGACCGCCCATGGTGAGATCCCTCCCTCCCCCTCTCTCCTATCACCACCTGCGTCTCCCGGTCACATAATCTTCCTTTAAATATCACCTTGGCGTGTGTGCTGCTTCACTTGATCTTTTGAACTGGGTGTGACTGGCTTAGTGCGGAGAAGTGCTGCCTGCATGTTTTCACAAGCCTTCCTGTAGTGAAGAGAAGAGGGTTAGTGGGGGGATACAAGCTGTGCTCTGGTGTTCAGTTGTGCGCTCGTTTGTTTTTACAGCCTGGATTCGATCCACATCCTCACATGCGGGCTCCAGGGCTCCCAACCGGCCTGACGTCCATCTCTGGAGGAAAACCGTAAGTGCATAGTCTGTCGATGTTTTGTTGTTTAGATGTGCAAAGCACACTAGTATAAATATGAGCACTACATGTAGTGTAGAACATTAGTTTGTATTAATGTCAAGCTGCTGCTAAAGTCAAACGCTACAGTGCTTGTTTTATTTATTTTTATATATATATATATATATATATATATATATATATATATACACACACACACAGGGCGTTTAAGTCAAATCAAGACTTGTGATGAAAGTTCGTGTCAATTAAAGTGTAAAAAAAAAAAAAAAACCACACCTTAGATTCTTAGCCGGAGTAAAACATTTGAATGGTGCAAGTGTTTTAAAGACGGCCGTACATCCATGCATGGCGATCCGGATCCAATGTAGTCGTTCCCGTGGAACGCAGATAACTTGTGACCAGCTTGTGGAAGAGACGCATCTGCCTGTGGGATCTGTTCAACACCACTAGTACTTAACAGGAACTCAACTGCCACGTCTCCTGTACTGGTCTGACCTCACTCCAAGCCATTTCCATGTTTAGCTTGTTAGAGAATTTCCTGGGAGGCCAGTGTTTAATGGCTCCGGCGTACTGCGAAAACGTTCTCCCTTGATGCTATCCGAGCACTAATGAAACGCTGGGATTATATTGAGAAATAAAGCTAGTTTTTACCCATAGTACTTGTACTCTTAGTTACTAGTTTTTAACTGTGATCTATTATTTTCTGCATTCAAAAGTCCAGGTTTGACTTGAACGCCCCTCATACAGTACAATAAGTCATTCTGTGTCCTAAAGAATACCACTTATTATAGACATGGAGCAACTTTAAAGAAATTATTATTTGTACACTTGGTTGTTACATTTGGGTTTAAATAGAAAAAAAACAAAAAACAAAAAAAGTTTAGTTTTTATTTCACTAAACTATTCTTTCTTCTGACTTTCTGTTCCAAACAGAGCGTACTCGTTCCACGTCAGTGCAGACGGTCAGATGCAGCCCGTCCCTTTTCCTCCAGATGCGCTGATCGGCCCAGGCATCCCCCGCCACGCACGTCAGATTAACACGCTAAGCCATGGTGAGGTGGTCTGTGCTGTCACCATCAGCAACCCAACACGCCACGTCTACACAGGTGGAAAGGGATGTGTCAAGATCTGGGACATCAGCCAGCCTGGCAGCAAGAGCCCCGTGTCCCAACTGGACTGCCTGGTAATGACCTGGGGCTTTGGGTTAAGCTTGAGTTCGCTGCTTGAAATGACGTGTAGGAAACATTTACTTAGCACTAGTCGCTAGACAAAAGACTGACTCTGCGGGTACCGCGCACATGGTTTTATTAGAATTATGCAAACCTGTGGGTAAAAGCTGGCGAGCAATGTCAACTGTGATGCTTTTAGCAATTCCTCATTTGTAAACCCTAACCAGTGAGTTGTTCCTGTAGGGCTGAACAATCCCAGTACTTCCCATCTGCACCATTGTGGTTATTGCCATAGCAGGCTGCGAGGTTTAAACAGAAGGCTGTCAGTCAGCCATAGCCCGTAAAAATATGCATCAGAATTGGTCTAATGAACTGCTGCTGCTGTCATTTTGTTCCTTTATTTATTTAATTTAATCATCATTATGAGTGTTACTATGCTTTCACCACTTCGAATCAAGACACGACCAGGTCGTATATACAAGGTGCCGTATAGGCCATACAAATTTAACCCATGCGTATTTATTAAAGGATGAAGAAGCTCCAAAATGTCAGCACTGTAGCACTACTCTAACCATAAAGCATATACTTTTAATCTGCCCAAGTTTTAATACCATAAGAAAACAATTTCTACCAGAACAAGATTTAAAAAACATATTCTGCAAGACAAAATCAGAAAAAACTTTTACAATTTTTATCGAAAGTACACCTAAAGAACCTAGTTTAAAGTCTTGTTCTTCAGGCCAAGGCCATGCTATAATGGGACATTTATTTATTTTTATTTATTATTATTATTATTATTATTATTATTTTTTTTACTTTTCTCACAACTCTTTAAATCCCTTAATTATAACATAATATTATATTGGTTCGAATAAATAAGTTTAATGTTTGATATGTATCTGCCATGAAATAGCCTGGGAAGCTGATATGGCAATAAATCCTAATACAAACAAACATCAGTGTTACTGGGTATTTAGTGTAAGTTTGGGATCTTAACCATTTTTTTTTCAATAGTTTTTCCTCTTTACTAAGACTTTATTAGGAACAGACAACTTTATTGACAGACATCTGTTTTATATCTGTACACAAACAGATTTTTAAGAGTTAAAAAGTTAGTCTCAAATGATTATTGCGATATAGCTCATGAATTTCATTGATGCTTTTTTTTTTTTTTTTTTTTTTTCAAAGAGGTTAAAGTTTCTTGGCATGTTAGTATTTCTCCACAGCGAAGAGAAAGGTGTGGTGGGCAAAGGGGGGTTGAAAGGACAGCGTGGATGTGATGAGCTGTTCAGTGGCTATCATAAAGTGATTTAATTTGTCTGAAAGCTCCCGGTTATCGATCCGGCCCTGCCAGTGATCCAGGCTTCTGTTAATCTGAAAATGTGCTGCATCCTCTCTGGAACTCCAACTAGAAACCTTTTAAAAGATACCCACCACCACCACAACCGCCCCCGACCGCCCCCGCTTGCATGCATTTAGCTCCAAGCTCTTATCAGGCTTTTCTCCTTCTCCAATAACCTTCATAATCACCACGCTGAAAGGGAAAGGCTGTGGAAAGAAAGGCTGCTTGCTCTCTTGAAACCGTGGCATTTTGTTTTCACTTCTTGCAAAGCACCGATTATTACAGGGAGCCGAGAAGGAGATGCATTACAAAAGACTGGGCGGGGAAAATTACATTAGATTACATGGTGTTCCCGGAATATTCGAGAAGAAATTTCCTTAGGGTACTTGAACAATTGCGTTTTTATAAACTAGCACTTTTTGACTCGCATTGTTCTCAGTCTCTCTCTCTCTCTCTCTCTCTCTCTCTCGCCGTCTTTAGAACAGAGATAATTACATTCGCTCGTGTAAGCTGCTCCCAGACGGTCGCACACTGATCGTGGGTGGCGAGGCCAGCACTCTGACCATTTGGGACCTGGCCTCTCAGACGCCGCGCATCAAGGCTGAGCTGACCTCGTCGGCCCCGGCCTGCTACGCTCTGGCCATCAGCCCTGACGCCAAGGTCTGCTTCTCCTGCTGCAGTGACGGAAATATCGCCGTGTGGGACTTGCACAACCAGACCCTTGTCAGGTGAGGATGGTGTTTTAGTGGCTTGTCAGGAACAAATCTCCTGTATAGAAATACTGTGGAAGAGGAGGAAAATCAACAACACTGTTCTGGCAGTGTCCTTGTCTGTCTCTGTCTCTCTCTGCGTCTCTATTGTGTGCATATATATCACCTGTAGTCAGTACACATAGTGTAAAATCCTTTTGTTTTGCTGCTGGTTCTTCAGGCAGTTCCAGGGTCACACAGATGGCGCAAGTTGTATAGACATCTCTCACGACGGCACCAAGCTGTGGACGGGTGGCCTAGACAACACTGTCCGTTCCTGGGACCTGAGAGAGGGACGACAGCTTCAGCAGCATGACTTCACCTCACAGGTAAGACTCATTAACCTCTCATTAATCATGTAATCGTGACATGACTTGACAGAAAACCTCCGTTTTTAGACAATTATGACTTTGATTATTATGCTCAGGGCACGCTGTGTCGACCCTCTGAAACGTGAAAGCCAGACTTCTAGTCTTCATTAGAGATTAATTTCAGCAACATGTCCAGTAATTTGACTGACCGACCCATAAACCTTTCTCTTTCCTCATTCAGTGCAGTCAGTTTGCATTGTGCAACACAGTTCTGAAGGACATATCCAGAAAAGTTTAGTGTGAGACCATATGTCCTGCTGTCCAGGCAGTGGCGTGTGAGAGGATAACCACTTCTGACGTCTCTTTTGCAGATCTTCTCTCTGGGCTACTGTCCGACTGGTGAGTGGTTGGCCGTAGGGATGGAGAGCAGCAACGTGGAGGTTCTCCACCACACCAAACCAGACAAATACCAGCTACACCTGCATGAGAGCTGTGTTCTCTCCCTCAAATTTGCCTACTGTGGTAAGGCATCTGATTTATTATTATTTTTTTTTTCATTTTGTTTTCTGTTGATTGCCTTTTTGCATGCACTAAGCTGCTCTGCTAGGCTGTACACAAAACAAGCTGGTGCTTTGAATGGAAATGCCTCCATCACGTTGCTTCTGTCCTTGGCCATTCGAGTGTTTCCTTTCAGAGCAGCGAGTGTATGTGTATGTTCTCTCTCTCTCTCTCCCTCCCTCTCTCTCCCTCTCTCTCCTCCCATTCTAACTCTTGATGTTTCCGCTCTGAAGGTAAATGGTTTGTGAGCACAGGGAAGGACAATCTGCTGAATGCCTGGAGGACGCCGTACGGCGCCAGCATTTTCCAGGTACGTGACTCAATAACTGACTCGCTCTCATTCTGCATCGCAGTGTGGCCCCGATGGGACCGAGATTGATGTGTTCTTTAGCAGAAGCCGTGCAGGCTGGGATGGTAATTTGAAAGCTTTTAACTCGCTGACTGGGAAGAGCGTAGGTGGCGATGATGTGCATGAAGCAAGAGGTTGAAGAACCTTCGCGCGAGATTGACACGTTTGAAATGCCACCAGAACGGAAGCTTCTATATTTAAGAAACAAAAAAGCTTTATTATTATTTATTATACCAGAGTACCTTTGTCATGTTTTGTTGGTCAGAAGTTGATGTTGAACAGCAGCATTGATAGAATTACTAACAAATCACAGGTTTACAGTAGGAGTCAAAAGTTTGGACATGTATTACATAATGTATCAACACTGTATTTTAATAGGTGAAGATATGAAAATGATGACTGAACAATTATGGAATTATGTAATGAATGTTTTAAATAGCTCAAAATATTTTATAGTTTCGATTCTACAAAGTTATCACTGTTTGCTTTGACAACAGCTTTGCACACTCTTGGCATTTTCTGTCAGCCTCAAGAGGTAGTCACCACCCAGAGCTGTTGGCTGCTTTTCCTTTCGTTTTCCTTTTCTTCGGTCCAACTCATTTTAAACCATCTCAATTTAATTTAGATTGGGTGATTAGGAAGACCAGGTCATCCATCACTCTCCATCTTGGACACATGGCCTAGATCTAGAGGTGTGTTTGGGGTCGTGGTCATTTTGGGCAACGAATAATGGTCCCACTAAGTGCAAACCAGATGGGATGGTATGTTGCTGCAACATGCTGTGGTAGCCATGCTGGTTAACTGTGCCAGTCCCCAACAGTGTCACCAGCAAAGCTCCCCCATGCCATTGCACCTCCTTCTTCATGTGAGAACCACACACAGAGGAACTGTCTGTTTATCCTCTCTATATGTAATAAAAACATGGCAGTTAGAACCAAAAATCTCAAATTCTGACTCATCAGACTAAAGGACAGTTTTCCACAGATTTTAATGTCCTTGTGTTTTTTTGGCCTAAGCAAGTCTCGTCTGCTGGTTGTTCTTCTGAAGTAACGGATTCTTTGCTGCAATTCAACCATGACTCCCCGTCTCCTCTCAATAGTGGATGTTGAAATATGTTTGCCGCTTGAACTCCGAGTAGCATTTACAGCATGTGGGCTCTGATCTGTAAATGCTGTAAACCTGTGGTTTCTGAGGCTGGACATTTTCATAAACTTATCCTCTGCAGCAGAGGTAGTTCTTGGCCTTTTCTTCCTGGTCAAGAAAGAGTGAAATGACACGAATTACCTCTTGGTAAGGCACCTCCATGAGGTGAAAACCTTTTTAATAGACTACCTTGTGTATCTGATGGGAGAATCCCATGAGTATGCCAAGCTGTTATCAGTGCTAAATGTACTTTGGACAATCTAAAGTGTAAAACATATTCTGGGTTGTTTAGCACTTTTTTTTTTTTGGTTTACTACAGTTCCATACATGTTCTTTCAAAGTTTGAATGTCCTCGGTATTAATGTGCAATGATGAAAAAAAATAAAATAATAATAATAAATTGAAGAAAAAAAAAACCCTGAAGCAGTCGGTGTGTCCAAACTTTTGACTGGTAGTGTATTTTACTGCTCAGGTTTTTTTTTTTAATTTAATTTATTTTTTTTACCTGTAGTAATTGTAATTGTTGGAAAAGTGCTGTAGTATAAGAGGAATAAACACTTTAGGACATTGAATTAATGGACAGTGATTAATCTCATTACCTGATCTGATTGTTTTCCTGTGTAGTGTTTTTATTCTTTGCTTTACATAATAATTATGCTTCAAAATAAGTTCTGGCTAAGTCAGTCTTTGATGATGAGTTTCTCAATCATGATGATGGTAACACATTATTTTCCTTTTCTTTTACCAGTCTAAGGAGTCCTCATCTGTCCTGAGCTGTGACATCTCTGCTGATGACAAATACATCGTTACAGGATCTGGTGACAAGAAAGCCACAGTGTATGAAGTCATCTACTAGGTTTTGGAGCGATGCACTAAATCCAAGGACCTGCGACTAGAGC
Organism: Leiocassis micropogon; assembly: GCA_028565275.1. Classification (NCBI taxonomy): domain Eukaryota; kingdom Metazoa; phylum Chordata; class Actinopteri; order Siluriformes; family Bagridae; genus Leiocassis; species Leiocassis micropogon. Next base: position 6,942,718 of record JAOVVA010000037.1, on the reverse strand, counting down.
TTATTTTAAGCTCATTAACAGTTGAACCGGAGTGTGATCCCTTACCCTTCCTCCAAAGAACTCCAAGATACAAAACCATGCTGGGGTTCGATTTCAACTAGGAATTAATATGTGATGTTTTTGATCCTATTTTTGTGATACTGGACTCGTCTGCTACAGAACCTTTTGGAGAGAATGCTCCAAAAAATCTGAGGACCGCTCCCGGATGGCACTGAAGAAGTCCGTTTTGTCTTGCCTTTTTACATTCAGTCTGGTTATAAGGTGCGTGTGTGTGCGCGTGGATGTGTGTGATTGTGTGCGAGTGTGTGAAGATTCCATCAGTTATTAGACTTTTTTGCTTTTGTTTTATCGAAAAGCAACTGATCTGTGATGCAACATGAAGCAGTGCTTCATTTTTAGCCTCCCGCTCCCTGGACGATTTGTGCAAAGTGTATATATGGAGTAATAAAAACATTTTATAAATATATATGATTATATGTACATATATATATTTCCTTGTCCTTGTATACTTGTGATGGGTTTTCTTTGTCCTCATGTCCTCGATGCTTGATAAAACTGTAGAATAGGACCTGCTTTTTTTTCTTCTTTTTTTTTTTTTTTTAAGGTGGATTTGTCTTTTTTTTTTTTTTTTGTAAGCAGACTCTGGGTTGTCAATTAAACTGCCCACTTCAGGACGGACATGGTGTTGAACACGGACCTTTTAAAAAGCTTGGCTGGATTGTTTTGGACATTAAAGGTATGCCGCAGCTATGGATAATCCATTTTGGACATTGAGGATGGTAGTTTCATGGACAATGCCAAATAGCGTTAGACTCTGCCAAGTCCTTGAGAGAGAGACTGAGAGCACCCAGAGGATCTTGGGGAGATTTTTGTAAATTAAAACCAATATTAAAGTTGGACAGTTAACTAACTGTATCATTGTCTGTTCCTTTGGCCTCATTTGATGTCTTATTGATCTTAATGGAAACATGTGGGCATGGCAAGTAAAGGGAGTTCCCTTTGTCAGTCTGTTATTCGCTTGAAGCAAAAAAAAAATGTTTTAATCACTGTACACACAACAAAGAAATATGGCTGCTCTCTGATTGAAAAGTGCAGGATTCCGAGTGTTTTCACAACCTCCTCTTGACCGTGATGATGAGCTGAAGCATGCTGCTTTGTGTGGGAGTGTGTTTAAGCGAAAGTGGAACTTCTGAAATGTGATCTAATCCATTCAGATTGGTCTGTGTGTTTGCACTACTGTAGAAGCAGCATTGAGTCCAAGTCCTCATGTCTTTCTTTTGCTCGGTACTCCTTACTTTCCTTTACACCAAATTGTGTAGCAATCTGTCAACACTGTTAACAAATCAATAAACTTTAAATAAAAATAAAAAAAATAATAAATCCACTTGCAGCTCCTAGTGAACATTTGGTGGATTCCTTTTAAGTGTTAAGCTCTTATTTTTCTCCAGTGTGCATTAAAAATGAATGAATGGACCAGAACATTAGGAGTAGAGTTTTAAGGACATAAAAGTTATATGCAGTAAACATAACCGTCGGATCGTTTAAAGTGCCTGAGCAGCCGAATTGAGAGGAGATCAGAGTCTAATCAGACTTGTAGTTGAAAAGAAGCACTGTAAAGCGAAACCATGTGGAAAATAAATGACTAAGCAGTTAAACGGTTCACATCAGTAAATAAAACAAGCAAAGCCTAATTTTCCGAGTAACGGAGTGTGTTGCACTGGAAAGCTGCAAGTTTTTACTTCTCATTAGCTACATTAGCATTTTGTTTGATTTCTTTTTAGATCATTCATTTAATTACTTTTTTTTTGTTTTAATTCTTTTGGCAACGCCCTCTATTTAATTCTAACTACAAAAAAAACCTCTAGGTGCTCATTTACATTTTATAGAACAGTAGTCTTTGTTTATATATACACACATACATATACATTTCCATATATATATATATATGGTAATATATGTATGTATCTGTGTGTATATATAAAAAAAAAAAAGGTTAAAGTCCCAGTTTAATGTGAATGCCTCTTGTGTCTGAGTAATGTAAAAAAAAAATTTGATATGTTCTAACCCTCATACTTGTATATTAGTGGGTGCAGCATACACCATACAGCTTCGAGGACTTTGCAACTATTTTTACATACCTAATGAGCTTTTGCCGGCATTGACTGTAAAACATCACCACTGAGTGTAATAAAAGAACCGGCAATGCGGGAGCAGTACTAAGAAGAACAAAAATGTTTGTGCATTGATCTTACTGAGAACATTCTGGGAACATTTGGTTTTGGTTTCTGAGAATCTGTCTTTAATACGTTACAACTTTGTAAATAGTTGAAATAAATGAAAATCAAACCTAAAAGCAACCTTTGGTGAACTTTACTTTTAAGACAAAAATGCTTTCTGAATGTTACTTTATCTGTTACCTAACAATGCCCAAAAGCAGTCAGCAGTGATCTTCCACTGTCAGTTATCATACAATCATATTCAAAAGTTTAAATTGCTTTTAAATTCTTTGAAGTTTACGTTTAAATGAAGTCACTAGATAATAGTCACTAGTCTAGCGCCTCCTTCTGAGAGGCGGTGTGTTACGTACAGGTGCATAGATGGGAGACAAACAAATCGTTTGAATGTTGTTGTTTTTTTGTCATTTACATGGTAATCCCTTTAGAGATTAAAGTCTGCCCACTGTGCACGAGAATGGGTTTATAATGGAGTGTACCTCGAGCCACAGATTTGCATGTGTGAGGCAGCTTGGAAATACTATTAGCATGGTCAAGCTATGAAATATTCTGCTATACATATGCAATATCTCACAAATTCAAATATTAAAACTTTTTTTGTATATTGTTGATTTCTTACATGTAAATGAGAAACACCTGACCCAACAATTCAGATGAGTGGAAGGCTGCTATTAAAGCAACCTGGTCTTCAATACCACCTCAGCAGTGCCATAGGCTGATTGCCTCCATGCCGTACATAAATTATCATACTTTTCAGAAGTTGGAAATTTCTGTATTGTAAAATATTTTTCCATTTATGTTTTAGATTAACTTTCACATGTTTTAAAACTAAAGATTTTCCTGAACTGAAATATATCTCTCTTTTGCATGTATCTCAACCAAAGCGTTCTTGCTTTGGGTATCATCCAAATCATCCAGGCTATGTCCCGTCAAGTCTCTCCTGGCATTTAAATACCAGCCATGTGATAAATAATTGCTATTTACCCCAGTCAGTTTTATTTTATAGGCTAATTTATTGTTATTAATTGGTATTTAGGTAATTTGAATATTTCAAAATTTGTCTACAATTGTCTGTAAGGTTTTAATGATGATGATGATGAGCAGAAGTATCTCTAACATTTTACCAGCTAGAGACTGATTACAAACTGCATTGATTAGAATTATGTCAGTTTGGCTGTGCTATCTGACTTTATCAAATTGCGTTCAAAATGTTCACTCTTTGAGGGATGTACACTTAGCCATAAAGGTTTTAGATATACTGTATTTAAACAAACTGACTTTTTGCATTCATTATTGCCTGCTTAGTTGATTTTGTCTTTGAAGGTAGATGCCAGTACGAGGTTAAATAGTAACCTAAAAAATTGACATAATTTTGGTAAAATATATCTGTTTTCTGAAAGTAGAGGCACCCCAGCCTGTGGGCATATATAAAAATATGCTAAATATATTACAGTCAAAACCAGACTTTGAGGTCACCTGACAAATATAAATAACCTTAGTCATCATTTTTTATTAGATTTGGAATGATATGTTTAATTGTAAGTATTCAATCTTTTGATCAGCAGACATCTCGTTTACCTTGACTTAGGAGATGATTGAGTGGCTTTGTGTGTCATTTTTACCACAAATTGACAAAGTTTGAAATGACGACTGATGTTCAAGAGAGAGACAGAAAACCAGACAGAGGGAATACACTGGGGGTTTGAATCATAAGTATATATTCCAACATGGTGTCAGGCTATTAAAAAGACTGATAGAAGAAGCTGAGACATATAGCAGTATGTGTATGAGCACAAGAGAGAGAGAGAGATTCTGCTGTCTCAGGTTTGTGCTATAACTGATCTAGCTGACTCAAACATTGTCCTGTCCTCTTCTTCCAGACAGAAGCTCACAGACACATTAACACACAAATGTACTGGGAAGTGACCTTAAGATTAAGGTTGACAGTAAAGAGAGTAGATTCCTCTGCAGGAATGGTAATCTTCCTTCCTGTGACATGATGGGGAGCAGAGGACAAAACCCCCAAAGCAGGACTTGCTGAAAATATACATCTCACAGTTGGTCTGGGGGATCTTCAAGGAGGACCTGGAATCTCTAGCTGTGGATAGAGACTTCTGGGTTGACTTA
>JAOVVA010000037.1:6914008-6931083 GCA_028565275.1 Leiocassis micropogon | reverse complement strand
TACTACATATATACACATATATATATAATGTGAAATGTGTTTCTGTTTTGGCAAGTAGAGATGACACAGCAGTATGAAGCAGTTCTTATGCACGTGAAACATGCTTTGTATATGATGTCAGGGATGCATCATATTTTTTGGGATGCATAAAAACGTGTGTTAGAAATTAATTTAATGTACTGAAATATACTTATATATTCCTAGACTGTTAAGGTAACATTATAAGTACAATTACAGCTAACATACAATCACAAAAACATGAAAAGGCATTTTTATAATAACCGCAATATCCCACTTGTAGCAGGCTAGCAGCATGGATTTATGGGCGTTCCGCAAAATTAGAGAAAGATCAGGAAACTTTTGTTTGCGCATGCGCAGCGAGCGTATGTAGCACGGATTCACAGGTATGATGAATTTATAGAACACGAGCTGAAGACGTGGTTATTGTTATTGCGGCTGATTGGTCAAACGGAGTCATGTGATCATTGTTGCTGCGTCTGGTTGGTGGAACAGTCATGCGATACCGGCTGCATGTGTAGAATAAATGGTTAGAAAATTAACGAGAGTCAGGTGTAGCCGAATATAGCGGAGTAAGAGTAGCGTTTCTTCTTTTTCTCAAATCTACTCAAGTAAAAGTAAAAAGTATGGTGCAGTAAAACTACTCGCAGAAGTACATTTTTTTCAGTCAATCTAATCATGTAAGCATCTAATGTAAACTAGTTATGATTCCTGGAGAAACTGTGATGTATGGGCTGACAGCTTGTGCACCGCTTTTTGCTGGACAAAATGGTGAAAAAGGCTTATTTGTATTTGATAAAATTCCCAAGATATATGCATTAATACTGGCTGTGAGTCCAGTGAGTGTATGTGAGTGGAAGGGCTGTGGCTTAGCCCAGTCACCATGTTTTGAGGCCAGCTGAACATTATTATACAAGACTTTTGGGGGCTTGTGCAGTTTAGAAGTGGAGGTAGATTATTGCTAACTTGTAGTCTCTTCACTGTAAGATCCCATTTCTTTTCAAAGTTCTGGGCTCGTTGTGGAAGGGTTAGTGGGAGGGAAGCCGTTTGGCATAATGTGTCTAATTTTTCAATCGGACCAATAACGAGCTTAGGACCCCCCCCAAAAAATGCCGCAACTCAGAAAAACAGTAATTTCCTAGCTATTTTTATTTCACAACACTAAAAAAAAAACTTGGCTGAATGGTTTGATAGAGTTTTGTGAGAGTGAGGAGTTTTGCTGTTAATGTTAGTTTTGGCGCTAATAAAAGGGCAATAAGCTGAAAGCCCTTTTCAATTATTAAAGAATTGCTTGTAGTACAAATACATAAAGCAGGGTAACTCAATAACAACAGTAGCCATGGGACCTAGAGTCAACAACAACAACAATGTTTGAGTTTATTTTCATAAAAGTGTGGAGAATGTGTGGAATTTGCTCTCATGCCTGTGAAGAACATTTTTGGAGAATACCTGGAAAATTATTTGATTTGTACATTTTATTAACTTCGTATTTTGTAATTTGATGTACACTATACGGTGGCACAGCCGCTTAGTGGTTAGCACTGTGGCCTCGCACCTCCAAGGTCCCGGTTCGATTCCCATCTCAGATCTGTGTTTGTGTGTGGAGTTTGCATGTTCTCACCATGATTGGTGGGTTTCCTCCGGGTACTCTGGTTCCCTCCTACAGTCTAAAGACATGCAGTGTAGGCTAAGTGGTGTTCCCAAAATGCCCATAGTGTGTGTGTGTGTGTGTGTGTGTGTGCGCTGCAATGGATTGGCACCCTGTTCAGGGTGTACCCTGCCTTGTGCGAAAAAAGTCACCTGAAATCCTGTGGTATAAAAGATGAATGAATGAATCAATCAGTCAATGATATACACTATACAGCCAAACGTTTGTGGATACTGAATCATTACTTACATATTGTATGCTTTCCTTCTTCAAAATTGGGAACACACACTTGTATAAAATGCTGTAGAACTACAATTTCCTTCACAGGAACAGTTATATCTTTAAACAAAGGAAAAACACATTAGCTTCCTGTCAATACCGTGGCCATTACTTTTGCTCATCCTTTGCAACCTCCATTAATGTACAAAGTAGATTTGGAAAGATGGCTGGGAAGAATTGTATCTGTTGACCCACAGGAAGGCAAACATTTGGGCACAAGAAGACTTGGGGTGCAGGAAGCATTGCAATCCATCCCTAAGGTGCTAAGTCGAGTTAAAGTCAGGGTTCTGTGCAGAACACTTGTGTTCTTCCACTCCAACCTTGACACACCATGTCTTTATGGATCTCACTTTTTATACAATGTCATGCCCATTGTTTTGAAATGGGATGTTCAATACTCACCTGCGAGTACACATACTCTTTGCTTTATATGGTCTATTTATATTTGCAATGTCCGTGCATCGTCGGCATACATAAAACCCGAATTACCCAACTGTCCCCTATCACTGGCCCCTATCACACCAGTATTCGCCTGTTGACTGAACACATCAGCGTTCAATCACTAATCGACTTACTAAACGTGTTAATGATATGCAACGTTCCACTTGCTCTGGTGCACATGGCTCTTGGTGCTAATATTCGACATGGGGACACGAGGAGCCCGGATTTCCCCAGACAGCTCTCAGGCGTCAGTCTGATGAAGAGGGCTTCACACTGGCATAATTGCAGCTGCCACTAGCTAATTTGGAGGTGAAAGGGGGTCGTAATGGGTTCAGTAAAGCAAATAATTGGGACAAATAAGTAATTAAGAGATTGGTAAGGGGTGAGATCGAATCTAAAGGACCTCTAATTTAACATGATTATGAAGTTCTCTCTTACCGCCTCAATCAAGCCGGGCGGCGCTGCAACGAGTCCTTACTGCTAATGACTTCCTGGTGGTTTCAGCTGTAGTGGAGTGAGATCGGGAGTCATGAGGATGTAGATTGTGTTAACATGCACCTTGTGGTTGAAAGAAAAACGAGTAAGTGCACCTGTGTTGACAGTGTTTTGTACGATGAGGTCGTACGATGGCGTTCTGATTTAGACACCGAGGTGAGCTTGATTCCTGCCATTTGAATTCTTCTAAGATGCCGCACATGTCTTTGTTCTGTGCTGTGTGAACCTTGATGGTGTGAGGACTAGATAAATTGCAGTAATGAGGATAATTAGAGTGATGAAAGTAATGATAGCAGAGAGAGGGAGAGCAGATGGGACTCCTTCTGGTGCACTTCTTGACAGAATCAGTGTCTTGATAGACAACACTCTCTCTCTTTCTCTCTCTCTCTCTCTCTCTCACTCAGTGTTTGTGTTTTGTTACTGACAGGACCTTAAGGATCTCTCTCTCGCTCTCACTTACACACACCTACAAACCCAACAAGATGGTAAACAAAGCACAATGCTTCTGTGCTGTTGTAAATGGCTCCTGCCCTGGGCCCAGTTTCACACATGACAGCAGATGGTGTGTATGTGCGCGTGTGTGTGTGTGTGTGTGTGGTAGATGGGGGTTTGTCATCAGCTGTGACCCCCTTCTTACGTTCATGATTAAGGCTCCATATATAATTGCCTGTCAAACTTTGTCAAACACCATTCATCTTGTAATACACATACATCACGGTATATTATTTGGCTGCGTGTGTAATTTAATTGAGATTAAGGTCACATGAGCATAAAGTTAATTATTTGTTCTGCATGAGTGCGATAAATAATCTTGCACTAATTTATCAGAAAGAAGTGAGTGCATGGCATAAAACACACAACAAAATACTGCTAACGAAAAATGGAATAAAAGACAATACACGTTGTCCCTGTGGGTTTCCTCCAGGTTCTCTGGTTTCAAAACATGTGCATGGATTGGCGATGCGTAATTGCCCCCAGATGTGAATATATGCGTCTGGTGTTCCAGGATGGATTGGCATCCCCTTCGGGGGGTGTATTTCTGTCTCACACCCAGTGCTCCCAGGGTAAGCTCCAGATCCTCTGCAACAGGATAAAGGTTTTTAATTTTTGTATTTATTTTATTCATTTATTATTTTGCCCCTGCATGCTGGTTGCAGTCACTTAACGTACAGTATGTACTGTGTGTCTACCTATTTCCTATTGAACAAATAAAAATAATATTACACTGATTCTAGCCTACTAAAATGTCTTTCTATATATTTTATAATAAACATATATACCTATAAGATCTGTCCAGGAATTATCCAGCCATGTAATGAGTACATGGACTACATGATATAAACTCCTAATTAATTCTAGTTCTTGCAGTGTCAGTCATTGTTGATTGCAGCCTAAACCGTTTTTACTATCTTAACAATTGCTTACGTTTTTACGAACATAAGGGATCAAAAATAAAGTAAAAAAAGTAAGGAGTAAGAACTACAATCTGCCTACAAATATGAATACATAAGTGGGTGTATTTACGATTATTGCACCGTGGAAAAAAGTGTATTGACCTGAATGTACCTACTCATAACATTAGGATTCAATTATCTGTCACATTGCAACTTACAGCAATTGCAGTGACATGTTTTTTCCACATATCCCAGTTAGGAAACTGGGGTCAGAGCGAAGGGTCAGCCAGGATACAGCACCCCTGGAGCAGATAAAGTTAACAGCCTTGCTCAAGAGCTCAACAGTGGCAGCTTTGGCGGTGCTGTGGCTTGAACCCCCCGACCTTCTGATCAGTACCCCAGAGCCTTAACTGTTTGAGCCACCACTGTCTCTCATTAACCTCTCATAAGGTTAATGAGAGATGGAAAGAAACTGCTCTTGTGTTTGGTAGATTTTATGTACAGTGATCTGTATCGCCATCCAGATGGGAGGGGTTCAAAAAGATCATGTCCAGTATGTGAGGGACCTGCAGAGACTTTCTCTTGCCTTACTCTTGGCTCGTGAAGTGTGTAGTTCCAGCATGGATAGCAGGCCAGCACCAATGGTTTTCTCAGCAGTTCTAACTGTCTGTTATAGTCTGATCTCATCGCGTTTGGTTGCCAACCTAAACCAGACTGCAGGTGCAAAGAACCGACTCAGTAACTTCTTCTGTAGAATTGGATCAGAAGGTGTTTGGGCAATGTTTCAATTCCTGATCTTGAGCCTGAGGGCGATTGAGTGTTGGAAATTTTTTTTGAAAAGTAACATCAAGTTGTCAGCTGGAACAGTAGATAAGATGTGCAAAGTGGTGTTTTGTCCTACAGTAATCTTAGACAGACGTTTTTTTTTTTTTTTTTGCCAAGAACACCTTTGTCTTGGTAATGACTAGGGGTTAGGGGTTAGGGTTAGATTACCTTGGGTTAGGGTTAGGGTTAGCATTACCATCTCCCTAATCTACGATCTACCCGGTGTTGTAAGTCTAAATTTTGTTGTTTTGTTTCGCATTTTGAAAATATATATTTTGAAAATACAGTCTCATTGCTGGAGTGCAGAGCAGTGCTGAAGATGAGAAAAGAAGTCATGCCAGGTGAGGAAAAGTGTACTTTGTGTACTCTGTGAGTTCATTTGTTTAATGTGTATGACTGTAAAAAAAAAAGAAAACTCTACTGAAACATTCAAATCTATACCAATGCCTGGGTGTGTCCACCAAATGCAAATGCAAATAAATAGAAACAGGAGAAGCTTCTATTCATACAAAACTATTTTGAAACCAATAGGAAACATTATTTCACATAGTTTATTGCATATTCATATTTATCATGGAAATTAACATGCATATTAACACTGATACACATATTAAGTTATATTTTACCTAACAATCATTTTACTGGATTTTTTTTTTTTAGCTGAATTAAGGCAAAACAGCATTTTAAAGAAATGAACAAAGGAAACTTCTGGTGGTTTTCACATGGTCCACTAAGACTGGCGGGTCTTTTAGAGGTGGCATGCAGCCTCATTATTAGCTAATACCCAAGCCGCTGCCACAAAAAACACTTTCTTTGCTGGAAGAATTGACAGGTAGAGATGCTTTCTGAGCCGCCATTTTATTAAAGCCGCTGAAATAAGAGAACGTCTTGCAAGGTCACATGACCAGACATGCAAACTGACTCACTAATTCTTAGCCTGTGCAGGCAGTGACCCACTTTGCAAGTCAATATGAGTTCAAATGTGCCATCCATAACAATGGTCACGGTCTTAATTTTTTGAGGATGTGATAGGATTTTTTGGTCATTTACAGATTTACATCATGCTTTGAATTGTGTTTCAATGGAGGGCCAAAGTGTATAACTGTGAAATGATTACAATCAAAATGGAGTACAGACTTGGGAACATATCTGAAATGCGCTGCATTGTATGGCGAGTCGATCATATATATAAATGAAAGAAAGGTTTTGTCTGTACATTGGTCAGAACTTGCTTTTTCAATGTTATCCTTATGTTTCATTCATTGGAGGACCTAGAAACCAGACTCAGAAGATTTTCTGTCTGTATGTTTGTCCAGACTGATATTTGCCTGAAGTTGAACCTGCACCATAAATTAAGATGAAGTTATGAGCAGGTATGTGCTAGATTAGAAACCTCAAGTTTTGACAGTGTACAGCGCATGCGTCAAACTGTGGGCGTGTCTTAAATCAAAGGCGCTGGACAGAATTTAATTAAACTTTTGCAGTACTTACATAGTTTATCCTGCACCATGAGTAAAATCAAAATGTTAAAAGTGTAAAAGTGATGTTATGAATAGTTATGTGACGTATTTAATAATCTACTTTAAAATAAGCTATTAATAAGCTACTTCCTCAACGTAAACAAACACCTGCACCAATCGATTTTAATTAGAAAAGCTAAACTGAAGTGGTATAAGTGAACTTGAAGTCATTTTAAGACAAAACTTGATCTTTATCCGATCTGTTTTTTTCAATTTCTCATCTGTGATTCATCGTCCGATTACCGAACAGGGAGTGATGATGAAAGAAATACAACTTAGCGTCAACAAGGCGAAGGTAGTCAGAAAGTTGTGCTGTACAGAAAGACAGACAGACATGTACGTGGGCTTCAACGTGAAATAATAATATCACTGATAACATTAAAGCTAATCAGCTGATTTTTAGCTTTAACTATTTCTAAAAACTCAATGACAGCTTAAAGTACTTCAGCTAGTCTTGTATTACTGAGGCTATGACGTTTGTATGGCAGCATGCCAGGACAGGCTCCGGTCCACAACCTGAGATAACTATACAGTACAATACAGATTAAAGGTGTCCGCAGGATTGATTTATAATCCCATTCTCCTGCCAGTTCCTGACAGAATTCAACCAATCCCTCCTGCTCCCTAATATATATTTTTTACAACAATAATTCACAATAAAAAGAAAGAAATTTTAATTACCATGACTGTCCTCAGGATAAAGCAGATATTGAGGATGAATAAATGCTGAATACATCAGACATCACCTGGTTTAATGCAGGTTCACAGGTTTAATGTAAAACTCTCATGTTCATGAATCTGGTGCTCTTTTATTATATATATTTTTTGATGTGCAAGCATCTTATCTTAACATCCACTCCCACCACCTTGAGAGTAAAAAAAACTCTCTCCTGCCATGTTTTTGTTGGGTCCTGCAGGATCCCAGTCTTGATGTACACCTCTGCTATACATCGCACACACCTCTCAGGATTTGTCAGTTAAAGCTCTCCTGTCTGCTCTGTATGGACACATGCAAGCGGGGGAAAGAAAAGAGACGAGAAAGAATGAAAAGGAGAGTGAGAGAGAGTTTATTTGTAGTCCCCCAAGGTAAAATGCCCTTTCCACCATGTTGCTTCTATACTTTTATCCAAAAGTTGGAGAGAGAAATGACAGATACAGATAGAGAAAAGAGAGAGTGAAGAAGTAGTTCATACTGCTTGTGAGGGTGTTAGTTACCCAGAATTAAAGTACCTCGTGATAGCATAGGAGATTATCCCTACTTGGGGATTCTCAAACACTGGGACCAACAATTGAGTGTGGAAACTCAATCACATCCATGACCCTCTGTAGTCCAACTAGGGACTGTGGAGGCCAGTGGTGTCCATTGTATTAATTCTTATTTTCACAACGGTGGTAGGAGGGCAACATTCACAAACTACGGGCAATATGGAAATGTCACTTAGCCTAACCTGCATGTCTTTGGAAGGAAACCCACTAAGCATGGGAAGAACATGAAAACTCCATGCACACACCCCGAGGGGGGAATTGAACCTGGACCCTGGAGGTACAAGACGACAGTGCTAACCACTAAACCACAGTGCCATCATAGCCCAACCAGCCCAATCTTCAACAACCACCCAACCTGAAACAAACTGACTGAAGTCTAATACATGACCCCCCCTCAAAGCCAGCCAACCTCATCTATTTAAATTGCTGCTCACATCACAGTCTTAAAGGAATGTACATTCTACCCTCTTCCACATACAAAAGTTCACAGATGAAGAACATGATTGGTTATCGTTGCCAGTTTTGCTCTCTTGTCTCCCGGCCACAGGCGTCCCTGGTGTCATCAGGATTTAACTCGCCAATGCATCTTTCTTCAAAAGGGAAAAGATATCTGACAGGTTTGACCTTGTGTGCATTTAGCTACTTGCATTTGAAAACATGTATAGCTTATTGTGAAGTAGACACACCTTACAAGTCCCTTATTGTTACACTCAATGTGAAATGACAAACCAGGGGAGGCTCTGTCTGTGTGTGTTGGAGTTCGAGGAAAGGAGAGAATGGAAAATCCCTAAAGGTAATGGGCCTGAACTGATAAAGCTTTGTAGCCTGTGCATGGCATGCCAGGACTATTCTGTGTGTGCCCACTCAGGGTTGGCAGAAGGGCTTAGTACGCTGTGTGGCACCCCTCAGCTGCTGGCACAGCTCTCAAACTCAGTTGGCCCACATTCACTGGGCATATCGTCTGTCTTCTTCCATCAGTGTAATGCTCTCATTTCTGGTGTGTAGAAAGGATAAGTGTGTGTGTGAGGCAGAGATTGTAGGCCTGTGATTAAAGGCCTGGAATTGATTTAGATTTGGACTGTTTCAGTTTCAAATGATTTTCAGATTAGCTTTTGTCTTGTATTAATATCTTCAAGGGGGTAAATAGTGTGTTGCATGTTTGATTGTAATCTTATGGCCATGGTGTAATTTGCAGGTTCACGTATTGCACCTCTCCCTCTGTTTGTGATAATGATGAGGCTCTGTGTTTCAGGCTGGAGGGACTTCACATTACTTCCAGCAGCCAGGTCTCAATCACACACCTCTCTCACACACGTTCTAAACTTCCTTCATGTTGTTTTATTTATGCCTAAGACAATCTGCAAGGCTAACTAGCTTCTAACATAAGGCTGAATCCCAAATTTATCTCTAAGTCCTAATCAAGGGAAACATTTAACATTATTTAGGTTTTAACTCTGGAACCGATAAGTTCAGAGGATCTAAATAACTAATATTCTGAATAACTAATATTTTAAAGATATTTTATATTGAATAAGCGGAAGATAAAGTGAAACTTACGAGATTTACAGGCCTGTCCATCAGGTCCATCTTCACCTTTTGGCTACACAATACCGGTCAGAGTTTAAAACTACTTTCACTCCTGTTGCCTACAGTACACTAACTCTTGATCACTAACAGCTGGTCGCGGCTAGTTAGTTCCGCCAGTGGCAGAAGGATATGTTTTGGTGGAACTGGTTAAATAAAGAAAAAAATGGTGTTTGTAGATCTGTTGTTTAAAAGCAATTTCACACTCGATGTCATGCTGTTGTACTTGCGCTGCGTCCTCATGCATACAACCCCATCACAACCATGACGGTATCCAGCACAACAGCACTACCTCTTGTGTGATATTTCTTAGCTACAAAGTAATATTACATCTGCATTCTTGATGTTTTTTCCAATCTTGGAAAACATTGAAAATTTTAAAAGATTGAGTTTTGAGCATTTTGATCACTGATATTTCATAATTTTATGTATTTCCTGATGTTTAGATTACATAACCTAGAGCTTACCTATATTTATTTCAGGGCAGTTGAACAGAAAGGAGGATGGTGCTCACGGCCCTGTTCCTCTTACATAAGCACACAAGCTTGCTCTTAGACGGTGCAGAGAGAACCCTCTGACACTACAACCAATTTAGCACTCTTCAACGCTTGGCTAGAGATGACTATAACCTCATCCATATTTAAATCTCCTGATGATATGCTGACACTCTTAAGTTGTTTGTCTACATTTCTGTACAGGCAAAGGTAGAATGTTACTGCCTTCTAGACATGCCCCTGAAATGTATTTTGGCATTTTTGTACCTGTCTCTCAGTTTTATGGACCACAGAACAATAGTGTAGCTTGAGAAAATATATACTTTGTGAGATTTTTTGTTTTAATTGTATATGTTACCATTTCAATGAAAACTATAATATGCTTTTGATAACTCATGTCTGTACTAACATCTGGGTTCTCTCTTGTGCTTTGTACCACTATGACTTTTCAGTTTTCACTCATTTTGACTGTTTCTCTTCTCCCAGTTCCTGTTTGAGGTTATTGTTTTTTTTTCAGTTTAAGGTCTCAATTATGTTCCTTATTTATGGCCCTCGTGTTTTGTTGCTCCATTTTGTTCTGTATGTTTTTACGCCATCATTTCTACCAGTTATGCTAATGCTCGCAGCATAGTGGCTTAGTGGTTAACTCTGTCGCCTTGCACTATTGGGATCAGTGTGCATGAAGTCTGCATGTTCTACTTATGTTTGTTGGGTTTCCTCCGAGTACTCCGGTTCCCTCCAAAAACATAGACCATAGAACAAAAACATGCTGATTAGGCTAATTGGCGTTCCCAAATTGCCCAGAGTGTGTGAATGCACATGTGAATGTTGACCGGAGTCCTACCACACTCATAACATGTGAATAAATACAATAGTAATCACCACTGGCCTCCATGGTCCCTAGTGGGATACAGAGGTTCCTAGATGAATGGATCATTGCTAATGCTCAGGCTAAGGCTAATTCCTTAGGGGTTTCACGTTCTAACCATAGTTTTGAGATTGTGTTTTGTTTAGTTGTTTTTAATAAGACATGTCTGCAGAAACATCCTCCGTCATGACAGCTCCTCTTTAATATTTATTCAGTCAAATTCTCTCATCATCTTAATGTCCACCCCTACAGTGTCGCTCATTAGCAATGAACATGGTTTGCTGCGTTTTTGGCTGTGCATCTTTCTGTACACTAAACCCGCCACACTTCTACTTATTTAGCTAGTTTGCTAAACTACTATGAAGTTTGTTTAAAATCAAGGTGGATATCTCTAATGCTGCGGGTTGTTGTGTAAATCAGTCCAAATCAATGCACAACAAACACACAACGGGCAATTTGGGAACACCAATGCTTTTGTGTTAATCTATGACAAGCAACGTTCATGAACAGTCATTCTCTAAAAGTGAGGACACAGACAGTAACTGAGGAGTGTAATTTTTAGTCTATGCTACAGTTTGCGCGGTGTGTTCCATCATCTTGGTGCATATCAGTGACTGAGTGATGATAACTTCCTGATGTCCTTCAGGGCTCTTATTACAATAAATGTACATTGATTTATGCCATAGAAAAGTGTATATATATATGTGTGTGTGTGTATCCATGAACAGTGTATTGTTACTAGTTTCTATTTCAGTAATATATGAGAGGTGTTCAAATCAAACCAGGGCTTTAGATCATGCAGAATAACATTACACAACTAGACAGGTTGGAAAATGTGAGTGTTGCTTACGTGGCAAAACTCAGGCCTCTGGGCCTTTTATAATAGTATGGGATCAGTTGCTAAGGTGCTCTAAAGTGGTTTAGAAATTAATCAAATTGGTTGCAAGGGCGTGGCTTGACAGCTTTACAATGATCCTGAGAGACTGATTGGTTGGAGTAAAATAAGCCCATCCCCATGTCTTTATGATAATAGGATCCAAGATTAGGTTCAGTTTCAAAGTTCCTATGGAAGTTACTATTTCTGGGAATGGAGCACTTCCTGTTTTAATGGGTAGTATCTTCACCATAATATGCCCATGGGGCAAATTTACTCATATCTTGTCCCCCAGGGTTACAACTTATGTTCTGACACAGCTTGCAAGCCCGTTCAAATGTGGTAAATTTTACATTTCTACTAAATTCTTGTTCTGCTCTAGAATTCGTCAAAGTTGGTCTCAATGAAAAGTTTATGGGATTTTTTGGGCAGTTTATACTGGCCTTGCAGGACCTCTTTTAGTGCACCAAATATTTGGAAATGGCTTGTCTCAACATCAGGGATGTGGCAATAACTCCCATCAGAGTTGTAACCTGTCATGTGCAAGTGGTGCTGGTAAATGATTGTGTGTACAGTTCCCACAGACAGATATGTCTCTTCTGCAAGTTGGCGACAAGTTATCTGTTGATTTTTGAGAATCAGTAGTTCTACAGGTGAATGTTCGCAGGAAAGACTGCAGTAAGCAAAGAGAGTCTCATCCCCGTGATATGCTTGAAATCTTCTGTAAATGCCAATCGGTTTTATGTGAAATTTCACCAACAGTCCCGGTTTGACTTGAACGTTCTTTGTATTTTCACCAGACGCTCATTTCTCTCTGAGTGTTTTTTTTAGGCAACCATTATGGAGGACAAAAGTGTTAATAGCTGATTAGAGCCTAACAAGATGGGAATGGAAATGAACAGATGATTATCAACAAATGAAATCCTTCACTAAATTGCTGTGCAAAGACACCATGAAGCAATGGTACACAAGATTACTATTCATAAACTTACCAAAATATTTCAGAAACCATAAACATTTCATAGCAGATGCCTGTTTTTATTGATTATGTATTTATAGGTGTATTGCGGCATCTTGTTTTCATTACCATCATATCTGTCATAATATTTGATATCACATGGTAATTTTCTGGCAGTGCTTCATAAGCATTACAGGAATTATGATGGATGTTATTGTTTGAAAAAAAAAAAACAATGTCTGAAAAAAAAAAACAAGGGGTACTTCGATTAGTGACTTTTCATACAGAGTGTTTAATTATAAACATGTTAAGTGTATATTGGCCTGAACTATTTCTTAGCAGTATTTAATAGCCAGATGCTTTAAGAGTGATATACTTATTGTTCTGAATAAAACAGAAATATGCATCATTAACCTGACCATAGCTTGTCGCTTACAAATTTTTATTTACTGTGGTATTTCTTTGCTGTTATATTTATGTGGTTGTAGCCTGAGGCTATGGATCAATCATATAAAAGTGTGATTTTGTAACATCCCTTAACTTGAGTAAAAATATTGCCCTTTAAAAAAAGGGTGATGTGACGCAACACAAAAGTGAAGTTAGTGTTACAATACAAAAGACAATTGTTTTTATAATCTTAGTGAATATACCCCAAAGTATTTTATTTCTCTTATGGTCTGAAAAATTATTCATGTATCGGCAGAATTTCCACTAAAATATGTAAGTTTAGGGTAAATGTAATAGAATTATTTTACAAACTTAAAAAAATAGATTAAGAACATTTACAAACTTATTATGTCTATTTTACTGAAATAATATCAATATGTAAAAGTTAAACGAAGCTAATGTCATTTTAAAAAATGCATACTAGAGTAGTTTGTCAGCACAAACCTTTTTTTTTTCACTGAATGTAGAATCACATCATACATTTTTTTATTTTCTACATAGCCATATTTTCATTAATTTTCTAGAATTCTTATCCTGTATAGGGTCACCTATCACAGGACACTTTGGGCACAAAGTGGGGTACACCATGGACAGGGTGCAAATCCATGACAGGGCGCACACACCTACAAACACACAACGGGCAATTTGGGAACACCAATTAGCCTAACCTGCATGTCTTTGGACTGTGTGGATTACCCAGTAGAAACCCACCAAGCATGGGGAGAACATGCAAACTTCACGCACACAGAGTTGGGAATCAAACCCGAACCTGTGGGTGCAAGGCCACAGTAGGATTCTGCCTTATATGTGTGGCCACATAATCAGTTATGCCATAGCAGCTATAACGGGCACCTCTCCTGCATCCATGTGGGTTTCTCTGGGTTATCCATTCTGCAACTCGCAGCACCCAAAGGATTCTCTATGCCAGACACTTCAGCACACCTCAGATATCCTGCAGAGTCATGTCCCAATGGACCAGTGTTGCCCAGATGACAAAAAACATATATGGGCAAAAATATTGGGCTTGATGTTGTGGGTTATGATGTTGATCAGTGGATTTTAATTGTTCTAAATCTGAATGAGTGTGTAAATGTGTGTTCATGGTGCATGGTGCTCTGTGATTTCCCCTGAATTGAATGAATTTTGCCTCACCATCAGTTCCCTGTATAGGCTCCAGGTTCAGCATGACCAGGATAAAGCGTTCATTGAAGATGAATGAATGAGCACCAGATCATGTCAGTCAATCTGCTTTCTTTCCTCTCCACTCCCTCATTCTCTCGGAAACCAAACAAGTGCAGAAGTGACGCAAAAGAGGACCAGAGGAAAAAAAAATTAAATAACAAAGACTAAAATTGCTCCCATTTCCACTTTCTTGTTCGTGCGGCGGCATCGTCGTTGTGATTAAGGGTGGATTAGCATGAGAATGAGATTGAGCTCGGTATGCACGCCTAGGGAGTGTATGGAGGGGAGGGAGAGGGGGGGATATTTAGTCTCTATTCAGGGCTTAACAAAAGGCAGCTTTAGCCTGGCCTTGATTAAGCAGAGGGGAGGCCTTGCCTGGAGAACTGAGAGAGCGATCGTTTGGCCTCCAATGCTCTCACTAGAGAGAAGGGGAATTGGGACACGCCTACGAGGGGAAGAGAAAGGTGTGTTGAGGACGTAGGAGAGAAAGGCTCTGATTTTCACTTGTGGTTTGACCGTTTTTTTTTTCTTTTTTCGTCTGATCAGGCAGTGATTGGATGTAATACTGGAAATTTGCCCTAGTGCCATTACTGATGATTTAACATGTGTGTGTGGATCAGAATATGTGTGGTGAGGTAAAGATATGTGACATCATCTGTCCTGACACATACTATCAGAGCAAGTGTGTGTTTGTGTGTTTATCGCTTTGTCTCTACACCATTAATCTGCCTAATCCCAATAAGGAATCAGTTGAAGATGCTGAGGCACTTTTAATCTGATTTTGTTGGTTAAAGTTGTGTGTGTGTGTTGAGTCGTAGTTGCATGAGCGGATTAGACAGCCTGAGGACACTTAAGTGGCTGTGATGTGTGTGTGTGTGTGTGTGTGTGTGCAGCTTACTGCCTGCAGGGGCAAACTAAAAATCAGATTAACCTACATATCCACCTCAGCTGACTAGAATTTACCAGATAACTGATATTTATGACAGACTGACTTTTCAGATATTAACTTTTAATAAGTTTGACATAGAAGTTATACCATTCATTACATGGAATAATATCAGCGTCACCTCGGAAACATGTATGCTAAGCTAGGCAGCTAGCTAACCTCGCCATTATTAATACTGAACAAAAACAATTTATATTTTGTTTATTTGTCTATTATCTGTTTACAGATGAAAAGAATCCGGTTTATGTTTACTTCTGTCCAATCAGAGCATATTTATACTGATGTGCAGCAGCAGTGGGTCAAATGCTGCCAGCCATTCTGTTAAATAAATATCTGTATAATCTCAGGATATGGATCTTTGCATTCTGTATATTAAAAGCAGTTACATATTAAAGGGTACTTAAAGGGGAAATATTACATAAAATTAATTTTTAATTTTTAAATTTGCCATTTAGATGGGTCTCTAGTGTGCATTTAAACAAGAAACCTGAGGGGGAAAAATAATTTACTACTTTATCAGTTAAAACAAGCTAATTAGATTTTCTCCATAATGTGACCATATACTGTATAAGGGCAGCCCCTCATTATTGCTCAGCTGGTGGGGAGTGTCATTTACACAGATACTGAAAGCACGTGGTTGGAGGAGGAGTGACACAGGAGACGTTTGTGGTTATTTTATGGCCATTTCATTCTGATAATTAAAACACTCACTTTAGAGGAGCACGGTGCTATCTTGTAAAAAAATTGTTAAATATGGGACCTTTAAATAGTTTCAGTGAGATTTAAGAAATGCTGCCTGTTAATTTGTATATTGTATGACATCGTGAGTGTTCAAGCCCCAAGCTGTAGCATTTGAAGCATCTTCATGTTGGTTCTAAAAATAAAGATTCAAAAGGTTTTTTTAAGTAGCATTTTTTTCCAAGGCTTGTGCTTCCTCTTTGCTTTTATGACTACAGAGTGCATCATTTATCAGTGACCCACTTCTTCCATAAACTAAAACTCAGCCAAGAAAATCTGCTAAAACAACACACAGGAAGTACACATGCAATACATACACAACACCACACACACACACACACACACGCATATACAGTGCGCTGAGTACTTATGATCAGATTCATGTAGGCCAGCGTTGAAGCATTTTATCCAACCAGCAGCAGGTCAGACAACCTGCAGGAGGAAGTGCTTTAACCGTGCTAATGTTCACGGCAGCACCAGAGCTCTCTGAAGGGAGTGGGAGGGTGCAGGAGTCGTTTGAACCCAGAGCCTGAGGGAATCACCAGGCCCCGTAAGTGCACTTTGGAAAGCTCTTGTTCGTACAACTGTTCCATCTGTGGCGATCCGCATTTACATCTTTGTTTTCGCCCTTGGGACGAGTGCCAGAAGCACTCCAGCTGGGCAGCAGGGACGGCCGCAGGATGGTAATGAGAAGAGGCAGCAGGGTGGCATAGAGAAGGAGGAGGAGGGGGAGTCACGAGGGGGTGGTGGAGTAGAGTGCGATTGGGAATGATGGAAAAACGAAGAAAGGAGGAAGGTTTTGTTGGGAATTCTGCTGATTTTTACTCACTGATGTGGAAAATTCCAATTTACTTGGATGATAAAAAAATTCAGCAAGCAAATAGATTAGCTCAGATCCCGTTATCCCTTTCAGCTCTCTGAATTATTATCAATAACTCCTATTAGCGCATATATTCACCTGCCTATATAACACCAGCAGCAACATAACACCACATGGCTTGAAGGTATTGATTTATTATATAAGTGGGGTGAAGCAAGTAGCCTGAAAATGTTCATCAAAGTTTGTGCAAATGATATGCATAATAATTTGCAGCCTCA
>JAOVVA010000037.1:6877426-6896548 GCA_028565275.1 Leiocassis micropogon | reverse complement strand
GACGTCATCTAGCGACATTTGGCGACTTTTCGAGCAGACTTTAGCTACTTTCCATTGAAAATAGTTGGCAACACTGACTGCTACTGCTAACAAGTATTACTGCAGTTGTCACTCCTCCTCCTCCTCTTCCTACTACTATTAGTGCCCCTGCCACTGCTACTACTATTACTCCTCGTCCTCCAGCTATTATAACTGGCACTCCTGGTACTGGTACTGGTACTGCTACTACTAATTGCACTTCTGCCACCGCTACTACTACTATTACACCTCCTCCTCCTCCGCCTCCAACTATTACTACTTCTACTACTATTGGTGCCCCTGCCACTCTTACTACTACTACTACTATCACTCTTACTCCTCCTCTGTCTACTACTACTATTGGCACCCCTGCCACTGCTTCTACTACTATTACCAGTCCTCCTCAAGCTCTTACTACTGGCACTCCTAGTACTGCTATTACTACTCTTGTCACTGCTCCCCCTCCCATTACTATTACTGCTACTAGTATTGGTGCTCCCGCCACTGCTATTACTAATACAACCATTACTCCTCCTCCTCCAGCTACTACTACTGCTACTACCGTTGGTGCTCATGCCATTGCTACTACAGTACTCTGACTCCTTCTCCTGCTCCAGATACTATTACTGCTACTACTATAGGTACTATATACTCCCGCCACTGCTGTTACTAATACTAATCACTCCTCCCCCTCCTCCAACTACTACTCTTGCTACTACTGTTGGCGCTCCTGCCGCTGCTACTATTACTACTCCTCTTACTGATTCTACTGCAACTACTTCTAGTACTACCACTACTAGTATTGTTTCTATTAATGCTACTCTTACTACTACTGCTGTCATTACTTCTACTACATTCCTCATGATTTAATTTTTTATACATTCTACTCTTTTTAGGGTTGTATTAAGTCTGGATCCTAACCCTGGTAACTTAGTGCCCAAGGTAGAGAACACCCTAGTTGAGGTGAACACACACACACACACACACACACACACACACACACACACACTCATGCATTCAATTCTCACAGGCCTACAACATATACAAACCTACATACCAGAGTACTCAGAGGAAACCCACACAACATACGAGCATGTGCTAACCACTGAGCCACTGTGGCCTTCATTAGTAAAAAAACAACCAAAAAAAACAACATAAAATATAAATAGCACCAATGCTATGCTACTTCTCATATTATTACTTCTACTACTACCTCGTTTTTGTTATTATCACATTTATGCCATTTGGCAGTTTACCTTATACAGAGCACCTAACATCTTATTTATACAACTGAGCCATTGAGGGTTAAGGACCCTGCTTTGGCAGCACTGTTTTATTTTATAGCAATGAGAAGAACTTCACTCCACTGACAGCCTGTGGTATTTTCCACTTTTATGTACTTGTCTACGATGACACACATACACACACCCCATAGACACCCATCTAGCCCAGAATGCATTGGGGCTGGCAGGAGGCAGATGGCGAAGCGTGTCCTGCTTGGCTTCTGGGTTGGCAGAAACCCAAAGGTGGCACAGGCACCGGGTTTTTGATGAGGTCCGCACATATAAAAGTACAACATCTGGGCCTGCCATGTGTGCATTAGATACAGCCAAAACACTGCAGCCAGAACACGCACCCAAACACATAAACACACAAACACACACACACTCACAGACAAGCACACACCAAAGCCAGCTGCAGCCAAGCTTCTGCAAGCTAAACATTATGAATTATGTATGTGTGTGTGGGTGGATGGGTGTGTGTATGTATGTATGCACTGTGTGAATGTTGAGGTCCAGCACTGACTTTGATTAAAAATCTGAAAAGGCCATGAATATGCAAAAGGCATTACAGTGAATAGAGCCAGGAGCAACTGATTTGTCAATTGTTTGTATTTCATGAAGATTGAGTTGCGCCTGGCGGCACGGTGGTGTAGTGGTTAGCACTGTCGCCTTGCACCTCCAGGGTCCGGGTTCGATTCCCAGCCAGGTTCGATTCCCGTCTCTGTGTGCATAGAGTTTGCATGTTCTCCCCGTGCTTGGTGGGTTTCCTCCGGGTACTCCGGTTTCCTCCCACAGTCCAAAGATATGCAGGTTAGGCTAATTGCCGTTCCCAAATTGCCCATAGTATGTGAGTGTGTGTATGTGTGTGCCCTGCGATGGATTGGCACCCTGTCCAGGGTGTACTTTGCCATGTGCCTTCTGAGATAGGCTCCAGGTCCCCGCGACTCTGAATACAGGATAAAGCGGTATAGAAGATGAGAGAGTGAGTTGTGCCTCCTGAGTCTTCTAATCGGAGAGAAAGCTCTATTGGATTGCTGTGTTATCTTAATTATCAAGCTCTTTTTAGGCCTAATGACTGATTGGCATGGCTGAGTGGGACTGGTATATGTTTTTGCTTGTGTCTAAGTGTGTGTGCACACCTGTGTCTCTGGAAGTGAGTCTTTGTGAGAGAAAGAGAAAAGGGTAGAGAGAGAGAAGGTGATGGAGTGTGAGCAAGTGTGTGATCTGAATGTTAAGTTGCCTCTGTTCAGCCTGTTCTCCGAGGAGGCTGAGCCGAGTGATTCACGGCCACTCTGTGTCTCCGCATCCATTAGATTGTTTTAATTAAGCTTAATTAGAGTGGTGATTACAATCATGGGCTCGATACCTGCTATTAAATCATCCATCCATAAATGTTGGCCTTCAATTGCTAAGGGGGGGGGGTGCGAATGAAAAGGAAATGAATGATGGGGTGTGTGCAGGCCGGGCGATGGCAAACTGCCAGCCATTAGCTGTGTGCATGCGTGCATGTGTGTGTGTGTATTCATGTGTGTCTGCTGGCACATTATTCATTATGACATACAATACCTTGCTAAATTATCGCCTGTCTTCCTGTGTCCGAAATGGTACAATAGTACTCTCCTATACCCCTACAAGCAGTGTAGTGTATCATGGGAATTTTCCTGTTTGCAAAAATGGGTTCAAATATGCCAGCTGCCACCCCTAAAATAAGTCTTGCCCCTACAAATGAAAGTCATCATTATACAGTTATCAGAAATTTGACAAATTCCTTGGTTGTTAGAAGTTCTAGACGATCAATGCAGCCAATGCAGAACATCAATATTTAAAAAGTAGAATGATTTTGCATACTTCAGTGTGCTTTTGTCATACTTTACTACCTTATGTCTTAAACTTGGAAGCATGCCACTAGACACTTGACCTTTAAGCTATTGTGAGGTAGTGGATAACAACCAGCTTATCTTATGTAGATAAAACAACAAAAATGCATCAACTGAAGAAAATCGTGGAGAAAAATAAACAGATAAGGAGAGCAGAAAGTCACAAAAGGAATAAAGTGAAATAAAAAAAAACCCAGACACCTTGTGTCTGTGTGTGTACCAGAAACCTCAGTGTGTTTTTAAGTGGCTTGTAAACCTTTCAGTGATATTAAGTACACGTTAAATCGTGTGGCGCTGAGAGGTATCGCAGGAGAACAGTGGAGCTGAGATCTGTCTCTGTAATGGGCAACTCTGTCTTGAGTGACACTGACTATAGGTAGGCTATAAATATCCAAAGTGGGCATCTCAACCCTCCTGGGTAAATCTGATTGAAGTTTGGTGTCCAACTTCCAAACACTGATGTCATTTGATTTCTTGTTGGTTGAAGAATGGAAAGATCCAGGATGGGTACCTCCGCCCTTCCAAATAGATGTGTAGATCCATGATGGTCATCGTAGCCCTGTGAATGCTGAGGTTGTCAAACCCTCTGTTGACGTCCAGGGCAATCCCAGGTGTCCCCTGCAATTATTGATGCCATCTGATTCCTTGCTTGTGGTATTCCTGGTCAGGTTGGGTACATCTTTGCAATGATGCTGTCTGATTCTATGTTAGTGGTATTGGTGAAGTCTGGGCAGATTCCAAGTGTAAACCTCTTCCAACGCTGATCCTGTCTGATTTCTTATTACTGTAATGGTATCCTTGAAGGCAGGGCTTGTCCAGGATGGGAGCCCTACCAATGCTAACAGCATCGGATTCTCAGTTAGGGGTATCGTTGAAGGCTTGGCGGATCCAGGAGGTGTCTCTCCAGCTGGCAGGGCGCCCTGGCAGAAAACGCTGAACAGCGCTGGTTAGGAGCTGTTACACACTGTTATCAGCCAGGGCAACGGATGCTGTGGGAGATGAGTATGGAAGAGACTGTGTGTAAAGGAAACAACTGGAGATCATGCACGCATCAGGATAATGTGACAGACAATTTGGGTGGGTGACTGGATGCGGTCTATACAATGTCTAATGTGTGATCACAAGGTTTGTCTTTCTTAATCGGTGAATGATGATGACAGATAATTAAAAGTAATGTTATACAGTAGGATAACATTTGAGTCTGGGTTTTATTGCTTTTGAGGCATTAATATGCATCACAAGCTTGTTTATATGGTTTAACTTCCTCACCAAACAGAGCACCAGCTGGCTGTTCTCTGGTCTGATTTCTAAACACAGTGATACTTTTTAAGAAGAATAAAAAGATCTGTACTGAAAGTAATGCAGAAGTGGGCAGTAGGTTATTCAAACTGCACATGTTTGTAGAGTTAATCTTTTGCTATAAAAAGCTGCTACTCAAGATAGTCTCCATCACAAGCCTTGCATTTACACTATCATTGAACCAGTTGATGGTCTCCCACCACATGGTTTGTTTTCCATGGTAGTTTCCCCTTCTTTAATCTTCTTCATCCATCTGTTCACATTTCTCTTGTCAATGGTGCCATCTCCGTAAACATTCTGTAGTGCAGTAGGAGACCATCAACAGCGATAAATGGGATTTTCAAATAGAATTCAAGAGTCGTGTTCAACAATGGCGCTGGTGATGGCCCTCATTGATGACCCAAATGAGGATGGGTTCCCTGTTGAGTCTGGTTCCTCTCAAGGTTTCTTCCTACTGCCAGCTCTGAAAGTTTTTCCTTGCCACTGTCGCCGTCGACCTCGGCCTGCTCATTAGGGACAATCTTATCATTTTGATTCATACACATTCACATTTCATACAAACTTCCATAATTCTTTTGATTGTGTAAAGCTGCTTTGTGACAATGATAATTGTTAAAAGCGCTAGACAAATAAAATTGAATTCAGTTGAATTGGTGATGGAGACTGTGTTGAGTTATAACTTTGTTTAAAGGTAAAGTTACTCTACCTTTGGACAACCTAAATCAGTTAATAAAAAAAGTTATGCCCACTTTTGCATTATGTTCGGTACAGCCCTCATACATGAAAGAAATCATATTAGTATTGTGAAAAGTAACCATGGACGTCTTTCTAGCTATTGTTGTGTAGTCCTTACAAGAGCAATTCATTGGTTTTTGGAAAAGTGAGTCTCATTTTTTGCTCATTTTTGTAATTTTGCATTGGAGTCCAATTGTGTATGAATGTGTGGCTAAACTGAGTTTATGTGAATACAGTAAGCGTGTGTGTGTGTGAGTGTGTGTGTGCCTTCACTGATGGATATTACAGTGTGTGCTTGCTAAAACATGTTAGTCAGGCTGAAAGTGCAGTGTTTAGGATTAATGCTGCTTAGGGCTCAAGTGTGTTTGCTGAACAGAACCACACAATTATCCATCAAAGTTGCGTTGATCGAAAAAAACAAACTCTCGTGTACTTTATCACGCCACACCCCGCTGCAATAACGCTACACAGGACCAGAGTAAGATGGTCTTTACTTTTCCATCTACCCCTAACATGAATCCTATTTCCTATAACGAGTGGAAGATTTACAACGTCGCATTAAACTAGTATATACAGTTCACAATGGTGTTTGTTCTATAAACAAATACCAAGCAAACAATGTTCCTGTAAACGTACACGCCCACTTTGAAATCACACAACAGAACAGTTACACAATGGAAATGATTTGCAGCTTTCAGTTTTACGCGAGGTGCCAATAGATCTAAAAAGTTTTAAACTCTCATGGGGAATTAACATTTCAGCATTGAATTAAGCACAAGAGGTGTAGAGAAATATAACACCTTACTGCCTGCAGAGACAGATATTAATATTTAACACTCACAGCACTATCTGTTTATTTTCACAGTCTCATTTTCACTGTTTACAAAATTTAGTAGCGTCTAAGATCACAAAGAACAAAGATCTGAATGTAATTTTTAAACTATTGACTGATCAAGTCGTTCAATAGTCATTGAATATATGTTGGCTTTGTTTGTCCATGTGGGTGTGTATGTGTGTGTGTAAGATGAATGATTGCCACTTACTGTTACTGTACATCTCATCACTTTTGCAGAAGCCAGAGCAAAACCTAGTTAAAGTGAAGTCTAAATCACACTATGTTTTAGAATAACAGGTTCAAGGTCACATTGTAATAGTAGATTTCAAGATCATGGTTTTAGACTTTACTATAACTCTAATACAGTTCTAATATTTATGTGTATGTATCATGAATTTGAAAAGTATATAAAAAATGCATAGAAATAACTTTCAAAGGTTCCTGTATATTGTTGACTATTCATTATTGTTATTGTTATTGTTCATTTCATTTGTAACAGTAATGATTTTGTAAAAAAAATAAAACACTTTTTTTTTTTTTTTTTTTACCAGAAACATTGGGCATCAACAATGTTTCTGGTAAAAAAAAAAAAAAGTATTTTATTTTTTTAGAAAATCATTACTGTTACAAATGAAATGAACAATATTGCAACAATAATGAATAGTCAACAATATAATGATCAATAAAACTAAAAACAGGGTTTTCATATGGGCATTGCTGGCTCAGTGTTAAGGTTCTCACCTACGTGATGGAAGGTCGGGTTCGATTCCCACCCAATGCCTATACTTCCATTGGATGCAGATCCAGTCCCAAGTCTGGATAAAATGGGAGGGTTACATCAGGAAGGGCATCCAGTCTAAAACCTGTGCCAAGATGTTGTGCGGATCAGGAGATCTGCTGTGGCAACACCTCAACGGGGGCAGCTGAAAGACCAACATGGGTTTTCATCTTTTGTTAAGATCATAACATTTAAAGTTGAAAATAATGTTATATACTATTCCACTGCTCCAAAAAA
The DNA here is from genome assembly GCA_028565275.1 of Leiocassis micropogon. Classification (NCBI taxonomy): domain Eukaryota; kingdom Metazoa; phylum Chordata; class Actinopteri; order Siluriformes; family Bagridae; genus Leiocassis; species Leiocassis micropogon. The sequence continues at coordinate 6,889,486 of JAOVVA010000037.1, read as the reverse complement.
GAAAATCTTACTCGATCAATTTTGACCAGAACAGAACACAGGCTATTTCATACTCTCCACGACAGAGCCATTTATGTCCCTCCAAAGAACACAGCATCTTTCTTCAGCTCCTCTGAGACAGTGTGAACAATGCATTAAAGTTGAATGTGTACAAATTTGCCCTTGTGAGACTGCAGCATGTATTTCCCCCCTCTCCTTGTTTCCCTACCTAAACAGTTTAAAAGCTTCTTCACGTTCCTAACCATTATTTATTTATCACCACCCTGCACCCTAGGTGAAATTTTATTTCCTGTCCCGTTGCCCCAGCCAGTGTATAAATCCCATCTGCATCGGCACTGCAAAAACTGGACTTTACGTGTTTACTCCTGCTAGTGTGAATGAAACGATGAGAATTAGCTTTTCAAAACAAATGTTTCCAATAACCTTGCCAGCATGTATAAATGATGAAACAGAGAGACAAAAAAATAACGTTAAACACATTCAAATGATATTTAAAACAAATTAGCATTTGGAATTCAAACGAAGTGCTGAGGCAGAAAAATAAACAGGAGATAAAGCGTCTTTTTTGTATTATTGCAAACTGGAGTATACACGCATGTAAAGCATCCATGGAATAACGGATAAGCAAGTCTAATCCATCGACGCCCCACCCCGCATCCCAGAGCACTTAAATGATCCGCTGTTCATACCCTAGTGCAAAACAACACAGGACAAGTTTGATGGAGTGCTGTCTTGTCTGAAGGGAACCTACACAATATTGGTCTTAGCTATGGGTGGCATGGTGGCTTAGTGTCCAGTACTGTTCTCTCACACCTAAAGTGTTTGGGTTTTGAATCTCATCTCCAGTTCTCCCCATGCCTGGTGGCACAATCCAAAGACTAAGAGTGTGTGCCAGTGGGAACAGGTTGGCACAACATCCAGGGTATACCCTATGTCTTGCCTCAAGTTCCCTGGGATGATCTCCAGATCCCTGCAACCCTACACACGATAAATGGTATTGATGTAGGATTTTGGTTTGGTTTTGTATATAGTACAGTATGTTGATTAAATTACTGGAGAAATTAAATCACATTAGCCTTTTGTTCTCTATTGTGTTTTTATTATTTCAGTCTGAGAACTGGGGCAGAGGTTTGCAGTGTACCATGTCAGGTGCCAACCTGTAAGCAGTAATGCTTAATAGAGCAAGACGGCAGGAACACAGGCACAGCGTACACCTTCAGAAGCATGTAGACAGAACATCATGTGCCGCTGTCGCCCGTGGCAAGTTGCTGCCCAAGGACACTGTCTGTGTTATTTACACCTTTGAAGCTCTTCATAAATGACAAGATGAGATGAAAGCTTACAACCAGCCCCGCCCTTTTTATGCTGTTTCAGACTGACTGGCGGGGTTCCCACTTTGTCATTCTCAAATCATTTTTATACTGTCTATCAATCATTCCACACACTTGTTATTAGCTAACAGCCTGTTTTCTTTTTGCTATATTGACCTTTTTTTTCCATGTGTTCCACTCTTCCATGTGTCTTTAGGCAAAGCCTTAATTCCTGAGGGTCCATATAGGTGTCAATTCTTTTTAAATATATACGAATATACGAGTCTGTGATGTTGAATATCATCAAACAGAACTGAGGAAAAAAATGCATCACGGCTAATAGGGTTTCTGTGACATTTACAGAATTATAATTAGACTTTAGTTGATCGTTTACAACTTTGTCATCATTATGTGTGTGTGAATGCTTTTCTGACTTGATGGGGACCAGATCGTTCCTCAAGGGTGGGATTATATCACCACTGACCTAGTGTGGATGTTTGGTTGGTCCCATTAATGAAAAAAAAAAACCAACCCTGCAGCTTTTATAAAAAAATAAAAAAATAAATAAATAAAAAGAAGTTTTGAAATAGGCAATTTTATTATTTATTTAGCTGCATTAATTATTAAGTACAGGTCCTTACAAGGTAAGTAAAACAGGTGTGTGTGTGTGTGTGTGTGTGTGTGTGTGTGTGTGTGTGTGTGCACGCGCATGCACACTCATTATTCTCATCTTGATCTTGCTAAATAGCATGTCTGACTAGATGATCAAAGCTGATGAATAATCTTATCGCTTTATTCTTTTAATCTTTCAAGTGTCTTTTTCATCACATGAAACGCTCCTTCGGATCCAGACAATTACTTATCGAACAGCCAGGCTCGTTCATTTTTTTAAGCTGCACTCAGCAGCGTTCCTTCCTAGCAAGATGGCAAATAGACGTTTTCTAAAATGTTTACATTTCGTCTTCGGGTTTGACATATGCAAATACTTCTGGTTTATTTTGCTGCATGGGATTTTTCATAACTTTATGTTAGGCACTTTATTATGTCTGTGTTACGACTCCAGGCTAATCTCAATGTGCTTAGTACACTTTCCGTCCAAGTGATTCCCTCGCTGATACCCCCAAGAGTCAACAGCCTCGTCTTATCTGGTTCCTTATCTACAGCCATTTTTCTACAACCATGCAAATACATGGCAGGTGTGATCGCTGACTCATTTGCACTTGATGCCAGCAAGTGTTGCAGAGGAGTGTGAGTCTCTGCTCAGGCCCTAACAACACCTCACATATATGCAAATGGTGTGCGGTGGTGCTGATTGTCCTGGCCACATTTCCCTGTGTTTAAATATTAATACCTGCGGTCTTGGCACTAACAACCGAGATGGGAGATGATTTATGCGAGTGGACTGAAAAGCGGAACTCCACTCTTGGCGGTTTGAGAAGGCACCAATCAGATGGTGTGAGTGCTGGTTGGCTAATCAGACGTCAGTTAGGCGGTTAAGGTTCAGAGGTCAGACTCATTTGTTATTAAAAGCCAGCTTGTTCCCTGCTGACATTATCAACACAGCCACACAACACAACACAACCAGTTTACACAGCCTTTAGAGACTTTCTACACTTTCTCTCTTGGCTTTCATCTTTTTTCTTGCTCTCTCTGTTACCTCCTTCCCTGGCTCATTTCTCTCTTTCCAATTCACTCTCTCTCTTTCTCCCACTTCCCTCCATCCAAGCACACCCCTCCTACCCCACACTTCCATCCTCTCTCCATCATTTCCCAGCAGCACCTCCAACATGATGGGAGTGGAGCTGCCAAGAGTTTAGAGTGGTAGAGAAAGCTACAGCATTTCTGAGATGCTGCGCAGCCCTGCCCGGCAGCCATTAGCCAAGCTGATAAAAGCTAGGAAGAATGGAGCGCAGTGGGGCAGTGTGGGGCTCGCTGGAGTGCAGAATAGCTGTTTAGCGTCAGGGCACAGTGTGTAGGAGGGCTGATGGAGGGTGGGAGTTTAGAACCGCCCCTGGGGACAGGTCTACAAAGGCCCAGTGGGGTCTCTGTCATTAACAGGGCTAAGATGACGACTCAGCCATGCCGGAGTGGAGGAGGCGGATGAGAACGCAGGAGGGGGTAAATGCAGGGCGTACTTAGGCCGGAGATTTACTGCAAAAACCAGGAGTGGACTCTGATCTCAGGATGGAGCTTTCATTGAACTCTGGTCCTTACTTTAATGATGGTTGATGGTTGTGTTTAGACTCCCGAGCTGCACCTTGATGAGAAATATGAGAGAACGTTGCGTAAAATACAGTAATTATCCTGCTACTTATGTATTAGTTTGAAGAGTGGAATCGAAGCATAAACGAATGACACAAGTTTGATTCTTTACTAATGGCCTGAAGTATAACTGAATTTATGCAAAATACGTTTATCCTGTAAATGCTGCATGAGAATGAGAATGTTGACATTGTTATTGCCTAAACTAAATACAGCTTACACCCTCTCAGAAGAGACAGAGAGTCTGTGTGTATGTCAGTAGGGGGTGCTTAAGAGGATACAAAACACACAGTGTGGCACATGCACTTTAGGGAAAGGCAATCCATCATGCAAGCACTAAGCATCTGTATACAAACTCCAATTATGCTAATGCTCGCCTCAGTATGTTTATGTGTGAGGGGAAATTGTCCAACAGTAGATTTGATAGAAGACGGTTACAAGGAGTAAGACTATATTTAGTCAGCAAATAGAACAATCAGACTTACAATCAGAATCAGAATACACTAATCTTAAACTTTAAAGGAAATACAATACATCTTAAAAGGTGCAATCTGCGACTTTTAAAAGAAGGATATTTTTTCTAGACAAGGAAATTTCTCTGTATTTGGTATTTGATTGCCGTTGCCAGTTCAGAAAAACTTCTCAGGAATTCTAACCTTGACAGCGCTCATACCATATGTTTTAGTCTTTGTGCCAAACACTGAATGAAGGGACAGTATTTATCTGTATTTGCAGCTATGTTAAGCTAATTGTTTACACATTTAATGCTTTTTGTTTTCAATGACGTTTGGAGAATTTCTCTCTGCAGACAGCCTAGGTGTTGTTTTATGAAAGAACTCACAGGTTTTTTGAAGGTAATTATAGTGGAAAGCAATCCTGTCAGGTTAGCTCATGTTAACTAGCTGGCTAGCGCTTCCACTTAAGTTCCTGAACATTTATGACCTTGGCTACCCTTTACATGGATAATATTTCTTCAATCCGATAATCTTATTAGTGATTCCAATTTACATTTTTAAATGCTATGTGACTTAACAAGGCTTTTAAAGAAATCCTGTCAAGTTAACTAATGGTAACGTGCTGGTTATCCATAAGGGAAGATTATGAACAGTTTCAAACATTGAAATCCTGTCAGGTTAGTTCATATGGCAGAAATTATGTCTGTTTTTAAGCTTCTGTTAGCTAGCTGGCTAGAATTAGCACTTACACCAAAAAACCCCCCCAAAAAACAGGTGTTGTGTTTTTGTTCTTTGTTCTTTGCTTTGATTACAGCCATGGCATTGTTTCAATAAGTTTATGCAATGCTTTCTTTCAGTCCAGAGTTGCATTAATTTCTTTCCACTGCGAAAAGTCGTCTCCAGCACATCCCAAAGTCTTTCATTGGGGTTAAGGTCTGGACCCTGTAATAGTCAATGTGAAAATGATGTCCCTGAACCACTCCCAATATAAACCAGATGAATCCTGAATATGCCTGTGCCATCAAGGAAGAAATCCAATGATGGAAAAACCTGGTCATTCAGTTTATTCAGGTAGTTAACTGACCCCATTTTTTGGGCACATAACATTGCTCAACATAGACTGGACCAACAGAAGTAACCCCATATCATAACACTGCCCCCACAGGCGTGTACGGTAGGCACTCGGCATGATGGGTGCATCGTTTCGTCTGCCTCTCTTGTGTAAATGCTCTCACTCTTAAACATAGCTGTGATTTCACTACACGTTTAAGTGGTCTCCCATCATATCTGTTAAGAAAAGTTTTTTTCTGACCACATTTCTTACTCAAAGAAGATGGTTCCCCACTATCCTCCAGGTTTTAATAATGCTTTGGACAGTAATTAACCCAAGGTTAGCACTATTAGCAATCTACTTAGTTGTTTTCTTTTCAAGATGTAGTAAAATAATTGGACTCCCCTGAAACAGAGTAACATCTTTGCAACATCCACAGGATACGTCTTCTGATTTAGTTGTTTAAGAAATATGAAGCTATTCACTGCATCAGTTAGGGTTAAATACCTTATTGCCAGCTGAACCATATCAATCACAGCAGTAATTATCCAATGGAAGGCACTTAACTATTTGCTGAGGGTAGAGGCAGTGCATTAGTTAAGGTGTTGGACTGCTGATCGGACGGTTCCAGGTTCAAACCTCAGCTCCCCCAAGCTGCCAATGTTGGGCCCTTAACCCTCAACTGCTCAGATGTAAAACGAGATAAAATATAAGTTACTCTGGACATGAAGTCCAAATGCCGTACATGTTTAGTTAAATCCAGGTCGGACTTTTTTTTTATAAGTATTTAGGTGGCTAACAAAATCTATGAAAAACACGTATGAATACCAGTGACTTGCTATTCAGTTTCTTGCTGCAACCTTCATTATTATTTTTTCTCTCATTTTCTTGAAAGTGCCTCTTTTGTATGATTGGGATTCATGTTCTGAAATGATTTCCAGTCACTTTATCAGTGAATTCTTACTAAAGCACAAATAATCTTGGTTTCCCACTCACTTCGATTTGCCCTTGGTACTAGTTGAAAGCGAATGGTTTGTATTTGTCTCTTTTTTCTCTAGCGTAGCACTGTCGCTGACTGCACTTAACCTTACGTGCTTCAGCGGAGGACAATGTAGCCACTTGCTGTGCATGTACACTTTTGCCAGAGCCTGAGCACACTTTAATTGCTTCACTGGGAATAATAGAAGTTGCTATCTGTGTGTGTGTGTGTGTGTGTTTGTGCATGAGACTTATTTAGTAAAGTCCATGATAAAATTACAATATTTGAATCAGACACTCAGAAAGGCAAAGTTCAACAGCGATTCTGCTTTTCTTCAGCTCGAGCTTTTATTCCCCGGTGTTTTAATGCCTCACAAGCAAAGGCTGACGGAAGATTATTGAACCACACGAGGCAGCACTCTTTATTAAGATAGCTGAGACACTTAGAGATTTAGAGTAAAGCTCTTTAGCATGACTCCTCTCAAGCCTTCACTTCCCGTCTGACTAGCAGACTCTAGGGCCTTATTTGCTGATAGTATAGAGTCAAACAAGGCCTCCACTTTATGCTCTTTTCCCTGACATCTTTTAAACCCACCTGACCAATGTACTCACATACGCATGTGCATACACACTTAAAGATACCCAGCCCATAGTCACCAGCCTTAAAGCCAACCTAGTATTAATAGCATGAAACCATTATCAAAATTCGCCCTCCATCCATGCATCATGTACACTTTGCTGCAAATTACCGGCCCGGTCGATATGCAGTCAGCACACAGGCCGATCAATAGCTGTGCTAGCAGGGGGATTGGGGGATCGGAGCATAATGACGAAGCATTGATTTTATAATAACCGCTCGACTTTCAGAAACACTAATTACTCCGTGGCTCTGGCTGACACCTCCGCAGAGGGCCTTAAATCAGACACAGCAGCCTTCAGCATTCTCCGTTTACCACTAGGCACTTTCACCAGCATCAGAGCCAGGCGAGGCAGATGATTAGCACTCTGTGTGCATGTTCTTCTCACTGGGAGAAAAGACAGAGAGCATTGATTGAACAGTGTTCACTAAAGATGGAAACTGTGGGCCTGACCATAACCGTCTTAGAGCATAAGGCATCAAGCGGCAGAGAGCAGGATGAAAGATAAGAGGAGGGATAAAGCATCACGGCTTGATAGAGAACATCAGTCAGAGGGCAGGAAGGAGACAGATAAACCCCCAGGATGAAGTAAAGAAGAATTTATCATAGCTGCTATCTAGAATACACATGAAATACAATCACTATGCTCCAGAAAGCCGTCACTGCTGACAACAGCACACGCATTGATGTGTAATCAATACTCATCCTACCGTCTCTGCCAGCTGCCTTATTTCAGAGGATTAAATTAATAGGTTAACACTGAGCCAGGCTGTGTCAGTTACGCAATCCCACCAGATTTTAAGAATGTTGCACAAAGCAGTAGAGATTAAGGAAATAAAGTTTAAACAAACATGCTACTTGCACAAAATTGCACTCCAAATCTGAAAATGTAATTGTCACAGGAGTAATGACCTGTTAAAAAATGAAGTAATGGATAGGACTTGACATGGCCTGAAGTCAGCCATAACATTATAAACCACTGACACATGAACTGAACAACATTGATCACCATCAATGATCATTGTACACCAGCAAACAGGTGACAGAATCATACACGCCCATGCCTGTGGGGACCAAAGGCCAGCTCATCTAGTCCAATCCCACAGACAGGGCCCAGCAGGCAAAGACCCGGCTTTCAAACTTTCCAGACCCCAATCCGATCAAGCACCCATGAGATGCATGAAACAAACAAGTCCAATCCACTGAGACCCCAGCCCACGACCCCCAGAACTGAAAGGATCCACTGCTAACGTCCCGGTGCCAGACACCACTATACATCCCTAGAGACCTTGCCTCGGTGGCACAAGGGGAACCCAAAACCTAGTTGTTAATGATTGTAATGTCATGGCTGATCGTTGTATCGGTGGGATTATGTGATGTAGACCTGTGCAGGGAATATGGACGGAACATTTGAAACGTCGCATTGTAAACCAGACCAAGGATCAAACAAGGTGCTCTTGACTCTAAGCCATTCCATTTTTTTTTTCCGTTATCAAAATTAAGTTGGGTTGTTGACCAGAAATGTTTTTTTACTTGTCAACATTAAATAATACAGTGTGCAGTCTCTACTATTTGTTAAAGTAATAACAAGCTTCTCTGTTGGTCGCTAAAGACCTATAATGCAGGTAAATAAGCACAATGTGTACAAAACTGTAACAATATGTTCTAACCGTATTCTTTGCATTGTATAAAATAAACCTGTAATACTGAAATACTATGCTTTGTATGGTGATCACATAATACGTCCAGCGGAATTGCAATGCTTTTATCCCTCTTGGGAGCAGCATGACCCAAGCCTTGTACAGAGAACAGCAAGTTCCACTCTTGGCAATAAGGAGCATACCAAATTAGGATAGGAATGCCATAAGGGCTGTGTGTGGATCATTGAATGTGACAGTGTACCGGTGCCCGCCCGTTTCTGTTTACACAGAGGAGCGGGTGAGTGACATGCTGACAAACAATTACCGTGGCCAAAAGCAGAAGGACGTGCTAATTAATGAGAAGAGTGTGTGTCTGGATGTCAGTGTGTGTATGCGTAAGCAAGAGGTAAGAATGCTGACAGGAAATTTTCCTCCTTTATTTATTTATATATTTATTTCTGGTCTGTGCTGGTGCACTTGCAGTGGAGATGTTGTTTATGTGGAAAGGATACAGCACAGACAGCTGGTATTGAAATGCTTCTTCCATAAATGACAGCCCCTATATTTACCTGAATGCCATTGGTTGTTTATATGCCAACAACAAATATACTATGTATGGCAGGATGTATTCACATAAAAAGCCAGAGTTTGCTTTCGGAATGCGTCCTATCTCAAGCCAGTGAGATCAGATGGCACTGCATGTATTACTGCTGTCACCAACCAACGTGTGATAAATCTATTCAGAGAGAGAATGGAAAAGAGGAGAATGAAGAGAGTGGGGAGGAAGATGGAGAGCAGAGTGGAGTAGGTTGCAAAAGAAAAAAAGAAGATGAAATATGCTGATAGAAATGAAGTATGAAGTAGGGAGTGAGAGAGAGAGAGAGAAAAATAGAAAGGCTTGAAGTGGTAGCCAAAAAGCATATGACGGAGAGATAGAAGTGGAGTGGCAAAAGAGAGAGAGAGAGAGAGAGAGTGCCCGGGGTCTGATGTTAAGTGTCTTATTATGACTGAATGACTGTTGCAACAGTCAAGTGGCGCTGCTGTCAGCCAACGGCCTCCATTAGAATAAGCATGAGGGGCTCTCGAGGCCCATGCTATCACATTTTAATCCTACATCCCCTATTACCCAGGCAGCCAGGTCAGCACTCCACACAGGCGGAGAAATAAACTCTGCTTTGAGCTTACGGTAATTCATCTCTCCTCTCATTTTGCTTCTCTCCTATCATGCTACAGTATATCCTATAGTATGTTCTCCTATCCTACGGCATTCCATCATATGTTATCACATGTTGTTCTGCCTTGACTCATCTCATCCCAGTCCATCCTTTTCCAGTCTGTCATGTCCTTTCACATTTTGCCCTTTCCCCTAGTGTCTCATCCTGTTCTGTTTCGTCATGTGTCATCCCATTTCATTCTATTCTATCCAGACTCATGCCATCTCATGTCCTCCCAGCCCATCATATGGTATAACATCCTGACTCATCATGTCTCAAACTCATCTCATTTTATACAATCCAATCTTTTCCTCTTCCACCCTAATCCATTCTGATCCTATCCTATGCAATAACACTGCCTGTCTAAGGAGAGGGAGCTCTTTCTGTGACATCACTATAAATAGGGTCATATACTGTACATTCTGTTGAGAACCTGATATGATCATGATTGAACTGATATGATCAGGTACATTCATTCTCTCTTTTTATATTTTAATTTTTTTCATTAACACGGTTGTGTTATAATAATTTCACACCTGTATGGACAATCATCATGTACATGTACTAATATTCTTCTACATACATATTGCTTGTCTGTTGTTGCATAATAAGTGAACTGGCTGCTGTAACATAACAATTTCTGTCTGTCTGTCTGTCCGTCCATCCATCCATCCTGTTTGATTTTATTCTATCCCAGTGGAATATTGCATGGTATTTTTTATTAATTATCCTTAAATTTGACATTTTTGTGTACTAAGTTATTACTTTTTGTAACCTTTTGTCTACACACTGTCTGCTGGACTGACCGCACGTTGTCTTTCTTTTCTTTCCCACTATCCTTAATGTTTTCAATTATATTTAATCAAATTATTCTGTTACTATATCTTACATTCAGATCTCGCTGTTAAACAGAATAGAAAAAAGGAAGAGGTTAAATCTTTTAACGGCATGTCAAGCGTGAAATATGCCGTATATGCATATGTAGTACAAGCAGCTGTGAGAAGAGAACGAGGCCTGGATGATCATTCCTGGCTGGTAAAGAAGAACCAACTGAAGTGTTAAATGAGTGTAAAACAGAATCACAAATGAGCCAAAGTGTCTTGGAACTGCCAGGAAAGCGTTTATATTCAGAAATCTCTTTTACTCTGCTGACTCCAGTGTTCAATGCAGAGCGCTGTCAGTGTTTAATGTGGACTCTGGCCCCGAGGCTGGCCATGTTGAGCCATGCCAGCTGACGATGCCCTTCATTCTGCCCCTCTTTCATCCATTATAACAGGCATCAGCCTCAGTGGGGCTCCTGATGCTGCCAGGCTACTTCTCTGTTTCTAAGGAGACTGTTGCCATGGCATCGATTATGGGCTGTCTAGAGAAAGCCCCTACTGTTCTAATGGCACCATTTACTATTCTCGTGTTCTTTCTCCGTTTCGCTGTCTGTCTCTCTTTCTCTCTCTCTCTCTCTCTCTCTCTCTGGAGATGTATTATGGTTTCAGACCTAATTTGGTAAATGAAATCTCATGCCTTTTTTCCCTGCTCTGTGCAGTTCTTATGGTAATGTTGCTCTGACACTAATCCTGCTGCTATTTCATGGACGTTTATGACTCTGGCACTGCTAGTAGCAGCTGTAGCAGTAATGCTAACGTCACATGACTGCTGGCACGATTAGGCTTAAATGTAGATAAGTTAGAATTGATGTCGTATTCCGTGGAGCGCTGTTTTGGCAGGTTGCATTGCTTCATGCATCATGTTTAGTAGTGGACAGAAACATCAGAAATAAGCTCCTGGCAGGAGACATAAAGCACCTCAATCAAGGATCATAGCAGGAATTTAATCAATGAGCCTGTCCCGATGGGGAGACCTGTCCCTGACATGAGAAACAGAGAGAGATGGAGATAGAGATGAAGCGATGGGGGGATAGACAGAGGAGGGGAGAGGTAGTGAATGGGGCCACTGCTGAGGGCAGATGTATTTATCTGGGTAATGATAGTCATCTGGTGCTCTGCGGCCAAACCCTGCATGCCCGTGACATTGATGTAGAGTGCTATGTGTGTGTGTGTGTCTGTGTGTGTGTCTGTGTGTGTGTGTGTGTGTGTGTGTGTGCGCGCGCACTGTCCCCGTGGTGCTCATTAAGCTGCCAGAGATTGCCTTCTGCCCCCCTCACCCTCCTCTGTTCCCCCCCACACTCCCTACAGGGCCCCCAAAGTGCCTTTTATTAATTCATAAAAACACACTGCCCAAGTGATCAAGTCTGATAGACATTGAAGTACAAGGGTGGGTGTCTGAGGGGCGAGGGAGGGAGGAGAGCGATATGAGGTGGTCGGGAGGTTCTTGTTTAAATGCAACCTCCCACATGCACATAAATCCAGTACTAGCAAACCGTCCGAGGAAAAACAAGAGGATTACAGAAGGGGGAAAAAAGACACATAAAAAGCTGCCACTGCGTTTTCCCTCAGGTTGAGCACAGAGCGACAGCTAATGCATGAAGTGACAACTCCGTTCACCCCAAGCCCTATAC
>JAOVVA010000037.1:6813570-6861347 GCA_028565275.1 Leiocassis micropogon | reverse complement strand
GCTGTGTTTAACCAATCCCCCCCCATCCCCCCCCCAGTTTTATATAGCACTGTTAAGAATCCATAAAGGACATGACTACTCATCAGTCCATGTTAAGTTTCATATGAATCCATTAAATAATCTTACACTCTATATTAGTCTAGTCTTGTCATATGCTCGATATGACATTTCCCTCATCGCCATTTTAATTGTATGAGCTGTTAACTGCATAAGGCCTAAGTACAGACCGATCCTGTTTCCTTCAGCCGTTCCCTGGTAGTGTACGTGTGCTTGTGACTCATGGTGTAGAGCTGCCCTCAGTGCTTATTGGAAAAGCTCAGTGAGGGGTGTGAAGTTTTAGCCACGACACATGAACCGTCTTTCGTTAACACTTCCTAGAAGAGAGGACATTCTACTGCCAGCTCCCATAACACCACCGTGGCGAGATCGGTATATGGCCGTTCGTTGGCACTCAGGGGGCATTAGCAGGTGTGTCGTTCTCACCGTCCCTGGCATGGCGACTACTTCACAGGCGATTGGTTAGCAGGGTTCGGGTTGCAGCACCTGTGCTCATACTGAAAGATGGCAGGGAATGTGAACAGGCTGAGTGATTAATCAAAAGAGTGATAATATTGAATTAATTACACTGGCCAGCTATGCAACAGAAAGGTTACTCTATTTTAGGGTTATTCTAGGTTACGAGTTGCATGGTGTGGATTTCATAACCACATCATTATACGTACATCGACCTCAAGCAAAACTATAGACATCAATGCTTCCCTGAGAATTTTAGAGGAAATGCACAGGGTGTATGTAGTTCTATTCTTGTGTGGCACCAGTTAGTAAGGTGCAGTAATAGAGTTTAAAGAGACTTATCTGTCTGACAGTTAGTTTTAATCACGGTATATCACAAAGTAGATCAGCGGAGGACCTTGAGAACATGTTGAGTCTCTCAGTAAAATCATGCACTTCATAGGGATGCCTACTTAAAGTAAGCTGTAACTGCAGCAGATAACTGCCTGGTTAAGATGCCCAATAAAGCATGGGCAGACTGGCTTTCGAGAAGGAGGCTAATTAACCAAAACATGGCAACAATTCATTATTTCTAAAACTTAAATTAGGATAATGACAGCATGAAAGAGTTCATCTCACACACACAGTGTTTTCATGACCGAAGCTTTAAGGTTATACAGTCTCATTATCACATTAAGCTGTGTGACTAATTTAGGCTAATAAATAAATTGGCGAATAAAAAAAATAATAAAGACTTGTTTTCATGACCGGTTCATTCCCTGAACACTTACTGGAGCTGGCAGTGAAAAAAAAAAAAAAAAAAACAAGGACTAGACTGCAAAAAATGACATCTTAACAAGTAAAAAAATGATTGAATCTAGCCAAAGCTATCTATAATTTGTTAAAACTAGATCATAATGAATGAAATATAATATTATTAATCTTATTTGTAGTTGAATGTTAATTAAAATTTCAAGCGACAAATGTTGTGTTCAATTGGCAGACAATTTAGCTTGAGTTTATTTCTTGAAAGAAGAAATATTTTCTGGCAAAATAAGATTTTTTAGGCTCGCAATTTTTGGAACATTAATAAATAAAATTAATAATCATATAAGAGGTTAGTTACAAACATATTTTACAAATTATAGATAAAGTCCAAGAAAAAAAACAACAAGATGTATTGTGTTAAGTCCAGGTGGCACTGTGAGTGAGGGTCCAGGTTCAATTCCTGCCTCGGTCTGTGCTTGGAGTTTGCATGCTCTCCCTGTGCTTGGTATGTTTCCTTTGGGTACTCCAGTTTCCTCCCATGGTTCAAAGACCTGCAGAGTAGGCCCATAGTGTGTGTGAGTGTGTGGCACCCAGGATGTAGCCTGCCTCATGCTCCAGGCTTCCTGCGACCCTTTAAAGTAGTAAGCACTATGGAGAATAAGTAAGTATTAGGTGCTTGTGTTATTCATGTAATTATTACACCTTGCAACCAGTTGCTTGAAAGGTTCCTGATAAAAAAAAAAACTAGCACCTTGAGTTTTGATAAATCGTGTTTGAGGTGCTTTATGTGGTTACATCTGCGGTGTGAATAAACAGAATTTTTAGCTGTATGTGTTCTGTAGAGAAAGAGTGAGCTGTTAAACAGAAGGGGATCTTGTCGTATTCAAAAGTGCGAGCTAGTGTTCCGCTGGAGATCAATTAGCAGTGTGATGCAATTAGCGGTATCAACTTACGATATGTTGTCATGTGTCTTCCTCTATTTCTCTATCTGGTTTCCTCTTACAGGATACCTTACACAAACTGAACACAGTTTTGTAGAAAACAGGAACAAGTCGCTGGTTGCTTATTAGCCATCTCCAAAATCATCTCCAGCACAAGTTCAGATTCTCTCTCTCCTGCTCACCACAGAATGCAAGCAGTGTTCTCCTTTAATAGCTAGGTTAATTAAATGTATAGTATTTAATATCTCTTTCATGTTTTCTTTAGAATCTGTTCAGGGTCAAATCACATGGAAAGTGGTGGGAACGTTTTGATTAGCAAGTGTTCTTATCTTCAAGGACTGAAAAGCAGCACAAAGCATAAAAGCATGAGGGTCAAGAGCTTGAGTTCATTTTCACATCAAACACAAAATGTGTCTCGGTGACTGTGGCTGTGGCGTGGATGCTGGTGCGAAATCAGCTAGTTTGAGTCACACAGGAACTCCTGGGGGTTTTACACAAACAGCCTCTAGAGGTTAGACAGAATGGTGCAACAAACAAACAAACAAAACAACATGCAATGAGCGGTAGTTCTGCAGATGGATCCACCTTGTCAATGGTCTTAGTGGAATAGCCACAATGGTTATAAGAATATAGCCAAAGTGGTATATAAATGCGCTGATAAGAAGCTACAGAATCTCACCTTTCTACAACTGTTGTGTCTTGAAAAGCATTTCAGAACGTATTGAAGCTTGAGGCAGATGGATGACCAGAAGACCACACTGAGTTTCACTCCTGCCAGCCGAGAACAAGCAGCAAAATCCCCAGTGTTGAAATAACACCCAGAGTGTTGATTTAAAACCTTTAGAGTACTTTGTGACCATTTGGTCATATCTAAACACTCAAGGTGTTAATTTAACACTGGGAATTAACCTTTTTGCTTTGAAGCAATCTGAAACTGCCATGGTTAGAGGCTCACTGTAACTGGAGAGTTGAAGTTTAGATAATTGTCTCCTGGTCTTTTTAGCAGTTGTATATGTATACATACAAATACATAGACAATTTGAATGAAAGATCCATGCATTTTCTGTTCTGCTTATCCAGTTTAGGGTCTGGGTGTGGGCGGGTTTGGGGTGGGATGGAACCTATCCCAAGGCATAGTACACCTTCGATGGTGGAAACACTCACACGCTCAATCATATACTACGGGCAATTCGGAAATGCCAGTCAACACACACCACATGTCTTTGGACTGTCGGAGGACATCCACCACCAAGCATGCACTCTCTACACACAGACCGGAGGTAAGATTCGAACCCGTAACCCTGGAGGTGCGAGGTAACGGAGCTAACCACTAAGCCGTTGTGCCTTTCTAGGTAAAGACCGAATAGTAAAATTTGATTGTTTTGCTTTTCTATCTGCAAAATACATCCAAATCAAAGGGAAAACATACGCTTGATGAAAATGTACTGTAAAGAAGATTACAATGCTGTAGTCCATGAGTGGAAATTCACTCAAATGTGCTGGACTCCCTATTGTTAGAAATACTAAGACAATATTCTCGCCTCTTCTTGAGTATATAGCGAGCATAAAAAGCAGCTTTTATTTATCTTCTCGGGGGAAATGCTCCTCTTTGCTCTGGTAGTTAACAAAGCGTGTTCAGAAGAGGCCATGAAACAGCACAGCACTCTTCAACTCCTTCTCCCATAGGTGATAATTGGAATAATGTGTGTAATGAAGACACCCTCAAGCAGACCCAGCTCCATGCTTGCTTAATTAGTGTAACTGGGAGTTCACATGCTGATTAACCCAGTTTTGATTCTGCCTATTCACCCATTAATGATCCAATGATAATTAATACAGCATTCCAGTGTATTACAGGACTCTCTCTCTCTCTCTATGTTATATGATTAACGTCAACAGGCCCTGATACATGCAGTGTCACCAACCGTCTGTTTTCCACTGGGATAAGAAGTCTTTGTCTGGGACTACCCATACAAAGAGAGAGACTACAGCAAGTGTGTGTGTGTGTGGCTGAGAATGTCAAAATGTGGTCGAGCATTGAGGTTTGAGAATTCTTGCCAAGAGCTGTCAAAATAAGACAACCAAAGCAAAAGAACAAAGTCTCACTCTTTTAACAGCAGAGAAAGAGGAAAAGCACTTTATTTGTGTTCTGCTGTCTGCAACCTGTCTCTGTGTGTGTGTGTGTCGTGGTTAAGCTTCAGATACTGGTGGTCTGGCTTAGGGTGCATAAAGTTGATGGTTTGAGATGGCTCCTGCAGTGGGGGACTTCCAAAAGCCTTCATGGTAAGAGTTGTGCTAAACTATGTGGCCATGGTACACCGCACCTCTTCACAGCCTTGACAAGCTTGTTTACGACATTATCACGGAAAAGCCTAGCATGCCCTGGAACGCCTTCACGTCTTCACTTGCCACGCTGCCCGATTACAGACGTCCACAGGTCAAGCATCACGGCAAAATGAGCTCTAATGGAGGGTAATAACTGGACTGCTCTGTGTTGTTTTTTTTTTGCCAGAGTGTAGAACATTGCCTGGGCATGACTTCTGCCCGGCTGTAAATAGGCCGCAATATGCACAAGTATGAGGAGGTTAAAAGCCTTGGGTGAAGTGTAAAATATTTATAACTAAGCCAGGCTCATTCTTTCCATTTCCTTTTTGGTCAGGTGTGTGTCAGTTGTAGCTACCTATTATACGTTTGGGAAGCAAACTATATAATGATGTAAAAGTACACTTTCGACTGCAGAAGAGAACACATAAGAGACGTTTAAATCAAGTTTAATGTACTAAAATACAAGATTATGTTTCATTATCATATGATGATTGAGCAATTTTGTGTTTTTTTTATTTTTAGTGGTCATCTTTTGCAAGCGTTTATACAGTATAACACAGATCAGCTGAACACACATGAAGATGCACATGGAGATGCCCTTCTCATGCACGCACTCAGCAAAAATTCAAAAGACAGACAGACCTTGCATCCTTCCTAACCGGAATGCAGACTGCACAGCAAGTTAATCCGTCTTGCAGATGAGCTCAGATGATTTGCATTCATTTGGAAGTACTGCATGTTGATTGCACAAAATCCTTCAGCACACCTTTAACCCAGAAAGCACACGTGTGTGTGTGTGTGTGTGTGTGTGTGTTCGGGGTCAGATTTCCAGAGCTTGTGAGTGAAGTAAGCCGTGCAGTTCTGGGACAATGGTAGACCAAGCACTCTCAGTTCCTGCACATCTGGAGACGGCCCTGGAGCGTGCGCCATTCAAGGATTGAAGTTTACACTTAAATAATCAAACTGTCACACACTTACAGTACATCACTGCTACTATTGCAGACATCTGGCTTAGTCTCAGTTTTTAAAAAACATTTTCTTATAATAGCACACCTCTCAAGATTTAATGGTATTTATTTATTCTGGAGTTAAGGAAGTGATAATTCACCATGAGGAGTATATGTGCGTGAGCATTTTACCAAAATGGTTGACTGAGATATATATATATATAAAGCGTAAAATAGTGTGTGTAAGTGTGTGTGTGGGCTTGAAGGTTAATGCTGGGTTACTGTATAAAAGCAATAGAAAATAAGACAAACAGTGTGGGGTGTTTTACTAAGCCACAACTCCTCTGGGGCTCAGTGTTATAGGAGATAATAATGTCATGCCAGTGTAAAATTCCTTTGCATGCTCGAACAGTAGACCAGACCCTTGTTTATCTGAAATTCTAGTAATACAGTATCTCTGGTCCCTTTGAGCACCGTACATTCAGCAGATGTGTCTTCTCAGTCAGTAGATCAGGAACTTTATCACTCCATTAAAATAAGTCGAGCGGCGTAATGAAGCAATCACTTTCTCATAGCCAGGATTTTTAAGAAATCGCTTCATGAGGAATAACACTAATTTCCACTGATATAGTTGCACGTCATCTTGTTAAATGCCACTGGAAAACCTGCACTTTTCATTTCCCAAATGAGTCAGAGAAGGTCATTATATCCAGAACTGTCAAAGCAGGCCAAAAAAATATATAAAAAAATAGCATGAATTATTTCAGGGCCTTTTAATCTCTCATTCCTCTTTTTTGTGTATCTGACAGATTGCCCTTTCCAAATCAATTTGCAGAGGCACAAAGGAATAAAACATGGCATGGTGGCATTAAAAGAGGCTGATGATGATGATGATGATGATAATGATGTCACGGAACAGTCACTAATCCAAGCATCTGCTAGGGATAAATTGTGTGAAAAAAAGATGAGTTTTTGTTTCCTGAAAATTGACGTCTTTGTGTTTTGTTTTTTTTGTTTTGTTAGTTTTTTTCTTAAAACATGATTTGTGGATGGATGAGCAAAAATCTCACAGCCGTATTTCAGTATCTAGTGAAAAGCCTTTACAGAAAGAGTGGAGGGTATTAAAAGAGCAAAGAGGACTAAATCTGGAATGCAATAAAGAAATTATGAGTGTGATAGTCAGATGTTCACAAAATTGAGAAACCATGATTTCTGCCACGTGGTCTGTGTGCATGGAGTTTGCATGTTCTCCCTGTGCTTGGTGGGTTTCCTCTGGGTACTTCGGTTTCCTACCCAAAGTCTAAAGACATGCTGGTTAGGCATTCCCAAACTGCTGGCAACTCACCCCCTTAAGTAACTGCTATGATATACTGTATAACTGATAACTGATATCACAAGCTTATGCTATATATATATATATATACATGTATGTGACAAAAAAAACAAACACTTATGACTCTTCTTCAGTGTCTCCAGTGTCTTCATCAAACTCATCAGAAAGCAGCACAAGGTAAGTAAATACGTTTTTTTAAACCTAACTATGTTTAAGATGTTGAAGGTTTAATTATTTCTGCAAAAAAAATCTCTGGAATCTATGGCAGAGCAAATGATCAGCGTCCTGAACAAATCGTGTGTCAATAGAGATTAATGAGTCAGTTTTGTCAGGACTAAATTTGCTGTAACTTTGTTCATTTTTAAGATATCTTCAAACATGTGGTGTCATTTTAAAAGTATTTTCAAGCGCCTTCTAAAGACTTGGTGATTGATTTTGTCACATACCAAACAAGACACTACGAACAAAGCTTCGACATGGGAATATCGGTGCACCCCAGAAATAAGAACATGAAGCTATTATTGAAATTCATCCTGTAGTAAATTTATATTGAGCTAGATAGATTTTCATTGACATACATCTTGTTATTCACGGTCGCTGATGAACAAGACATGATTTGTTTGCAACGGGTTTACTAATAATCACTGTTAGACTCTATTTACACTAATAGGTTGTTCCTAGAATCTGCTGTAGTCCAACTAGAGACCAGGGAGGCCAGTGGTGACCATTGTATTTATTCCCGTTTTTACAACCACAGTAGGACCTCTGGTCAACATTCACACACTACGTGCAATTTTGTAATGCCAATCTGCATGTCATTTGGATTGTGGGAGAAAACCGGAGCACCCACCAAGCACAGGGTGAACATGCAAACTAACAGGGTCAAACCTGGACCCTGACGGTGCAAGGCGACGGTGCTAACCACTAAGCCACTGTACCACCAATAGTTTGTCTACACAGACTAAAATCCCAAATTCACATTACTTACAACTACAAGTTACTCAGATGTCTACTTTGTTTTTACCCGATCAAGTCAATTAATGATTTCATTAATCAATAAAAAAACAAAAAAATTATATATTTTTTATAGCTATAGCAATAATGCAATGCAATTCCATGGTCTGTACTTGAATGTGCTTAGTTCTCCAAATATACACATATATTTGCTCGGATTTACCTGTGTACATGATTTTATTTAAAAATAATAGAATTGTACTAATTGTGACTGTTTAAATACCGCTTGTTCAGCTTTTATTTTTGTTTCTATCTGCTTGCAGCATTTTCTAATATATTCTCTCTTCAGTTAGTCTGAACACACCACTGCATGTGCATTATATGGCATAATTACAGTTCCCTTAATGTAAGCACACTTCATAATAAACTAACGTACCCCCATCTTGTTTCCCCAGAGCTCATATATGCCTATTTGGGATATTATCAAGTGTAGTTCTGCTGGTCAGATGAGTAGCAAGTATTTATTCCAGGCTAAATGCCAGCTGGTGTCCAACACAGTCTAGCTTTCCAGCATAATCACCATATTTAGCGCAGTATCCATCATTGTGGTGAAAGCTACCCAGAGGCAGATACAAATAGAGGTAAAGAGACCCAGATAATTAGTCACATGTTACTGTAATGCACTGACTATATACCAGATTACACGAATAAGCTGGAATGAGTTAATTCTCGCCAATGGCTTCTCTGTAATAAAGTACAAAGTAGTCTTGGGCAAAAAAAAAAAAAAAAGGCATTTTCTCACATAAGTTTGTGAGAGACCACTGATTGAGGTCTTTGGTGATTAGTGCTGAATGTGATAATAGCCTGGTGCTATTTGAAGACTATAGTTAGCAGCTCCTGAAGGCTAAAGTGAGTTAGCGCTAGCTGTGCTCTGTGGCAAGTGAGCGCTAGCTGAGTTGGGTAATGAGCTAGCGGTGCGTGGCGCCCTGCCGTTCTACCTGCAGCGGAACAGATTGGCCGTGCCGCAGCGAGTTATGATTGCTGAGGAGACGAAGTGTCACAAGACAGATGGGCTGACAGTGAGTGTGTTGGCTCACGGTCATCCACTACCACTTACACTCTGGATCTACACGCTAAACACACACACAAACGATAATAGTGCCCCCTGGCTGAAAAGTGTATGAATTGGAAAGAAATATCTATATTATATGCGGAATCAAGTGGAAAGTAAAAAAGAAAACCAACACTTAATAGAGTCCATATATAAATGCAAATGTGAGGGTAATGAGACTCTCTGTCTAGGCTTCAACTCCACAGAATGCCACTAACATCCTGATTTGTTCCCCCATTAGACGTAGGGCGTTTGGGCTAATATTGTTATTACAAAAGGACATATGATTTACAGTGCTAAAAAATTACAATACATTATGGAAATCTCAAATGGTTTCCGTTATGAAAACCTAATTCTATTTTAGCCTAAAGGTTTTACCCTAAGCTGTCTGTGTGGAATTTCCTGTGTTTGCGTGAGTTTCCTATATTTTCTCCAATTTCTATTTTCCCTACCTATAACCAAGCCAATTCGTTGATTAATTAGATTAATTCTCTCCCAGTTGTAAGCATGTGTACAGCGTCACTTCAGCATACGAATTTAGGCGAGTTCTTAAGACGAAAAACGTGTACCGCGGAATGCATTTTTTTCTCAGGAAATTATGTAAATTCATACAATGCAGATAGTTCATTCCAGCCATCCAAAAATATTACCAATTTTCAACACTATAATCAAAGCTCATTAAACTTAATTTATGATGCCTCCTGCTACCAACTGCTTTAAAAACTAAACTGAAAGTGGCTCCCTTTTCTTCTTGCTACTGTCCTTGCTAACTTTCCTAGGGCCCGTGGTGCTATGTCTTCACTAAATCTTGCAGAAAATGCAGAAACAAAAACCCCACAAAAATAGCTGTGGTGTGTTCAAACTTGCTTTGTTTGGCTTTCCACTGACGCAAGTTTTGAACGGCTCCTGGGCGTATGCGCAACTTAGCTGGTGTTTGGTTTCACTGTATCTGTGTGTGCGCGTCTGTCTGTCTGTCTGTCTGTCTTGTGCATATCCAAATTGTCTTCGAAAATTGCTGCCAGTACTGCCAAAATATGCTCCATGACAAACATGTAAAGGGATGATTTATATTAGGTATTAAATTCATTATGGATCACTAATCCATTAAAAACCAATAGAGACCATTATACAGATAAAGCGTTAAATCCATCGTTTGGTGTTGAATACCACCATTATGGTAGAGCACTAGGCAGCTAGCTATAATTAACACCCAATTTATGGTGCTTTTAACAAGCGAGCTTTTTTTTTAATGCTTGGCTCCTGTACACCAATGGCAGCTTCTTATGATATTTATTTGCAAGCTACTGTATAATAGCTTTAATGGCATCTTTTTTTTACCAGGCTCATAATTCAGATAATGTAAGCAACACTCTTCACCTCATAGCTTATTTAGACAATCTACGATGTTTGAGAGGAAGCGCACAGTATGGGGGACTACTGCATCTGTGTTGTATTTAATTATAACTATAACTAGCACACGATGGCTGTCCTGCATATCTCGAATTTGCTGGTTATTAGGACATTTTCAGAAATGAATGTTGGACATATGAAAAAGATTTTTAAAAAAGTGAAGGTGTGTGATTTAGCACACAGCATGGAGATATGTCTGAATAGGCTGTCACAGGGAAAAGAAAACTCTAGTTGGAAATCTTTGAAGAGACTCTAACATAGCTTGGACACAGTTTCTGACATTTATATTACTATAAATATCATTTCTATTACATACTTGCTGGAATAGACGGAGTGAAACACTGGCTTTGACGTGTGCTCTTATAAGTAAATAGCTTTGAATCGTTCTGATGTACGGTAGGTATGCAGACAAGTGTGTGAAAAATGCTGATCGTGTGCCAGCTGTGTGCTCACGTACACATAGTTAAGCATGAAGTATTAGAGAGCGACGCAGCTGTCTTTCACTTTTTTTTCCCTCTCTCTCTCTCGCAGACATTTCTGGCTCACTCCATGTTGTAGTAAGCTGGATTCGGTGCTATGAGCTATGCTAATTGCTTGTCAGTGCTTCCAGTGGAGCAACTTTAGCGTCAGCCACCCTGAACACTTTCTGGCAATGAGTATGGGAAGCAGGGTTGCCAGGTTCAAAGAAGCAGATCAAAAATAATCCTAACATGAGAACAAAATGCATTGTAGTATTTTCAAGGGAAACATATATTTTTAACACTGAGGTATATAAAAAAGGTAATAATTCTATTGCTGAGCCACATTTTTATAATTAAATATATTGTTAATAGCTATAAAAATAAGTAGCCTAACTCTGCATGTATAAGAGCAGCCTAGCCGCATAACCGCTATTTAAGAGTGTGTATGGGTGTTTTTCATGATTTTGTGGTGAATTCCTGTAGAATATAATTGGATATAATTATATTTAAAAGTGTATGTTTATTAATAGAGATAACCAACCCCCAGTACTAGGTACCATTTGATGCTGCATTCTGTAACAGTCTTGGATTTGGAAAAGAAACATATTTGTGTTGATGTGGGGGGGTTGATGGCGGCGAAGGCGCAAGGTGCTTGGGCCCACTCATCGTTGATTGCAACTATACTGTATATTCTTTTTCTTTTTTTTATGGGTGGGGATGGCTCAATGAATACCTCTCAATCTGGCATATGCAAAAAAAAATTATAATAATTTACAGTTGTTTAATAATATAATAATACAGTATATCCAAAATTACGGTTTCATCTACTTTGCTTCTTTGATAGATTCCTGATTCACCGCAACACTGACCAGCATCTAATGAGTACTGCAGATGAGCAAATTTAAAAAATCTAAATATGCAAGAAAGCGAGTGCTCTAAGACATATGTGAAACCTGGAAACTCCACACAGCTGTCAACACTAATGGAAAGAATTGAGAGAAAAGGAATGTTTTGTTGATGTGTGGGTGGGGCCAATTAAAACAACATGAATGTATTATATTAAGTGCATGTTTATCGAGATTATAACCAGACCAGTGCGAAATATGATGAGCATTTCCCGTCTCTCATTTCAGGCATTGTGTCAGAAGGAACTGAACCTTGTCCCAACTGTTAGACATGTCACTCACATCCAGCATACAATAGACAATCAACAATAGTTTCTCTCTGTGTGTTTAACATCTGACCCTTCCTATACGACACCTGAGTGGATATGCACCTGCGGGAGTCTCTGTGTGGAGGTGAAGTGATAAGGTTGTTAAGCGTGTTGTTTTATACCATCTGACCAATTTTTCGGCAATGAAATGCATTAGCGCATTTCGCTGCACTCCAGTGACGAGAACAACTAAACAATTAAGTGCAGAAACACATGCGCACGTACTGTAGACACACGCACATACCTACGCCACCCCTTGTTGCTGTCAATACATCTGGGTTAAAGGCAGGTAATGAAAAGCACAGACTGTCTAATCCGAGATGGTGGGCGGTTTCACAGTTTCACGCTATTTTGGCAGCCACACAGTCCATGTCTCTGCTTGTTCCACTTGTGGTCTGACACCTAAGAGTAAGCGAGAGAAAGAATTAACCTGATTACACACCAAGGCATGTGTTATTGCACTGTAGAGATCATAAGATTAAGTAATGGCCTTTTGTATCATTTAATAACAGAAAAATAAATAAATGTTTAAAAAAAAACATAAATGTGTAAATCATTTACAATATATTTCTGGGTTAAAAGAAGACATAAGCCCATATACTTTATTGAAATTTACTTTTATAGAGAAACAGAGGAATCTAAGAATATATGTGGAAGAACAGAGGTAGAAAAGTAATCCTATTTGTTACGATACTTAACTAACATTTTAGGGGATGGGAGAATAATTCAATATTAATGAACACATGTTTTTTACTTGGTAACATTTCCAAAACAATACTACTGTGCAAAAATTGCAGAGCACACACTATGGACAACTTGGGAATGGCAGTTAACCTAATCTGCATGTCTTTGGACTGTGGGAGAAAACCCACCAAGCACAGGAAGAACATGCAAACTCCACACACACAGTCCGGAGGCAGGAACTTATCCCATGACCCTGGAGGTGCAAGGCAATAGTGCTAACCACTACGCCACTGTGCCACCCCATTTCTTTGTATGAAATTAAATGAAATGATGTAGATTCAATTAATGAACTAGGAAAAAAATGCAACAAAAACTGAGACCGGCTGTAAAGTGTCTAAAGATACAAATTAAAAATCGGGTCATTCAACCTCAGCAGCAACCTCATTTCCCCTCTCATCTGTTCCAACCATTCAGCACCACCAGTGTAATAATCACAGGCCTGATATTCTGTCATCATCTGTATCCGTCTATCACTGGTTCATACCTTAAGAAAGAAGCCTTTTTTGTGTTTTAATAATTAATATGTCACTGTGTGGCCTAACAAACAAAAAACATTCCTCTGAAAATGGTTAGGTACAGGGACTGGATTGAAAATGAGACCAAAAAAAGTGCTTCAGGATAGGACTTGTGTATTCTCATTAGTCCATGAAGTGTTGTACTATATGATATAATGAATATAATATTTGTTTGAGACATATAATTACTTAATTTGTGTTTTCAGAGGGGCATTTTTACACTGAAGTAAATAAAAGCCAGGTAAACTGCACAGTGAGTGTATTAAG
Source organism: Leiocassis micropogon (assembly GCA_028565275.1). Classification (NCBI taxonomy): domain Eukaryota; kingdom Metazoa; phylum Chordata; class Actinopteri; order Siluriformes; family Bagridae; genus Leiocassis; species Leiocassis micropogon. The sequence goes on along the minus strand of JAOVVA010000037.1, from coordinate 6,847,866 downwards.
ATAAAATAAAACTGTAGACCGTACTATTATAGTTTGCCGAAAAGCAAGTCACATTTAAGTTTCTACTGAAAAAGCATGAAAAAGTATTTTAACCAATCAACATTGCAGTTTGGGTGAACCTGTACCCAATGTACAGTAGATGCACCTTCCGGTTCTTGGACAACAGGAGCGGGACCTGAGGTGGTATTCTGATTACCACATTGTAGACAATTTGCATCACTGTGCTGTGTGTTGTGAGATGCTTTTCTGTTCATCACTTTTGTACAGAGTGGTTATTTTAGTCCCTGTAAACTTCCTGTCAGTTCAAACTGACTTTGTTAATTTCCTCTGATCGCAGTCATGATTAAGGCACAGAACTGCCCATCATTTTGTGAAAACACCAGCGACATTTGTGAAATATGATCGATGTTGAAAAAGGGTGTATTGTGCGTACTATCTGACTAATATGTCCTTTTGAAAGTATGTCTCCTGATATGAGCTGTACAGTACAGTATGCATCGCACAAATATGTACCATTACACTTCGCACTTCATGAACGGACCTGTATGTAATTGTAGTCAAAACTTGCCTGCAGGTGTTCCCCTGTGTGTGTTGAGAGCTTCCAGTACTCGCAAAATCATTTACTGGCACTGAACAGATACAGTATGTTAACAGGTGATACAGGTTTCTGTGTTGACCACATGAAGCTGTCGATCTGTCATAGCCAGACTTGCTAGGCTCACCCTGCTAAACCAAACCAGAAATCTATTATTAAAGTCTGTACAAATGGTCCATAAAAAAAACCCATCATAAATTATCTTCACCGACTGAGTAAAAAGACTGATTTATTATATAGACTGATTTAAAGGTCTCGTTAAAGCTGCAACAGTATGTTTCTGCCGCTAAAGCGTTTAAATTGAATTTACAAAGACATGACTGGTTACGGTCCATCCCGGTCCAGTTCTGTGCTAGAACTCTAGAGTGTGTCACGAAAACTCACGTCATGGAGAGCTTAATATTGTGCACATGGCTTTTGTGAGTGAAACACTTTAAAGCATTTTTGCAGTTATAAATAGCCATTGTATTGTCTGCTATTAAATGTAATGCCTGGAATTCTAACAGCACATCCTGACGACCTTCATCAAAAGATTTATGGAGTGCAGCGTCTGAGTTTCCAGGGGTTGAAGCTCACAATGACATTGTTGTAAATATCCTTTTTATTAATAGTGTTTATAGGTTTTCTCGTGTCGTGGGGTAATTGGGTGTAGCCACAGTGACCGGTCTAAAACAGGCTTATCGTGTTTTACCAACAGTGACGCTGCCTGAGCACACACACACATACACCTCTCCTTTCCCGCTGTCTCTGCTTTACTTATTCCATTTTTATTTCCAAGGACCTTGTTGGCATCTATCTGACTTTGAGTGGTCCATCCTGTGCATAGTTATTGATCATGCTCTGGTGTGTGTGTGTGTGTGTGTGTGTGTGCGCATCGCAACAGAAGCTCACAGGTCCTGGCAGCCCTTCCGCAGAATAGGTAATGCCAAGCAGCCTGAGCTCAAAGTGCAAGAGCAGATTTGCAAGTCAAACACAACCGATGTGTCTGGGGTGTGAACTTGGAAGTACTTACTCCACATGATGAAGGACTGTGACAGGCTGTGGTCACCGGCAGTGCAAATCTCAGAAATCTCCGAAATGTCTTGACTAAACTTTTTGTTTTTATTTATTTATCACTGCAGTTCTTTTTTATGGGGCACTTCCGTACTTATCACCATCACTTACAGTATGTAGAGAATAATCTAATGCTGGAAATTCATAATAGTTCATTTGACATAAGTCCATATATATATTTATGGGATCTCAAATAGTGATGCGAAGTTTGAATCATTTTAGTGACTCGGTTCTTTGAATCTCGTTCATCAAAATGAACGAATCTTTTTTTGAGTCATTTAGTTCATTCCGTTCTTTTGATCAGAACACGTCTACATACACAAATTTTGGCTATAGTTATACAATGCAGCTAAGGACATATTATGATAAACAGAATGAGCAGCTCACCTCTCATATCTTCTGGTCCGAATCGTTTTTTCTTTTTTCTTTCTTGTAACTCCCATAAACACTATAGAGTGCATTACACAGGAAACAGAATTGAGCAGTTCTTCTCATGAATCTTCTAGTCCAAATCGTTCGTTCTTTTGAATCTATTGCACTGCATAGTGTCTATGGAAGTCATGTGACAAAAGAACGAACAAGTTGGACTAGGAATGACCTACACAACTATTTTAAACCTCGGCAACAGGGCCTTGAAGTTTTACAGATAGTTAGATAGCTACAGTAGTACTTACTTTATTAATACTTTATTACTTTATTAATCATAAGAGAATTTGTATTTTCTTATGCAGACAGCAGACATTTCACAAATTATATAAACAATATATAAACAACTAAGATGCGGAAGCATAGCCAAATACTCTGTACAATAATGCAGTCAGATGGATAATCTAAGAAATAAGGTTATATGTTGCATATTAGTAAGAATCAACTGATTCTCTGTACTTTATGTGTATAGTATGTGCAAGTAGATGCTTAAATAACTACATTAGTGTGCACTAACAATATAAATGCATAACTTTATTCATAATATAATGATGCTTTATATGTGGGCATTGATTCAGAAGAATTGTTTTAGTTTTTAATTGTTTTAGGGAATGAAATATGATGTGTGTGCTGTTATAGAAAAATAATCAAAGCTATGGTGTTGAAGTATAGTTGGTGTAATAACAGTAATAATGTTCTAAAATGTTTCATTTCTAATCATATCTAATGTTTCATGCAAAGTTCACGTCATTAGACGTGGATGATTATCATTCAGTTTAATTCAATTAATTTCAATTCCGTCTTATTTGTATAGTGCTTTTAAGAATGGACATTGTTAAAAATCCGCTTTACAGAAAACAGAAAGTTATGATAGTAAATTTTAAAAATGTACGAATAAAAGTATAAATTATAACTATAAGTTATAATGTCTGGGATGTGCAAGCTGAGATCGAATAAGGAAAGGAAAGGTTGTTATCATTAGCGTGAAGAAGGAGTGCTTGAATGTTTGGAGGTATATGACCTTATCACTGTAACCAGTAGTTTTAGATAGGATCAAGGTCATGGCAAGGACAAATATCTGAGCTCTTTTACTTTCCTTCCTATTTGTCATAAAAATAAAAGTAAAAAGATTTTGTACTTTCATGTTCAGGAAGTCTAGGCTCAAATTCACATAAACCTGACTTTGCCTGAGTCTGTGCATGTATTTGTCCATTATTCTGACATGATCTTTAGCATGATATATCAAAAACAAGCGCTTGAATGTTTTACAAGATTTACATGAAATATTCATTGTGACCAATAGATAAAGAGATTCACTTCCACAGGTTCACAGCAAATATCTGAAAACGTTTTTCTTTTATAGGTTTCTTCATGTTTTAAGCATATTTTAAATGTATTTATGGCAACAACCACAAAAAAAGTTAGGAAGAACTGAAGTTGTTTATGTTGTTGTATAATGTAATTATTATAACTAATAATGTTTTATTAGTTTTTTTTATGACACTTTGTTATGTTACAGAAAGACAGGAGGAGCTGTCATTGGCTGTTACAAATCACTGACACTGGAGACTCCTTCCATAAATTCCTTTGAGAAACAGCACTATGTCCACAATTGTTAATGTATTTTTATGGAGTATATACTGAGAATATTCTTGACAGAAGAAAGGCAGGTTGTAAACTACTGTATGTGTGCTAGCTCTGCAGTTCTGCTGGTGTCCAGCTCTCCCAGGCTTTATGAGGCTCACATAAGCAGGAATGAGCTGAAGGGTGAAGTTTGATAGGGACATCACTCATCTTAATCTTGTGCTGTCACTTCAGTTTTTAGGACGCAATTTTTTTCCCTCTAATTTCAGGAATTTCAAGTTGGAATAAATGTAACAAGTAGCTGTCAAAAGCCAAAGAAATGAAGAGAGATAAAGAACAGAGGTTAATCCATTTTTATACTTCCTTTTTTCCAGTTTTTTTTTTTTTTCACCTAATACTTTTTGTTGAAATGTGCTGTACTGTGGTGTGTGACAAAGACAGATTAATTCCTCAGGCTTGCCTTAGTATTTCGCAAAACTATTTCTGAGATTTGATGAACGTACTGTCTGAAGTTGTTGTGAAATATCTGCAAGATTTCAACAATAAGTGAGTCTACTTTAGGATGCCAAGTTTCTTTTTTTTCTCTCTATTTATTGAGGTTTAGTAATGGTTTTGACTTGATCGAGGTAGTGATGGATCCAGAGTCTATTCCAGGAACATGAAGGTTGGAGGAATACAAAATGGATGTACTGTAACGCCAGGCACTTTCTTGTAATTCTGTTTCTCAAAGGATTTTTCTGTTGATTTTTATCTTGCACTTTGGATTCTTATAGGCCTTAATAATGGCTGGCTTTGTTCTGTAGGAAAATCACATTTTGCTTATTTATTTTAGCATCTGTATATTAATTGATTACATTATTATAGTATATTTGATATACAAAATAAATGACATATATTTTACCAAAAACTATGGGGAATAAAATAATTTGCTCTCAACAATATATGAGGTGGGATCAGCTAGAATTATTGGCACCCTTAGGAAACTGCATAGAGTTTGCATGTCCTCCATGTGCTTGGTGGGTTTTCCTCCGGGTGCTCCGGTTTCCTCCCGCAGCCCAAAGACATGCAAATTAGGCTAATTGGGGTTCCCAAATTGCCCATAGTGTGTAAATGAGCAGACCCCACTTTGTACCCTAAGTCTTCTGGGATAGGCTCCAGGCCCCCCACGTATACCCCCTGTATACCCCCCCAGGATAAAGAGGTATGCACAATGAATGAGAGTGGGTGAGAAGAAAATCTTGATTATAAATTAAAAAATTAATTATGCAATTGACCCCTACATAGTAGCAAACTTTTTTTTTCCATTTTATTTTTGTAGTATTTTCTGCACTGCAAACCCTAATGCTCAAAGTAATTAAACATATTGAGTACTGTTAACTTAAATAATTACAATTAGTTCAAATTAATAGACCTTGATGAGTATTTAGAACTTTTTGGTATTTAAGAGTTTGTAGAAATTACACTTTTCAAGTTAGCTGAACAACTTTGATATTTTAAGCCACAGTAACTGCCTCCTTAAAGTTACACCAAATTAAAATCTCTCAGCCTAGCGATTTTGTGTCTGACATCATCAATGCACATGTAAACTGCCCACGTTTGATCAAGATGATGGATTGGTCTGTCTTTGCATGATGCTGTAAGTATAATCTTTACAAATCTGGGGACCTGAAAGTTTTTGATTTATGTCATCTGATTGTCGACAGTTGCTCTTTAGAGTTATGAATAGAATGTGTTTAGACGCGCCGGGAGAAAACGTAAACTCCACTTTTTGCTACCTACTGTTTAGGAGGTTAGAAAGCAAGATTTCTTGTAATTGGCAAATATCAATCTTTAATTTGAACTGACTACTTAACAAGCATAAATTGTTTAGTTTTTGAAATTGTCAGGTTTACAACTCCGGTTTTCGGGGTTTTAATATAAATCCTGAGTTCCTATTAGTTTTAGTATTAATATTCAGAGTTTGTACTTTCAGATTTAACTGAAGAAAAATAAAGAAAATTACTTATTTGATTTGTAACAAGGCTCTAGTGGCTCAGTGGTAGGTGTTTCGCCTGGCACATGAAAGGCCCGGGTTCGATTCTCAGCCACTGGATGAAGTGCCTGTCCCAAGCCCAGATAAATTGGGAGGGCTCCTTCATGAAGAGCATCTGGTGTAAAACCTGTGCCAAGCTTGTATGTGGACCGGATGGTCCACTGTGGCGACCCATTGCCAGGAGCAGTCGAAAGACCAACAACAATTTCTTTGATTTGCAACAACTAAAAAAAATGATCATTACTATTAAATAGTATGAGTTAGGCTAATCATTAATGCAAATAAAGAATGATTAATATGAATGAGTACAACAAACTCAAAAACTCATAGTGCCGTTTAATTAAAATTGAAAACATCATTATTCCAAAAAATTTTATGTAACTGATTACCTCAAATTTTTGGAGTTTTGCCAACTTATTCAGGTTTACAGTGTACCTAATTCAGTTAATAACAATTTCTCAGCCAGCTCTCCCCTATCATCCAGCAGATACCAACCAGAGAGGGTGGACACTAACTGGTGCTTCCTCTGAGACACAGGAATCCAGCCAACCACTTCAGTTTTTAAACTGCTAATCAAGATGAATGCCAAGGGAGCAAAACACAGTCAGAGAAAAGTGTTACTGTATCTGACCTCCTCTTCCTTATACAAGCACTTACAGAAAAACATGATTGACAGGAGAGAGAGAGTTTGCTGTCCCTCCCACCCAGAGTACACAAGAAGTTATGCTTCTTTGGCTCTTAGCCACAAATATCTGTGATGTTATCAAGATTGGAACTCAAAATGTATCACAGTAACAAAGAGGTTTAAGACGAAGAGCAGAGATTCCTAGTTGATATTAAAATCTACATTTCCAAACACGCTAATAGTGCTTTATCCATTTTATTGCACTTGACTAACGTGAGAGGAACCCCTGAGCAGCTCCAGCAGGTATATCCCAGCTTGTACTGGAAGGAAGAATGGAATGGAAAGAGTCTGGTGTAATTGTGGCTATGACAGAAAGTTAACTGAAGTTTATACAGTATATGAATGTCGGCGACATAGTAACTGGGAGATTTTTGTATTTTTGGATATATTTATCTTTGCATGTGCGAGTGTGTACCATGGCGCCACAGCTCCACTACACTGGAAATCAGTCTGAGGGTGTGAGGGAGAGATCAGAGATGCACACTGATAGTCTTCACCCTGAGAGAATGACTTTCAACTGATTGTGTATACATGTGTATGATATTCTAGTACGTGAATCATCTCCTGAACATCTTGTTTTTCAGGGGAAAAAAAAAACACTGTAGTTTTATCAGGTTTAGAATTCTGCCTCTTGAATGCGCATTTCTCAGGTTACAAAGACAACAAAAGCAAGAAAGATTGTCATCAGGATTGTGCTGTGCTGCCACCCAGGAAAAAAAAATGTCTGTGCATGATAATTGTTTTGTCTTTTGATGACCTCTATCTGTCTTTCCCTCGCTCTTTTTTTTTTTTTTTTCCGAAAAAGTTCAGACTTTTTTTGCAAGGAATCCATGCTCTGTGTATGTCAGAAGGGAAAATCAATGCGGGTTGCGTTATCTCGGTAGCGTTGACACATGCTAAATCATCAGTCCTTGAAAGAAAGAAAAAAAGACACACAAACAGGAATGTGTGTTATGATGCGGGATTGGTTAAGGGTGGGGGGAGACCTGCATCGTTTTTATATGAAGTTAAATGAGACGGATGAGACATATGACATTCCTGTGGTTATGCAGGACCACAGGCGTCATTACGACACGTTGTACATAATATGCTTTTAAGTTTAGAAACCTCAAGACGTTTGCTGTGACTGATGGAATCGGAGAAAGCGCAAAAGCCGTGCAGAAGATAATGATGTGTGCTGGTAAGCGGAATCTGTAACTGATAGAGTTTGTCTTGAAGGCCATGCATCTGCCCTCATAGCCTGTGTGTGGGCACTCGAAGGAATGCCAGCTGACTGATGGCTAGACAACAGCAGAGTATTTTCACCACCGTGTCCTGCTAGTAGAGTCGTAGTTCCCATATGGGGACTAAAATCAGGAAATGGGGTAATAAATGATGAAGATGGCTATCTTGTGCCCAATATAATGGTGGCACTGCTTTAAAAATTTCTCAAGAGTTTAAAGGGTTCACTGCAAATCACAACTCCAAGATCTTCATTTCAGTGAATATATTAGTTTTGTTTGGAATAGTCTCTCTCTCTCTCTCTCTCTCTCTTTCACATACACACCCTGAAACTTACTGTAATTCAGGCATGAACGGTAATGCACACCTGCTAGTCTAAGCCATAATTTGCCAACAATTGCACCATTTGCTTCACCTGTGTCGACACTAATCACTGTGTAAACAGGACAATTTTCTTTCCACACACAAAGTTATGATTTGCACAAAATTCACAGCATTTGATCCAACTGTGATTTCCTTTAAGCCCAATAAACAATGATGACAAATGTTGGCATTTGAGAAAATAAAGGCAACCAACAAGTACAGCAAATGCAATAGTTTAGAATTCCATTACATTTTATACAGACTTGGAAAGAAGCATGTGTCACTACAGGCAGATTTAAATTGCTAAACCAGCTTGACTAGCAAGTCTTAGCTAGCTACCCATAAGAAATGTTACCATAGTAAAGTTAGCACCAGTCATGTGTAAAGAACTTGAAACGGGTACTTGATTAAAAGCACAAGAATCATACCAGAAAATTACTTTGGTAGAAGTTAAAATCTTTTAAAGTTTTAACATGTAACATAATGTACTTAAAAGTAATTAAAATACTCAAAAATAATTTAAAGTAAATGTACTGTAGAGGTAAAGTAATAGTAATATATGGCACAATACAGTGTAATTACAAATCTGCATGTATGCTAATCAGTGATGTGAGCTGGCACACGTTAGCCTGGTCATGTTGACCAGGTGAATTCCATGGTAGGTCCAGCAGTTCAGCAGGTATCTGATATGGTACTGCCTGTACTACACCATACCAATAACACGTACTAACATGCAGTATGTATATGGTACAGTATGTACAAACATAGAGTACCATATTAGATAACTTTTGAACTTCGGTAGCCACTCTAGTACTCAATAAGTACCATGGTATTCTATAAAGTTTTATGGTGCCTACCATAATTATGTCTGAAGTACCATCAAAATACTATATATGGTATATTATGGTATATAATATGGTTTACCATAGCACAATATTGTACATATACCATAGTAAAATTTCTTATGGGTAATGTTTTTTGGGTACAGGGTATTTAACTAAAGATTACAACAGATCCAGTTTATATATAAATTTGCTTACAGGTAATCTTCACTCATTAGTTTATGGAGTTCATTCGAAGTGGTTATGTTTTGTCTTCAGCTGGTGCCTCATGTTACTACTTATAACTAGCACCACCGCATATTTTGAACTTTGACATGAAGAGAATAAACACATTCTTCTATGATATTTTTCTTTCAACACGCTGGTCATTGTTTTAAAGAGGCCATTTGTGTCCGTTTTCTAATCAGATCATAGATGGTAGATAAAATGTAATGATAGTCTGTGAAAACGCTCTCCTTGTAAAACATCTTAAGCCGTGTAGCTCATCTGGAAAAGCCTTCAGCTAGATAAATTACAAACATTTTTGTGAGTGTATAAGCGTAAGGAGATGACCTGCTACAGAAGCTGAGGTCCATGTTTAGAGTTTCAGACAATACTTGGTCTGTACGCAGGAGTTCACAGTTAGGTGATGACTCCTGGTCTGTGTTGTCACCAGAGACAGTAGTTCTTTATCCTAGGGAGAAGGATTCGTAGTTAGACACCACTCACTGCCTTGATTATTGCCTGCCTTTTTAAAGAAGCACTTGAATAATGTCTGCAAAAACGGTGCAATGTACACAAAGCCAAGGCGACAGCCCCAAAAATGCAGAATAAAGACATTGCATCATTCTAATTGCTTGGATGTTGGTGCATTTGTTTTTTCCCCCTTTCTTTCACAGCCTTAGTAAACAGTGCAGAGAAGATATTTTATACACGAAATATGAGACATGTATGGGAAACGCTTCAAAACCTGTAGGGAAAAAATAACAGACCTTCCCTTTAACCTTAAATGTTCAAGTAGTAGTAGGTAGTTCTGTATAAAATCAATCATTTACATCGCAATCAACTCTGCAGTAAAACAATTCATCTAAGTGATATCACTGGGTGATATTTTAACCTACTATATATTATCACATGATATTATTGTAGATTATATAATCCATGCACCGGATGATATTTTTAAGCTTCAACATATTCAACATTTTAATACAGTTATTATTTATTTTTTTTTAAGAAAAAAGTTTTTTTAGAAGTAAATTCTTCCCCCCCTACACTACTGGTTTCAGAATTATTGGCACGCCTAAGAGCTGTGCTGCATTGGCGATACATTTGCGAGCGGAAATGTTTGTTTAAGCGTGCAACAAGGACAGCTCCATAAAATCATCCTACGTTTTTTTCGCAGTCATACAAAACTCATAAAAACTACACAAGCAGCAGTTTTACAGTTACAGCCCTGGGACTGTTTTACTGTGGTGAACCTCTAACATTTATGCAACATAACAATAGCTAGTCATGTGCCATATGAATGACATAATGGTGGTGTTTACCTTACTAAAAAACACTGTTTAGTATGGATGGTTTTATAGGCAAAAATTAAAAGCCGTCGCTTTTATAAAGTGATTTAAATGTAAAGAAGGGATTCTCTACACTGGCCACAGGTAGGGTTGACCTGTGATCATGCATGCAGACTATTTCGCGCATCTTATATTCTTATTACTACAGTATATTCTTGTGTTTGACGTTTAACATTTTTTTTTAATCTAGAGACTGATAGGACCAATGCAAGCAAACAAGAAAATGATACCTGAAGAGGTCCTTTTTACGTAGTACAGTAAGTTGTTTTGTTTGTTTTCTTTATAATCGCCAGTAATTCTTCAATGATCTCTACATCTACCCGTTCCGATTATTAATTTTGTGCAACTATTTAATATGAACCTTTTTTTCACCCAGCTTCACACTGTATTGTTGTTGTTGTTTTTTCTTCTTAGATTTGCTCGTCTATTATCTTATAATACATGTTAATTTATCGAGCTCCTGTCTTCCTTTAGTGTTGAATTGTATCTAACTAGGCAGAAACAAGAACGAGCCACTTTATTATGAATGTTATTAGGCAGTGTGATTATCACACGTTCCTGTGTTCTCACTCAGCATGCGAGCGCCCCCTGAATAAACACTAGCAAACATAAACACTCATGTGCCGAAGTATCGACATTGTGTGTGTGTGTGCGCGTGTGAGTGGGCGGATATATGTGTGTGTGCTCTAATAGTGTTTCCATTCTGTGCTAGGTTGTTTCAGGTGTGTGTGTGTGAGAAAGAGAGAGGGAGAGAGCGAGAGAGAGAGAGACTGTGGTTTTACCAGCATGTCAACATGACGAAACAGGACACGATGATTATCGCTCCTCCACCCACGCACACAAACATGCAACAACACAAACCACATCATTAGTGTGGTTCGAGAGTCTCCATGCCACCGAACCGTTCTCCACCTGAGCATCTCCCCCTCCTTTCCTCTCTTCCTCCCTCTATCACTCCATTTTTAGCTCCTAGTTTTGCAAGGACCCATAAATTACCCGCTGACAGCAGCTTTAATTTGTACAGAGTGTGCTTGACTGCTTTCTCTCATACACACACACATACACTCTCTCTCTCTCTCTCTCTCTCTCTCTCTCTCTCTCACACATGCTTGTATGCACATGGCCAGGCAGGCTTCCATAATGAGGTCAATATATATTCATTGTAGCGTCACTTGAGATAGCAGAGCGCAGTGGAATGTGTGCCCTCTATCAGTCCCAGTGGCTGTAAAAAGGAGCTGATTGGCAGGGCATGCTGGGATGCCCAAATGCCTCATCACTAATGCATGGCTTGGGCAGCGCCATGATTTAACTAATCATACACACTCTTTCATCCTGTGTGTCAGGGGCTAGTGCACAGCCGCTTTCATTTCTTGCCAGTGCTACATAATTGATGACCCTGATGTCATCTATTTGGATGGAGTTTTTTTTTTTATAGCATACTGTCTGTAAAGGAAGACTTCAGCATTTTTTTTTTCAACCTAACCTATCTATTGAATCTGTGGTTTATTGCCAATTGCTACAGACATAACTTTCCACGTGTTTCTCTCAACCGAGACTTCTTTAGTTCTTTCATCCTCAGTATGGCAAACTGCAGTTGCTTTGAACGTGTGATCTCTGGTTTGAAGTGATCAACACTGGTGTTTTTTTAGAGACAGGTGTAAAGAGATGAGAGTAGAGATAATGTGCTGAAATCTTACTCAAATGAAAGTGCAAGTAGCCAGAAATGTACTCATTGCTTTTAAATATACTTCACACTTCAACCTCTTCTCTAAGAAAAAAAAAGCAATCTAAACATATTTCCTTGCTTGGATTTATAATATGAGTAACAACAATTAATAATTAATTTTTTTAACATCTCAATATACAGTGGGCTTCTTCCAAATGGTTGAGATGTCACTTCTCTGTAAAAGTATCAATTTATTTACAAATACCAATTAAACTTGCAAACAAACAAACAAACATTGGCATTTGGCAGACGTTCTTATCCAGGGTGACTTACTGTACATTTTTATTTCATTATACATCTGAGCAGTTGAGGGTTAAGGCCCTTGCTCAAGGGCCCAACAGTGGAAACAAACAAACAAACAAACAAATTAATTAATGAATTGAAAAATAACATTAAATGTTCATTTTTGTTTAGTGGTGCAACAGCAATAAGATTTTTGGACATTCGATCCACTTTATTTCTCATAGTATGCTACAAAGCCATTAAAAAAAGCATAGTTTTGAAATGCATCATCATCATTATCAATGTTTAAAGATGGCACCATCTACTGAACGTAGCATTCACACATTATTCAATAAGAAACTGTGAATCAAAATGTGCTTTACCAAGAAGTTGAGCAGAACATTAAAGTCTATATAAATATTTTGAACAAATGAAATTTAGTAATGCTATGATTTTATGATGTGACTTAAAAAAAAAAATTTTTTTAAAAACTCTTATTAGCAGCTGTACCTTTATACTGTATAGCAGCTACACCTTAATCATATTTATATATAAAAATATGATTCTTGGTAGATTTTTTTCTGCAAAGTTGAACTCACCTGAATGCTGAAATCTAAATGAAGAATAAGACCTTTGAAATCTGTAATGAGTGCTTTAAAGTTCAAAGTAAATGGTACTTTTTTCTTAGAAATGCAATTACATAAAACTGAAATTATTCAGTTTCAATAACACTCAAATGAAACGTAATGACTCAGTGACTGAAATAAGCCTGTAATTTGGAAAATATGTATTATACAACAGTGAGTTCTGAAAGAACAATCTGAGTGGACCAGAGGCATTTCTCAAGTGCTGATAATAGACAGTAACAGCACTGGGGTGTTTAACCGTACGTATCAGTCTGCCGGTGTTCTAATAATTGTTAATTACATTAACTGTCGGTTGCAGCATGGGTGAAAGAAGGTCTGTATGGTCTGCACTAATTGTTTCTTAGTCATACTAAAAAAACTGTCATTTTTTTTAAATTTATGCCTAAAGTGAGCTACAAAACTGATTAGTTTCTACCACAAGGTTGATACTCAAATCACTTTCTAACCCCTAAACAAGGGCACTACTTGGTGTGTTGAAAAAGTGATTGTATACCCTAGTGCACATTTTGTTAAATCTTTTGGATTTAATCCTGGAACCGGGAAGTTAACATAGCTGATATTCTAAAGTGGAATAAGTGGAAATATAAAGAGTAATTACAAGATTTACATGACTGTCCATCACCTTCATGGTTTATTCTCCTCACCTTTTGGCTACATAGTACTAATAAAAATTTAAAACTACGTTTCCCCCTGTTAATTAAAATAACTGGCAGTCGCCAGCTCCGACAGTCGCGGTTAATTAGTTCTGCCAGGCACTGAAGGATATGTGTTGGTGGATCAAAATAACTGGATAAACAGACAAACAAATCATAATCTGTTGATAATAAATTATATTTGTAGAATTGTTGTATAAAAGCAATATCACACTCGAGGTCGTGCTGTACTGCTGCATATCAGCACAGGTGTGATGCACAACAGCTCTCCCTCTCATGTCATATTGCTTATATTGTATAAGTTGTTTATTTATTTAGACATTTTCCTGGACCAGACTCCTTCAGTCTCTCAACCATTATAATAATAATAATAATAATAATAATAATAATAATAATAATAATAATAATAATAAAATATGCATATTCATTGTTCGTATGCATGAATTAAGTATTGATTTATAAGGACTAATGATTTTGTATGCACATCACCTACCCCCATATACACCCTAAACATCCAACCTCATACATACATCGGTCTAAATGTCATACTTATTTATTGTACTTGAGCTCATATCTTTCCCCCTGATAATACTGACAGTATTAGGGATTATATTAATTGAAAGATTCAGCGCTGTCTCCTTAAAATGCCTTTGACAGTGAAATTAATTTGATTTCGGCAACCAGCGAGCACAACGTCTGTAAATCTAAGACATAAAAGTGAAGAGTAATCTGTTTTACATTCATTAGTCGAGAGAGACATACTGTAGCTGAGAAGTATGTTTATGTTCTTGTTTAAGCTGGATCATAATAAATGGAGTGTTAATGGGATGTGCTTAAACAGTCATGGTAAAATGTATGTTGTGGGTGAACTGTGTGAAATCATCTCTACATACTGTAGACCGAGACCTCAGATACGAAGCAGCGTTTTTTTTAGACAAACTGGTCATGTGAATCCAGCTCTGAATCGTAACAAACCAAGCCCCATGATGTTTTCTGATGGCTGCTCATAGCCCCGTCTGCAGCCTGGGAGTTATTATGCGGGGGAAGGGATGGGAATTAATTTACGGATATCCGCTTTAAATAGCCGTGCATGATTAATGAGGGGTAATTTCATGCTCTTAGCGTCAATTTCCTCCCTCAAATTATATCTATTCCCCAATGCTTCATCATCAAACCTGAATCATTCATAGTCAAATATCATAGCTCTGACAGGCCTGTTCTTGCATACCTGACTCTCTGCTCAGGGGAAAATGACAAGGTCGGGAACACTCCTCGTGGTTCCAGTGGGAATTCCACTCTGAGCGTTGAGCGGTAATAGTTCAGGACATCATTAAATGTGGATATTCAGGCATTTCATACTGGCCACTGAAACTGTCAGCGCCACGTCAAAAAAAATCTTTCAGTTGTACATTATTATTAAGCAAAACCTATAAAGTTTTCATGACTTCCTTTTGCAGTGCAGCAGGAAGGACGGATGTCTGGCTTTTAGATGTACATTCATCAGAAGAAAGCCAAGTTAAATAGAGACTTCAGTTACAAACCCCTCTTTTTCTGTTTTAATAGGTGCTGTTTAAACCCTTGGACCAATTTCCTTTCCTAAAAAGAATATGTCTTTTTAATAAAATGAGTGTATTGAAAGTGTTAGTGAGGACAGAAACACTAGAGTCTGCTTAGTCAGGCCATATTTACTTAGCGCTGTTTAAGCCTTATGATTAATGTGGGTGTACTTTATAAATAAAACTGAAAAAATGAAACTGTGTGCGCTGGTCAATTTCTTTAATCAACTTTACAAAATACAAAGATTATTCATTTAAAAAAAAAAAAAAAACTACAGAGAGAGAAAACAATCTAATTATTAAAGAATTTGTTTCCCGGCAGGAAACTTAATGTTGGATGGCTGTTGTAATTTGACTGTAATAATGTTGGGATAATGTTTAACATCAGGACAACATTGTATCTGAAAGTTGGAACGCCTTTCATAAAAAGATGTTGCAATAACATTAAATGAATGACCCACACAAACGCTGCACATCCATGCTACCTTAAGTAAGATTGGGATGGACACCACCCAATCTTACAATCTAAGTGTTGTAATGTTACTTGTCTGTTTCATTTTCTTTCAGAAATAAAACCTTAACTCTCAAATTATTGTACTGTAATATGGTGTTTTGGGCACTCATTACATACTGTACGCGCAGTCGCAAGCTTCGCTGGAATTTTCCCTTGTGGTCCAGTGGTACGTACTCTGTCATCCCTCAACAGTGACCAGAATTTGAGTTCCTCTCAGGTCATCAGTCATTTCAGTAACATGTTTTTGGGGCGTTTGTTCTCCCATAATCATGTAGTCTATATTATTCTGATGTCATTTCATCAAACTTTTTAAAACAACCTAATACCAATGTTGTCACAACATCCTTAACATTGCAAAATTAACACCACCACAACATATTGATAGCCAAACATTCCAACTGGATTGGTTGTATATTTACACACTTATTTATTTATGTAATTTGCAATGAAGTTTATATGTATTATGTGCTTTTTATTACATTTTACACTGGTGGAGATAGAAAATAGTTTTCCCAACTGGCATTATTTTTTCATATTTTGCTTCCTAACAGCCGGAATTTCTTTTATTTTAAGGTAGTCTTGAGCAATATTTCTCCAGGTTTCCTGAAGGACGTTTTTTTATTTCTCATTTTGGCATGTTTTTGTTTCTAATTTTTCAGTCTAGTCCCTAAACCTGAACAGATTCAGAGAAATGTTTTTTTGTTTGTTTGTTTTAACCCACACAGTGACCTATGAATCATTTAAGCATAAAAAACATCTAACGTAAGAAATGAACCTGTAGGAAACAGGTGCAGATGTCGACAGATGATCAGGCCAGTGATTAATATACTGGTGATGTTGAATGCTGCTTGGTTGAAATGGACGAGAGGGGAAATGAGGTTGCTGTTGAGATTGTTTTTAAGCTTTTAAGCTCAGCCTGTCACAGTAAAACAATTGTTCTGATTTCTTTAAATTTAATCGACCTAATTTCATTTAATTTAATATGAAGGAACTGGGGTGGTTCAAGGCTTTTGCACAGTACTATACATTTGAATTTGGTCAATTTAACCATTTAGATCCAGTCATTAATTATGTTTTAGCAGCTATAAACATTCCTTTCCTTCATCAGTAAATAATACAATAATAAGACAATAAGTCATAAGTTTCTGAGAGCCCTCCATCCTCAAGAAAGAACAGCCTAACTTCACTGGCACTGGAGACTCCTTCCACACTCCACACTTTTAATCTCGTAGGTCCCTGTGTAAGCTGTGATTCACCATGCAGCCCCAGTTACTGTCAGAATTGGTGTTATAGAAACCAAGCAACGACTTCTGACCAATCAGATTGGAGAATTCCACAGAGCTGTGGTATCATTTTAATTGAATTTCTGTTTAACTAGAGTATCAGTTATCACTGCCTTCTTTTATAAGCTACCCGAGAGCAGCCATGGCTTTTAAGTTTATAAGCATCTAATATGTAAGAAAACCAATTGAACTGTAGTGTGTGGTTTAAAGGAAGAATTCATGTGTAACATGACTCGCAGTTCCTATGTCTTGGATAACAGCATTGCTCGGTGTGTGCATTATCGTTAGAATCAATACTATCATACACATGAGTAGACGTTAGCAGAAATGTTAAAAGAAACAGGTTAAATATGTATCAGCCTGGTTGCATATAGAAATACTTAAAGTAAGTACAAATGTTGTTATATAGAAGAAATATAAATGAAATGAAATATTTCAGTCCGTGATCGATTCCCGGTCAGGCTTGATTCCCGTCTCTGTGTGCATGGAGTTTGCATGTTCTCCCTGTGCTTGGTGGGTTTCCTCCAGGTACTCTGGTTTCCTCCCACAAAGACCTGCAGATTAGGCTAACTGCCGTTCCCAAAATTGCCCATAGTGTGTGAATGAGTGTGTGAGTGTATGTGTGTGTGCCCTGCGGTGGATTGGAACCCTGTCCAGGGTGTACCCCACCTTGTGCCCTAAGCCTCCCGGGATACGCTCCAGGCTCCCTGCGACCCTGAATACAGGATAAAGTGGTATAGACGATTAGTGACTGAGTGAAATATTTTACTTATATGTTGTAATATCCAAATCACACCCTAGAAAATAACATGATAATAGAAAAGGTCCAAACGCTGTGCAAAGTTTCTTACAATATGCGGTATGATTCAGATTCTGCAAAGCAGTTGGATGATTCAGAAAGTGTTTGGGGAGGAAAAAAAACCCTCAATGTGTTAGTTGTATTGACCATCCCAGAATTCCCTGGGTGAGCCTGTATCGCTGTGTTGTGTTTATTTATGAGGGATGTCAGGACCGAGCAGTCGACGCTCATTTATAGCTGTGCACCTGCTTACTAAGCACAAAATGTCCTCGTCATAAGAAATGAAATACACACCACTCTGTCTGTGTGTGTGTGTGTGTGTGTGTGTGTGTGTGTGTGTGTGCAGTAATAGATCCAGGCCTCGAGTTCAACAGCATCCTCTTTTGCAACGCTTGATATTATAACATGGAATATTTTCATTATGAAATGTGTGTGGTTTGTTTTCACCACACTATGCTTTTATCCGTCGACACACACGGATCATTTGCGCCGAAATGATCCGTAGTGAAAGTCAAACACGTTTCCTATCACAGCGACAGCATTAACATGTGGCTACTTTAGATGCTGAGCCAGACAGCAAATGAAAACACTTAGCAACTAATCCACATGTGGGCGTCCAGGACTAATTAGCGGCGCCTACGATTGGCCCGCTTGGTGTACTCAGTGAAGAGATGCAATTTGATTGGCGGAGAGGGAGAAAGTAAGAGAGTGCACTGTGTGTAAACACTCCTGCTATCAATATGTCGCTGTTTGTTTGCCAAACGATCCGTCTCTTTCATTCAAGCCTCGACGGAGTCCTAGACAAACATTCATTTTGGAACAAGGCGGTCCAAAGGGTTAAACACACTGCCTTGTCCTGTCTTTGTTTTCCTTCTCAACCGCAAAAAAAAAAAGAGATGAAAGTCTCCGCAAACATTTCACAGCTGCTCACCTCTGTTTGCTTTCTTTTTTTCGAGTCTGGCTGAGCTGTGAATTTCTTTTTTCTTGGGAGTTTCCCAGTTTTCTCTTTGTACTCATGTAGGGTTTGTTGTTAAAATGTTACAGATAAGAACAGATTGTGTCATGTTTATAAAGCAGCCAAAATCGGGCAATGGCATCCAAACTAAATATGCGGTGTTAGCTAACTCTGACCTTTTAGGTGGACTGCGGTGAAAACTCAGCCAGTGGAGAGGTGTTTCTATGAATTTATTTTTTCGTAGAAAGAAGAAGGATGATAAGTGATTAGAAGAATTTAAAAAGGAAAAAGGTCCAACAGCAGAAGTTAATCAAACTTTAAAATTGCTCTCACCACCAACTAACAACAAACACCAGTGAATGTTCAATAACAGGGAGGCTTTGATTTGATGGTCAAACTGGTTAGATTTTTGGTTACACCTAAACATATGACTTTTAGGTTAATATTAAATGTTATTGTCTTGTATATGGCCACAATAGCTATTTTTACATCTGGCGGAAATCTAGACATCCAGTTAAAATAAGAATGAGCTGAGGATGTCTTTTTTTTCATATTTTAAATATCTTTTAAATAGTCCATAATTTTTAAACTGGCGACCGGGGACCAAAGGGCAAGCGGTCAGCAAATGTTTTTTTTTTGGTTGTTTGTTTTTGTTTTTAAAGATTTTTCTTTATAGTAGTGCAAATCAAAACTCACCATTTTGAAAGAATTTCAATATATTTTTTATTGATTCCTATATATTGTTTTGAGTTAAATTCAATACCTACTCATCCAAAAAAATGTGCTAAAAAAATAACCAAAATATTATTAAACATTTTCATGCAATAGGTTGTACATAATACTTGGGTTATGTTTAAACACCTCTCTACTACACAAATATCTGAACATATCAGGGTGTTCAAGTCAAACCAAGATCTTATCACTAGGGCAACACTGGGGTAAATGTGCTACTTTTTCTTTTCTTTTTTTTTGTCCAGTAATGAGGAAGATTTCTGCAAAAACCGTATCATATAATTACAGTATAACCTTTAGATATCATATCACACGGGCTTGCTATTTGAAGAAGTAAAACCTTTGTCAATGTGCACAAAGCTTCACTAAAACACATCTGTGTGTTCTAATAACACTGATATAGAAAGAGACAGAAAGACAGACCTTGACACAATATTGACATAACAAACAAAACGGTAAGAATGCCACCCTGAAAACTCGTGCCACAAAAAGCGTCCCCGATGACAAAACATGGTGTTTATCTTTGTCAAATACTGTAGGAAGTGGGCCAGCTCTAAAAAGGAGAAGAATTCCTCAGTTCTCTCATCTCCCCAGCACTACGACGCTCGTCTTTACTGTCACGTTAGGCTTGTGCAGGCAGGATTCAGGACGAGAGTATGCTTAGCACACAGTTACACACATAGCAACCCCTCCTCCTGTGTGTGTTCGACCAATATTGACTCAGTCTCTGGCCTAACACTGGCACTATTGAGTTTGGCCATTCAAAATGCTGTTTGGGGAGCATTAGAGCAACAGTTAAAATAACAGCCGTGCACGGCCCTCCCCTTCACTTTGCTCAGTTTGCTGCTGGGAACGCAGAACAGGAAATGAGGTCATGTGTAGCAGGTGTGTGGTAAAGTTGACATCGCAAAAAAAAAAAAAAAAAGGCTTTAATTTAAATATTA
The DNA here is from genome assembly GCA_028565275.1 of Leiocassis micropogon. Taxonomy (NCBI): domain Eukaryota; kingdom Metazoa; phylum Chordata; class Actinopteri; order Siluriformes; family Bagridae; genus Leiocassis; species Leiocassis micropogon. Next base: position 6,827,481 of record JAOVVA010000037.1, on the reverse strand, counting down.
ACTCGTTTCCATGTTACTCCAGCTTCCACTAGTGGCTAGGAATAGGATCTAATATTTGATAACATATTTAGTAACACCGGGTTATTTCTCTATCAGGGGCAGTGGGAAGGTAAATAGCCTTGGCAGGTTCTACAGTATGTTTCCCGCTGACCTGATAACAACTTTATAGCCTTTAAACAAGCGCTGCTTCAGTATTGGCTATTACTAAAGCACTCGTTTACTCAAACAACATAATCAGTGTTTTATCTCTTGCCAGAAACTGAATGGAAAATATGTGCTTCCTGGGATGATCCGTATTATCCATGAAGCCAGATTGTGCCTTCTCTGTGTAATAAAATAAAAGAGGGAGTGAGGCGGAGAGATTATAATATAGATGATTAATTAACTATGATAGGGTGTAGTGCCACCTTCTGGACCTTTCTGTCTTACATACTGTACGAAAACGTTTACACCTTTTGCTTTATTTTTTTTCCCCTCACCTTAATCATTTACATTCATGGCATCTTGCTCAAGGGCCCAACCATGGCAATTTGGGGGTACTGGGGTTTGAACCTAAAATCTGATCAGTATTCCAACACCTTAACCACTGAACTACCCCTTTGAAAGAAACTCTGAACTCGTTTAATAGTATGTGCACAGATTTTGTGATTGTTTGTGGCATAGGTGATTCCATGACTGGAATGCTACTACAAACTTTATTTTGTAAAATCATTTTTCAATACAGAATCTAAGAAAACATGTATGTTTTTTTAATGTATCTTTGCCAAAACATACATTTTGTTAGTGTTTTGCTTTTAAAAAAGTAAAAGGTGACTAGCAATAAGTAGTAAAAGGTGACTAGCGCCCATGCTAGTGTCTTGACAGCATAAAAGACAATAAAAAAAATATGATGTTTTAAATTTAATCACCCACTTCCAGTCAGTAATTTGAGTAAAATTTCACAATATACTATATCACAATAGGAAAATAAAGAGAGAGAGAAACAAAAATAAGAAAAATTACATTTCTTGTTCTGTGGTCTTCATGAAGTTCAGCTAAGGCAACTTCCTGTTAAACACATGACTGGTGGAATATGTAACATATTACATGGTGTTACCTAAAAAGTACATCTTTCATAACCTATAATTAATGACTCATAGCATAGCATGGGATGTATTGTATTTTTGATATTAATGCTAAATTTGTCATTATTTTAACAATTCTAAAGGAAGGTAATGTGTAGTAATAGTGAGGTAGGACAGGTGAAATGCTGTGTCCTAAGCTGTGTGGTTCAGTTTTATTAATGATTTATGATTTTTACATGTAATATGTAAAATGTGCTTGTTATGAAGGACACTCTGCCTATGTTTAAAGTTTTATTAACGTCTAACTTTGGGACATAGGCGTGGTAGTGGCTCAGTGTGTTAAGGCTCTGAGTGTTAGGTCGGCAGTTCAAATCCCAGCTCCGCCAGGTTGCTACTATTGGGCCCTTGAGTGAGGCCCTTAACCCTGTCTGCTCCAGGGGCCCTGTATAATGGCTGACCCTGCGTTCTGACCTCAACAAGAAGCTGGAATATGCGAAGAATGAAGAATTTCACTGTGAAGTAACGTAGATGTGACGAATAAAGGCTGAACCTAACTTGACAGACATACAGTATTTGTAAATCTAATATAAGTATTGTCATGGCATCACACTTACAGGGGTGCTCTGAAGCAAATTAGTGTTACTATTATGCAGTCACTTCTTGCTATCTTCATTGTATTTCTTATCTGCACTGAGATAAGATATCTAAGTGGCCCTTAAAGGTGTCTACATACAGTATAGTAAATGACTCAGGCTTTCTCTTACAGGCCAAAGTCTACCCGTGCAGCTCCATCTCACAACACTTCTGACCTCTGAGCATGGAAGTAATCTGGTTAATGTGAAATACTATAAGTCAGCATTACTGCATTACTGATTAAAGCAATGCACCTTCACCCATGTGTTAATTATCCAGCTGTGTAATACTTGGCTACTACCTGATAATCTTTATAGTGCCCTTACTGAGAAACTACTTACTACCTTCTCTCTCTCTCTCTCTCTCTCTCTCTCTCTCTTTTTAACCTTTTCCAGCAAGTGCCTGCCAATAAAATGCTAGATAAATATTAGTCCTGGCAACACTCAGCATAGGAGAAAATATCAGCTTGGCAGAGCCATCAACCCTATTGATCGGTTTATGGATTCTCAGGAGTGAGAACTAAAGGAAGGGTGGAAGGTGGGCTGGTGTGTAAGGCTGAAGTCTGTGCTCTATTAAAATCCACTAGGTGTTTCAGTAAACATACGCAGGTAGCAGTGGGCAAACAGATGTGTTGGAGGAGACTCAGCGTCCTGATGTTAGCTGTGCAAACCAGGCGCTGTGCAAACAGCTTCAAAGGACGTGGTCACCTCCTCCTGACTCTTTGATGTAGGTATTGATTGAGGTGAGACGGCTGTGGGGAAGGGAAGGAGAGGGGAAGCTAGAGTTTGGCAGGACACAGACCAGCCGGAAATCAGGTTGGTCCCTCGGGAAACGTCAGCTAGTTCCTCTATTCATGATTAAACAGACTCGTGTCCCTTCTGCCAAGTCTCTTTTCTCTCTCTCACACACACACACGCACACAGGCACACAGGCATACATATCAAATGTCCCTCTAACAGATGCACTTCATCAGGATCCGTGCAAATTCCTAAGTCGGGTTTAACAGATGTTTTGGTATCTTTTAAAAGCCCACCTTTTCATATTTCTTTTTAATGAGAATAACGCATTAACCAACGACACGTTCAAAGGCTGTCAAAAAATTTCATGAGAGGTCAGCTCTTTATAGAATATATAAGTGTTAAAGCATACGACTGTATGTTCGTCATAAAGGAGACTTGGGTTTATGGGCTAGTGTGGTGCACACATGACAGACTTACGTGCAGTTCTTCAGTATACTAACAGCACACTGCATAGTTACGCCATTGCAGGGCAGCCAGACTTAAAGCAATTGCTGTTTGGTTGAGGTTGGTGGACGCGTCTGGTTGTCTGGGTTTCAGAGGAATACTGCCAACATAATTCTTTAATAGGACTAGAGACCCAGCATTTATTTGATTCATCACTATAACAAGGACAACGCATCCAAAAATTGTTGAAGTGCAGCGAGAGAAGTGTGACTAAGAGCATGTTATGCAGCTAACACATACACTATGTTAATTATACAGAAACAATATACTGATATATGATGTATAATTGCTAGATAACCTGCTGTCATAACAGTCAGTAAAAAAGTGTAATGCAGAGATGTTGGTGGGACAGACGGCAGGGCTTCTTATATATTTTCTCAGCATTTTCCCTGTTATTTTTTCACAAGCCTTTTATTTACGTTTGCATAGTCTGCCCCTAGTGGACACATTAATGTTATGTGCAAGTACGCTGCCCCGAGAAAAAAAAAAGTTGCCTTAAGAAGTGCCCAACTCATTATTAAAAGCTAGAATGATAGTGTTGAACCTTCCACTTCATCAAAGAATTGTGGTGGGAAATTTATGAATGACCATGAATTTGGGGAAGTTGCATCATATAAAAATGGACAGTAGAAATCACAGCTATGTTTAATAGTGAAAGTAAGAGCATTTTCACACACACAACCCATAGGATTGTGATTAAACAGTGCTAAGCCAATGAGTTACTGATCAGAAGGTCGGTGGTTCGAGCCCCAGCTCCACCAGATTGCCATTGTTGGGCCAAGAGCAAGGCCCATAACCTTGTCTGCTCCAGGGGTGCTGCGTCATGGCTGACCCTGCGCTCTGACCCTAGTTACACTGGGATATGCAAAAAAACAATTTTACTGTGCTGTAATGTACAGTATATGTAACAAATAAAGGCTTAACTGTATCCATAACAAAACCACTTGTTAATGAGATTAATGAAGAAGAAAAAAGGCTTCATTTTGCTGAAACATAAAAATTGGACTTTGGAGCAATGGAAAATGTCATTCAGTCTAACTGACCCAATTCCAGAGTGATGGGTGCGTCAGGGTAGCACATGAAGCAATGCACCCATCATGCATGGTTCCCACTGTACAAGCCTCTGGAGGCAGTGTTATGGTCTGGGGTCACTTCAGTTGCTCAGGTGGAGGCTTAGCAACGTTATGTGGCAATAAAATGAAGTCAGGCGATGCCCAGAATGTACTGAATGACTGTTTTATCACATCAATGGAGTTTATTTCATTAATAGCATGACCACAATCCAGGAACCAAATCGTGAAAGAGGGGTTCTGGTAGCATGAATTTGTGAAATTGTAATCCTAACATAAAGGAATAAAATGCTTTTTGTTTTTTTTAATCAACTATGATATTACACAACTACAATATAAATATAAGAATTAATATTAATTAAGCCCCTGACTTTTCTACACTATTTGAAGAAGATAGCATTGCTACATGTACAGCTTCCAGAACCCCAATACACTAAAACTAGTAGTACTTAGAGGACCAACAGCAATTTATGGTGTATATCATTGTATTTCAAACAGCTTGAACATCTGTTTCTTTTGCTGAGTACACAGTAAAGTGCAGGGATTTCAAACCAGAAACAATAAACCAGCAAATCAAGTGACACAATATGTTTTCCACTGGATGCCAAAGTGTTTTTGTAAAAACAGACAATTCGCAAGACCCAGTTTTACAAATCAGTTACACATGGTAAATCCCTTAATGCTTAATCTAAGCGTATTATTCATTTATTTATTTTAAAACATTATCTTCTGTACCTATTATGTGTTATTCAGTAACTTCAGTGAATTTAATAGGAAATGAATGCACTGAGACGAGTGAAGAATATACAGTAAGTCCTGAGCCAGCAACATTCCTGGAAGTGTATAGGGCTAAAGTTAGGCCAAAGGGGTGAGGTTAGCTGTCATACAAACTCCAATAAGTCCCTCTGAATTATTAGAATTCGAGTGATTTATTTTATATTGGATTGTCATCAGAGTGTCCTTCAGTAGACCTCATCCGCAGGCACACCACAGCTTCCAGCCCTCAAACATGTGCTCTCAGTTCTCTCAGTTTCTGCTTCGAAGCTCCAGAGGCTGCTTGAGTGCAGGGTGAAATTACTGCTTTCATTTCCAACTGCATTAGGAGAAGAAAGAGAGGGAAGAAAAAAAAAACAAAAAAGTGCTCTCTGTGTCTGAGCACTGTGTTCAGCTGGGGCTGAGGGTCTTGAGCTGTGAGAGCCCTCGAAGCCGCCATCTGACTAGGAGACCTTTACAACCCTGAGCTTTTTTTTTTTTTTTTTTAATGCATGCTAATCCTTATGTCCTGTCCTGTGTGCATGAGAATGTGTTTCCTGGCAGTTACCGATGATGGCTCTTTCTTACCCAATTAAAACAAACCACTTTGATATGTATTCAGCTTTTTGTCTCAGTAGCGTGTTTACATAGGTTCGCATTGTTTTATTGGTTGTTCACTAGACCTTGCCTCTTCAACTGATATGTTACTCAGGGTCAGAGTAGATGTTTCTTGAACAAGCGAATAATTCTTCTGTAATCAAACCTCTATTAACGTTATCACTTCAGCAGTAAAGATTATCAGGAACCTTGAGTAAATTATGCGTGGCTTGCTTGAGGGCCAAAGTGATAGTATTTCTCTCTCTCTCTCTCTCTCTCCTTCTCTTTTTCTTTCTTTTTCTCTCTCTTCCCTCTGACACACACTCTTATCACCCGCTCACACACTCAATCTCAAACACAAGCAGGTTGTAAATCAGCTCTAAAGCAGCCCACTCTTAAAACCGGCTCAAGCTGCTTTTGTATGCAAGAGCCCTTTTTTTTTTTCTTTTTTTTTTTATCAGCCACTCAGACCACAATAACAGTCGAAATGCGATTTCCTCTTTTCACATGATAAATGAGTCACTTATTCACTGATTATAGAATACACAAGCATGAAGCGTTCAGCGTGGGATTTCTCAACACTGCCTAATCCACATGCTAAAGAGCCTTTTGGATCAGTGCAGAGTGCGCAGTACCTTTGCCAAATCCATTCCCCGAGCACTTGTGTTACACTGCCGAAATGTTCTGCTAGAGCCTCCAAAACGCTGGCCAAACGGAGCAGTAAAGCTTGAGGTGCCACAGCCAGACTTCTCGCTGTCAGAACAATTAGTATTGCAGCAGCTGGAGGAGCTTCAGTGCTTTAAGTCGTATTAGGTGTTTCACACGGAGGCTGCCAGGGCCACTGCACAGCTCCACGGCCATTTAAGTCTTCCAACCAAAAGCTTTGCCGCTGCCAGGCCCAAACAAGCCACTCAATCACGCCTTAAATGGACCGAGGAATTTAGGAGAAAGCCTGAAGAGATTTGACAGCAACTATTTTTTTTCCTTTATTTTTTTTTTGCAGCCTGACAGGTAGCAGTTATTATTATTATTATTATTATTATTATTATACTACATAATTTATGAGGAATTGTGCAGCATGGTGTGGTTTTTGATGCATAGATAATAATGTTCTTGCTAATTGCTTTCATATCAGATAGACAGAGGTGGGAGGGAATCCCATTCTGGGCCTCAGTGACTCACTATGGTTACATCGGCGGGCGAGAGAGAAATCACAGAGCCCTATTTTGGCTGTAATGATTATCCTCTAACAATTCTTTCCTTCACTTGTGGTGAAAACACCCCTGAGCTTTCTTTGTTTTTGGCTCTGAAGTCTCGAGTAATCCTCGTGTGGGCTTTCTGACGGGGAACTCGCTTAACACCAGTCGTAGCAATTGTATTGGGCTGTCTCGCACCAGCGCTACCGTACATACGAGTAAACATGACGACGACGGACATGCTTAGCGGTGCGTACAAGCCAACCCAAACCAATCCCACTAGGTCTCTGTTTTTGATCTGACAGCGTGGTGCGGTGCCTCTGGAAACAAGGACAGAGTGATGCGGTTGATGCCTGAAGGCCAACTGCATAACGTGGAAGAGTGCATCTTTCCAGAAGCAGGATTTGTGCTCAATGTCAGTCAAAATATCGCACTACAGCCAGCTTTATGTCCTATAAACCATAAAGCATCTTATTAGCTATGTATCCAAGATGATTTGTGTCGATTTTTACAGCCCTCTGCTGGTTGCAAAGTGAATTGCAGTTGCAAAATGCTCAAAGCTTAAGCGGGAACATGAACAGTATGCGTTGCAAATAATAAATTTATTATAAACTGTATATTTTTGAAATTATATGATTATCATAAATCTAGAAGCGCTTTTAAATACCTTGGATTTTAAATGTGAATATTTTTAAATGGAAGCACAAGAAATAAGAAATAAAACCAAATTTCCCCCGTGATCTTTAAACATCTTTTCTTTTCTTAGTAAATGATCCTGTGCTGGTGTAAAATAGTCCTGTGGTTGTAATCTAGTGCTGCGTGCATTAGATTTCAGAGGGAGGAGGAACTACTTGAGGTGATACAAGGCAACAAGCTACTGATCCAGGAGCATGCACCTGGACGCAGAGTAAGCAAGAGACAGGGACGCAGAGGTGTCACCTCACTGAATGACAATCGCTTTAATGGAGCGAACTCATCTGTAGTACTGTCTCTCCATTCGTCTCTTTCCTTCACACACACACACACACACACACACACACACACATGAACACATGCTCTGGAGAGTGGCACCTGTCTCTTCTTTCCTCATGCACCTGGAAAGAGATACAGTAACATCACCTCAGCTCTCTGAGTGACAATTACTTAATGGAGAAAGCTCATCTGTATTACCGCGTGCTCTCTGTATCTGTCTCTCTTCCACATGCAGGTACACACACAGCTACTTTATTTTCTTGCACCTCTCCCCCTTTCTCTCTCTCTCTGTCTGTCTTGCTCTCACAGGCACAGTTGTAACTCCTGACATATTGAGATGTAGTGCGCTAGTCTGGCTGTGGGCGCGGGCTGTGTGGGTAATGCACTTTCCTGCTGCATTATTTAGCGAGTGGGCTGCTAATTGAGTTTTAATGTCAGTGACTGCTCTCCTGCGAGTGTTTGAGCCTGCAGCGAAAGTTAAGATCCTGATAGATGATAACCGTCTGTTTGCGGCCGCTCGAAAGGTCAGCTCTGACAGCGAGCGACCTGCTGTGAACCCCCAAGACAGGCACACATGCAACTGAATATACACACGCGCGAGCTTTCGCACGTTCCCCGTAGGTCTTCAGTGCATTCCACCTCAAACGGGGAAATTAGATCACAGCAAGTCAGATAGTTATTGATTGTAATCTTACCCATGACTGACAGGGCTTGAAAGAAACCTCTGAGCTCAGACTTTCTCAGTAATTCTGTGGAAAAAAAAAAGACATTGATATTATGAAATAAATAACTCAACCCCTGACAACACCGCCTACCCCCCACCTCCCGCCTCCACCACCGACTGTACCTGTGACAGTGGGAGCTTACTGTAGTTTCTAGCAGCTAACAAGCCATAAATGTAGCAAATGTGAGGGGTATTGGTCATGTTAGGGAGATTTCACACTTGGTCCGGGGATCATTTCCTCGAGTCCAGTTGATTTTGATCAGTCAGAATGCAATCAGGGACCGATCCTGGGACCGTTTACAGAGGTGATCTCGGTAACGATTCATGTGTTCCCAATTCATGTAACAATGTTATGTACAGTAACAATGTGTTTATGTGTGTGTGTGTGTTAGGGGGGTGTCACATCACTGACAACTCGTTTGTTTACCTGTGGGAAAACATGCTAGCTAGTTGATTAGCAGGTAGCCTTGTACCTCCCTTTCAGCTAGTTAAATGAGCTGCAAAATCTCAGTTGTCATGATGTCATTTGAAAGGTTTGGTGATACCTGTATAATAAATAACTCGTAAATATAAAATCGTGAATCATGACGACACATGAGCTAGCAATTGAAAGACTGGAGCACATACTCATACTGCATACTGTACCATATCTTAGACCAGGGGTATCCAGACACAGAATACCTGTGGGGCTGGTCACAAAAATATTTTTAGGGGGTGTGGTAGCTCAGTGGGTTACGGCTCCTAGGTCCTGATCTGAAGGTCGTTGGTTCAAGCCCCAGCTTCACCAGGCTGCCATTGTGGGCTCTGGAGCAAGGCCCTTAACCCTGTCTGCTGCGCTCTGACCCCAGCCTCAAAGCTGTGAAGAAAGAATTTCACTGTGCAGTAATATATATGTGACAAATAAAGGCCAGTCAAAAGTTTGCACAAACCATATAATTCATTGTTCTTTTCTTTTGTGATCTATTTTGTACATTTTAGAACAATACTAGTGATTTCAAAAGTATAAAATAACACATATGGAATTATGTAATTAGGTAGTTGTTATTTTAAGACATGAAGGTCAGCTGTTCTGGAACAGTTCTTGCAAGAACAGTATTGTCAAGTGTGTTTCCAAAACCTATCAAGCAGCATGATGAAACTGGCTCTCAAGAGCATCCCAGGAAGGCAAGACCAAAACTTACCTCTGCTGCAGAAGGGAAGTTCATTTAGAGTCACCAGCCTCAATAATCACCAATTAACAAACAGCACCTCAGATTAGAGGTGTTATGAAGTCTTTACAGAGCATAAGTAGGAGACACATCTCAATATCGACTGTTCAAGGAAGATTATTGCATGTTTTGGACGCCTTCGGCATTGTTTTACAGTGTAGAAAGAAATAAAAATCAGGAAAGACCATGGAATTAGAAGGTGTGTCCAAACTTTTGACTGGTAGTGTATCTTATTAAGTTCTTTAATCGCTCCAGTATAGTCATTAAACTTTTTGATTTCAGTAGTCAAACTGCATCATGGCATCACCTTTGGCATAAATGATATTAACCACTTAAGTTAGAATTCCCAAAAGGTTTTCCATGCTTATGGGTTGGAAACATCACCACTTATTAGTGTCTAGTAATGTTCTGTGACCTGTTTGCTGTGATAAAATGATAGCTTTCAGCTGCTTCAGGTTGTCTGGGCTCTTATCCCTTGACAATGATCTCATGTCTCATAATATTAAATTTCTTACTTGTCACAAAACTTTTTCTTTTCTTTTGACATGTGAGTCACAGGCTTTTACACACGTGCTTGCTAAAAATGTTCAGGTGTAGTTAGAAAGAAAAAAGGGTCTTGCAGTGTAGCCCAGTCTGGCAGGTGAAACCTTTAAGATTCTAAGATTCTAATGTGTTGGCTGGCAGATCATCTATAATGCATTCTAACACATTTAGTCCTGGGGCTAGACGTTGGACACTAGATTATTCAAGAAGAAGTATTCAAATCTTATTTAATGCATTAAAATGACATCATTTGTGGAACTTTGATGACAGTACATGAACTAAACTTCCTAATGTCATATGTGCATTTCTATTTCCAGAGCAATTTATTTTATTGTTTGAGCAAATGCTTCATCGTCTTGTCACTTTGATAGCTAAGTTCACAGTGATGCTTGTTTTTTTTTTTTTGTTCTTTTTTGTTTTTTTGTTTTCCAGTTCTTTCGCCTTTACACCTCAACATAGCAGGCTTCATTTGCATTTTGAACAGCTGGGTGTTGATGTGTGAAACTCATTAGTATCCACACTTTTCCGTTCCTTGAAACACACACAGAGCAGACCCACACGGCATCCATCCCATAATATTCACACAGCCACAGTACTGATAAAGCATAGCAATAATTCCTGTTTAAAAACCCAGACACTGGCTAATTAACACTGTGAAATCAAGCAGAAAGGTGGTGTTTCCCCAGGAAGTTTAATTGTGTTGTGCACATTGCAGTTTAATGGCTCCAAATTGAGAAGTGTTTAAACTGCAATAACCGTCTGAATATGCCTGGCCCAGACTTCTGAACTCGTCCGTGTATTATTTTCATTCCTGGCTAATGAAGTTCAGTTTTACCTGACTTCTTTTATTAGATTACGTATAATTTTTTTCCTTCGCACAGTTAATTATGTCCCATGTTATTCAATGATGTTACGGGCTAATTGAAAGTTTGGAAAAATGATGGTGTGATTATCTGAACATGGTTTACCAAAACCTTTTAGTAAACACGACAGTAAGATCAATAAGGCATATGTCCAATTTCTGTGGGAGAAGGTAAGTCAAGCAGCATCAGGAGATTTAACCTGGATACGGCTAGTCAACTTCCAAGAGCAGGCGGTTTAAAGTATAATCACTTACTGAAGCACTGTGTATCAGAAATGCACCACCTTCTGCACTGCACCATAACATTACAAGCATACAAAATATTAAATATACCTATACCTTATCCTGTATAAAAAAGGGCCAAAAAAAATTAATACTTATCATAATAATGCAATATAAAAAAAAATATTTAAGCAATAAAAATGTGTAATAGTTAATAATGCAAAATAAAAATACAAATATTAAAGCATAAAAAATTGTGATAGCAATTTTTAGTATTATTTTGAAGGTCATTAAAAGATAAAAAAAAAAAGTCAGTTTTAAACATAAATAACACAAATTTTTTTTTTAAACGAACAACCATTAAAAAATGCAAAAATAATCAAACAGAAATTTAAGTATATAGTTTATAAAGAGATTAATAAAAAGCTGGTGTATAAAATTAAGGACCAAATAAAAATCAAGGTAAGTACAAGGTTTAATATTTATGTTTTTAAATTTATTTAATGAAGGATACACTGAGAGTAAGTTCCACATCTTGTACATATGGACACAGTTTCAACAAACTTCTTCTTCTTCTTCTTCTTCTTCTTCTTCTTCTTTTGCATTTCTAAATGCACAGGTGCAGTGTCATAAAGATGGCATTACTAACAAACAATGTGCTCAACAACGTCAATACTCCATAGTGACACTTGTATGGCATTGTGGATATACAGTATGGCATTCATGTGCAATGACCTATTCAACAAGCTCAAAAACTGTTATTGTGCTGACTGCGTGCAAAAACAATATGCGCAGTAACAATGTGCGTAATCACAGTGTGTGTATACCGTGACTTACTGTAACTGCAAAACAATGTGTGCTCAAGGTCAATCGCACTTGGGTTATGCAGCCGGACAATGATCCGAAACACCCCAGAAGGCCATCTCTCAATGGCTCAAAATAAACAGAAATCAAGGTTTTGGAGTGGTCTAGTAAAAATCCGGACATAAATCTGATTGAGATGTTGTGACATGACCTTAAACACCCCGTTCATGCTCGAAAACCCTCCAATGTGGCTGAAGTAAAACAATTCTGCAAAAGAGAGTGGGCCAAAATTCCTCCACAGACTCATTGCCAGTTATCGCAAACACTTGATTGCAGTTGTGGCCTCGAAGGGTGGCACAATCAGTTATTAAGTTTAGGTCCAATAACTTTTTTCCACATAGGGCCAGGTGGAATTTGACAGCTTTTTTACTTTAAAAAATTTAATTATAATCTGAAATGTGACATATAATGAAAAAATAAATAAGGAAGGGGCAAAAACTTTTTCTGTTTCAGCACTGTACCCTCCCCTACACACACACTTATCTTAAACTCAATTAAATAACATTCATTTCAGATCATTCCTCAATTTCTAAATTCCTTAAATATATATTACATTACCCCACTATAGCAGGATGCCCAGCAGTAGACTAAAAAAAACAAAAACAAGAAAAAAACAACCTTTTCCTGACTTTCCATGTTTAAACCCTGCGCTCCACTGCGGTTTGACACACCTTGATGTTGTAGCCTCACTACACACATCAACCAAGGTGTGATTTTAAATAGGCGGCTTAATTAGCTCGCATGGGTGACAGACGATCTTTTCAAATGCAGCAGCATGTAGTTATGTGTAAACACTGATTACACCGAGCAAAATAAAGTTCTGTGTAGAATATATCTCCCCTGCTAGCTCTACACCCAGTCACGTCTCATTTAAACGTATTTAGAGAAATCAGAGATGCTAGCCAGCCTTGAATTGTTCCCATGCGTCATGAGGGCAAACATGTCATGAAAACATGAAAACATTGGGAAATGATTTGTAAACATTTTGTCAATGATCCAAATACAATATGGTACATGATCTTAGTTCTGTGCTGCATACTCATTTATTAACCTTAATGTACACTATCCAGCCAAAAATAATTTCATTGGACTGCTTTTTGCTTTGATTATGGCTATGGAATCATTTTGATAAGCTTTTGAAATGTCACAACATTTATTTTCATCCAGAAGCATTTCATTTCTCTCCAAGACCTTATATTGATGATGGGAAAGTCTTCTCCAGGACATCCCAAAGATTCTCATTGGTTAAAGGTGAGAACTGCCTCCAGAGGCTTGTACAGTAAGCAGTAGGCATGATGGGGGAATCACTTCATCCTCCTCTATTCTTACCCTGATGTACCAATCACTCTGGAACTTAAGCCTTTTTCCGGACTCGCCTCATAAATAAGTTGTTTTCGTAAGGCAACATAGCTGTTTAGTCCCAATCCCTTGAGTTCTCTTCACATTATGAGTGTGGAAATGCTCTTACTTTCAATGTTAAACATAGATGTGGGTTCTACTGTCTCTTTACAATTTGATTTCACGAAGCACTTAAGTAAAAGCCCATCATGCTCATTCAGGATGTTTCTACAACCACAGTTCTTCCTTAAAGATGATGGGTCACCACTATTCTTCCAGGTTTTAATAATGCGCCTTACAGTTCAGCAATCTCCTCAGTTGTTCACTTTGCTTGATGCAGGACAACAATTTGACCCTACTGAAATAAAGCAACATCTTTGTCATGACCACAGTATATGTCTTATAGACGTTTAAGAAATGAATACATGTTATTAATCACTGCTGTAATGATTCAGTGGAATGCTCTTAACTATTTGCTAAGTGATGACTTTTTTAGGAAGCAGTGTCACTACAGTTCAAAAGTTTGGGGTCACTTGCAAATTTCTTTGTTTTTGTTTAGTGATTTATTTTCTACATTCTTCAACAATACTGGGGATTTCAAAACTATAAAATAACACATAT
>JAOVVA010000037.1:6780962-6791559 GCA_028565275.1 Leiocassis micropogon | reverse complement strand
TTAATAAATGAAAAGAAAATCACTGGGCGGCTCTTTATCATTGTAGAGTGGTTGTGTACACACTCTCCTAACACACAACAGCTTGAAAAAGTGCATGTAGCACCATATGACCCCTTTAAAATTGCTGCAATTTGTGATATTGGTATACAGTTACGCCTTGGATTGCAAGCATAATTCATTCTGGAAGTGTGAGGCACTCATATATCAAAACTAATTTACCCCATAAGACATAATGGAAATTTAGATGATTCGTTCCACAACCCAAAAACTATTAATACAAAAATAATTAATACAAAATATAAAGTAAAAATAAAACAAATGAATATGCACTTTACCATTAAAAAGAATTGTAGCTGAGAGAGAAGAAGGAGGGGGGCTACTGTGTATACATACACACACACACACACACACACACACACACACATATGCATGCATGCACACACACTAACAGAATCACTGCTCACTAGTGATGGGAAGTTTGAATCATTTTAGTGACTCGGTTCTTTGAATCTCATTCATCAAAATGAACGAATCTTTTTTTGAGTCATTTAGTTCATTATGTTCTTTTGTTCAGAAATAAAATAAAATGTTACCTTTTCAATAAACAGACACCCAACACGTCTACATACACAAAGTTTGGCTATAGTTCCAGTAATGAAAATATTACAAAAAAACTGAATGAGCAGCTCACCTCTCATATCTTCCGGTCCGAATCGTTCGTTCTTTTGAATCGATTGCACTGCAGAGTGTCTATGGGAGTCACATGACAAAAGAACGAACGATTCGGAACAAAGGACTCAAAGGTAACTACTCAGTTCTGTTTCCTGTACATAACCTACAGAGGTTTTGCGATGCTTTGCGCATGCATGCCCAGTAGTGATGGGAACTTTGAATTATTTTAGTGACTCGGTTCTTTGAATCTTGTTCATTAAAATAAATGAATTTTTTTTTGAGTCATTTAGTGCATTTCGTTCTTTTGATCAGAAATTTTAAAACAAATGTTGCATTTTCAATAAAAAGACCCCCAATACATCCACATAAACAAATTTTGGCTATAGTTCCAGTAATAAAAATATTACAATGCAGCTAAGGACATATTATAATAAACACAATGAGTAGCTCACCTCTCATATCTTCCAGTCTGAGTCGTTTGTTCTTTTGAATCTACTGTATTGCACTGCATATGGGAGTCACGTGACAAAAGAACAAACGACTCGGAGTGGAAGAGTCATTGAGAAAGAATCACTCAATTCTACTTCCTGTACATAAACTACGGAGGTTTTGCGATGATTTGCGCATGCGCGCCCAATAGAAAATAAACGAATCACTCTCCGAGACTACTCGTTCTTCTGAGTCACGTTAAAGACTCGTTCAAAAAGAACGAATCGTTCATGAACGACCCATCACTACTGCTCACTTGACAAGAGTCCCTGTCAATAAACTGGAATCTTTTTCTTTTTGTGCGACTTTAACAAGAAACCTCTCTAATGACAATTGCTTTAGCCTCCTCTTGGAGTTTTCGCGGAAATGTGACATTGTGTTGTTGGTTAATCGATTGATATACCTTATATATCACAACAGAAACTAAAAATTATTTTTCATTCATTTATTTATTCTATGAATATGTTAACATTTACAGTACAGTATATGTTCCATTATTGGGTAGGGAAATAACAGTTTAGTTAGTAAAGCATAATATTACTAATATTTATAATGTAAATATTTAAGATTTTTTTATGATTCAATTTTATTTATATAGCGCTTTTAACAATTGTCATTGTCTCAAAGCAATGATACACTACTACTCAAAGGTGTGGTGTCATTCGGTATGTATTTTGTGTACATACCATTTTATAGTAAACAACCTTGACCACACCCTTCTGTGAAACTTTTTTTGCAAACACACAGAGCAAGGCAACTTACCTATGAGGTCAAAACGTCCAGGTGCCAGCCTCTCGGGCAGATGTGTGGCGAACAGAAAGCCTGTAAGGAAAGCCAGGATGATGTGATAGACGTGGAAAGGGTTTACTTCATTTGCGGTGCAGCCTTCTCCCACACAGAAGAAGATCTAGATAAAGAAAAAGCATATTTTTGAACACATATTCGTATTGGTATCAAATGCTGTTTGACTTCCAAGCTCAATGTCTGTAGAGTTGAGTATGTTTTTTTTTTTTTTTTTTAGTTTTCTGTTTATTAGGCTTTTTGGTTTGGATAGTCATTTTATTCCAATTTTCACTCTAGTGGGTGACTTAAATAAACACGTCCATATAATAACCATCTACATCTGAATTTTCTACTATTGAGCTACTGGAGGGAGAAAAATGCTATTTCACAACAGAAATACTTCCTAGCCCAGAGTGCAAGTAGCCCGCTTGGTAACCTGCCAATTTCCACCCACCAGCCAGCCACCATCATGTGTTAGCTCTCCACTGGGGAGGAAGGAGGCTAACAAGTGCTTCCTACAAGACACATAAGGCCAGCCATTTGCATCTTTCCACGGCTCACACTCAATCACAGGCAAAAGTAACGCACAAGAAGAAAAATGCTATGTGCATTTTCTTTCATGTATATTAACACACATATGGCTGAGAGATTAATCCATCCCTCTCCTCTCACAGAGGAAGCTCACCATAATTTGCTCCTGTATGGCAATATCAGGATTTAATGTTGACATGGTTCATTTGGAAGTAAACTGCAAAATGTGGCTTTTTGTTTGGGCTTTTTGTTCCATTCAGAAACCACAGAGGAAGCAGGCATGTTTTTTTTTTTTTTTGGTTTATCCTTTTTTTCCCCACTGAAATCACTGCTGTAGCAAATATTGTTCTCTTTTCATTCTCACTTTTGTGTTATGCAGGATATCTAATGGCAGGGAAACACATTTAGCTAACAGTTGCTTATAGGATAAGGTTTTACACACACACACACACACACACACACAAGGAAGGCCTGATTTCTTTCTCATATCTTTATTACATCCATATTTGTTGGCGAGGGTTGGGACACCATCACAGATCACAGTGCCAAAAGGATGAGAAACAGTTGAACTTCCATATGGTGAAGATGCTCTTTTGCAGATCTTTCAGTTGAACCCATTCCAGCAATGCATAAATCTTTCACAACAGGCTAATGTCGCAATTAACATTCCGTATCATCTCTTGCCAGGCATTTTCTCTACCGTTCCTTTTTTGTTGTTTTTTTTCCTGATGCATAGTAGTTGAGCAAATACGTGGTTGCATTTGAGCAAATACATCTAGGAGATTAAATATTCTAGATTGCTGTAGTTGTGTGGGTGTGCCAACGGTTGGAGACTCACCCTATAGAAGAGAGGAATGTTGTCAAACAGGTAGGGGTAAGTGAAGGCCAAAACACGCAGCACTTTGCCCAACCTGGGTCTCTTGATTTCGGCAAATCTGGGCAGAAGAAAATCATAATGTTAAAATGTAGTAGCCATAATGTGTGGAGAGCCGGGATTTATTGTGTGACAAAGGGTGTGTTGCGACACTCGTGGCAAACCTTTCATTTCCTTTAAGTTTGATCCGTCATTCAGTCAGCACCAGTTTATCATGCAGAAACAGAAAACTTTCATCTGTATTCTTGATTAGCAAGCAGTCTACATGCATGAATAAAGCCAAGTCATACAAATGGTAGAAAAAGGATGAGAAAGTTAGCATTAATTAAAGAAAAAACCCACCATGAAATACAATAAGTATGTTTTTCATTGAAAAATTGGTGATGTGCTTAGGAGTTCCGAGGATTAGTTGATTAATGCGGTATTTGTTTTATTCCTTTGTGAAGTACAGCAAAGGTTGAGAGTTTGATTGATTGAAGGCGATATTAGCCATGACCGTTGAAAAACTGGAAGCTGATCTGCTTGCGCATGAGTTGTGGACTAAAGGGTAAAAACCCGCTGACAATGTTATCACCAAGTAACAGAATGACATTATGGGTAATGTCATTCTGGAAAGCATGGAAAAGCATGCTTTCCAGAATGACATTGTCATCTTGTGAAAATAGATAAACATGTTGATTAAAGAGGTTAAAACTGACTTTCATGACCAAACGTATGCCGACACCATTTAACGATCATGTGAATTAAAGAATAAAACATAAGGGTGGGTTTTTCTTTTACAGCTCATGGATTTGTGCACACAGTAGTAAATGTAGAAGTAAGCATGCACATAAAGCATTTACCTGTTCACACTGTCATGGTTAGAGTGTAGTGAGAAGCCAAGCCTTAGCAGAAGAAAGAGGAGTAAGAGAAGCATTTACTTAGCTATAAGTGGTTAGTTAATGTCATTTTGCTTTAAATCTCTATTCTATACAAATATTTAAAACAGCTTGACAACAGATTTACATGAATTGTGTTGTTAATGGGACGGTCTGTCTACTGTGAACACACTAAACCGACCCAGGCTATTCAGGTCACTCCTAATGGGCTGAAAGCCTTTTACTGCTGTAAAATGGAATACAGTTGTACTGTTTAATCCCTTTTCAAAGGGAAGCAACAAGTTGCCATGACACAACATGTCATTTGCTTTTTATTTTTGTCTGGGAAGGGAAATGGTTTCACGTACAGGATGCGGTTGTGATTACCTGGAATAACAGGCCGTGGCAGTGGAGATCACAGTGTTGAGTACCGCCACAGGAACATAATATTTGTGGAAATTACTGTTCACCCATGCATCTGGAACGATGTATGCAGAGTAGGCAATAGCAGAACCTAAACGCAACCAATTCACATTTCATTTGTACCACGGTCGGGAGTCTTTCCATCAAAGAATTTTTTTTTTTCATAGCAGCGATTGGTTTATACAAAGCAGTGATTACTATAAACTACAATAAATAACAGCATCATTGTATTTTTGGCACATGCTGTTGTATACGAGAATCTGTTTGCCCCAACTGTACCCAAACTGTATAGACTGAGCGCTCCATAGTCAAAAAAGTAGCAGATGTGGCGGGAACGTGTGGACATGGTGCTGAACGTGTGAGCACAGCTGGATGCCAACGGGTACACGCAGCAGGACACCAGGTAGACCAGAAATGGCCATGTGTATGCATCAGTCCACACATCCTGTAGAAAGATCACCGTCACCAGCTTGTACAGAAAATACCTAAAAGAGATAGAGAGAGAGAAAGTTCATGCAGTTACTCTGAAAGTATTAGAACAGCAAGGCTATATATCTAGTGATGTTTCCATACACTGAAAAGATGTGTTCAACAACTTAGAACATGGTATCGTTCCTTCACAGAGTCTCTGTCAGAAGCTGCTGGTGATTTCCGTGGTTGACCTGTTCAACATTTGGTTGTTAGCAAACCACTTGTTTCTTCCTTTTTCAGGACACTGCAGTTGTTGTATTGGCTAAGTCCAGTTGTTACATGCATAAAATGGCTCTGCTGGATTTTCCGGATTTCTCAGCTACAAAATGACTTGCCTTTTTTTCCCATTGGACAGCTCCAATGTTGGTTTTCATGCTGGTTTTTCCTTTTTAACAACAAATGCATTCCACACAGGTGAACGAACACAGAGCTCAATCGAAAAGTGCTCATGAGTGCTTGGAACAACAAACACCTGTCAGTCGCATGCTGTAATATTTTTGATCACTTGATCACCAGAGATCACCAAAAGCTTCTTTAAATGCCAAATATGTAAACAAACAATGCAAGCAAACCAATCATCTACAGTAAGTGTGTTTCCTATACTGTATTATAAGTTCCTCCCTTCCTGTTCTGTGTTATTATGTATGAATTTTAGAATTAGCACATGTTCATGATTTTGAAACTACTGTATATACACTATTTAAGAATTTTAATCGACTTGACTTGTTACTGAATATAAGAATAGACATGCAGGGTAGTTTGGTGTCCTTTTCCTGAGATACAGTGTAACCCTTTCAGGTTAAGTCATGAAGCAAACTGTGCAAATTTAATTTTTTTCTGTTTCGTTCTTTTAAAAAAGTTATGTTCACTGGCGAAATTGTCAGAGCAAGCGTTGTTTGCACTTGCTTTTGGCACTAAAAGTGGTATATCAAGGATGTTTCTGCTTCTTTTATGAAAGAATGCCTTTTCTGGCTCCATTTTTCCTGCCCTTGAACACAGGTCACAGTGCACTGTCCGCTTCATGGTATCATATTAGAGCCAGGAAAAAAAAAATTCTAGCAGACATTTTTTTTGTTAAGTGGGCTATATAGCATTTTTAAATAGAATTGTAATTGTATTTGCAAATAAAGCAAACATTTTAATCACAAATTTATATTTTTGGTCACGAATGCATCCATCTTAGTCACAATCAGGAGATTATAATTAAATACCACAAAATGTATTTTATTTACTCAAAATCCACTGGTAATAAGAATCTAGTTATTAAATTTGATCAATGAATGACTGTTTAATGAAAATTCAAAGTTTAAAATGTAAAAATCAATGTCTTGGTGTGAAATGTATCTTTGAAAGTACATTTTATTTAATTTGTTTGCTCTGAATATTCTTGATATTGCCATTTCAATTGTACATTGTGTTTAGTACTGTAGATGTAATGTACTGTATTAATGGTGGCACAAGCACATTGGCACATTAGTACTGTTCCCTTGACCCTAAGGGTCTGTGTGCATGGAGTTAGCATGTTCACTCCGTGCTTGATTAGGCTAACTGGCGTTCTGAAGTTGCCTGTAGTGTGTAAATGAGCATGTGAGTGTGTGTACTGTATGCGTGTGTGCTCTGCGATGGATTGGCATCATATGCAGGATGCGAACCACCTCATGCCCAGTCTTCTGGGACCCTTTATAGAGGATAAAGTGGTATAGGTAATGAGTGAGTAAGTTTCCCATGTGTCAGATGTGCAAATGACAAATAACAGACTCTGAACTAGTACTGGGCAATTAATAGAAAATTATCATAAACTACAATTGAAATAATTGATCATTGAAAATTATTTAATCAACATATTCTTTCCTATTTCTTTCCTTCCTTTTTTTCTTTATGAAATTAAATCTGTTAATACTTTTCCCACTGTGTGTTCATGCATTATCCCCTTAAAAACATACTACCGCGTGTATGTTTTATGTATCACATGACTCCGTCCCATCCATTCTGCAACATGGAAGCATAATAAAAAGGAAAAATATGCCAGTTTTAATAGTTGAGCATATTTACAGTACATAATTCGTCAATGAACTATGAGGGCAAAAAATAAATAATAAAATAATGTTCATTAATCATAATCGAGGTCAAGTGTTCAATTAATATTAATATTGATTTGAGGTCATATCATCCAGCACTACTTTGAACACACATAAGGCAAAGACTGAATAAAGCTGTTTTGTAGTATCAAAAATAACAAAAATACTGTAAAAAGTAATTCCATGTGCTTCCTTACTCACACAACTATACAAGCAACAATAATCACAAGCTATTCCTTGTAAAAAAATAATAATAAATAAATTAAAAAAAGTACAAATTGTACAGATTGTCTATTGCAATAATTAAAAGCAATATATAACATCACTCTATACCTCCAGACAAATGTTCAGAATTACGCTGGTCACTGATTTAATTTTTTAAGAAATCTGAGGAATCATTTCTATTCTCACTCCTTGAGATTAGAAATGAAATAAGATAAGCATTTGGTCCGACATGGAGCCGTGTGCTTGGATACAGTGTTAAGGATCAGCCATTCAAAAAGCCTGAGAAAATCTTAACAGTTGAGGGAGTGGATTATACTGTATAAAATAAAACAAAACGGTTTGACATGTCAGGACACGTTAGTGACGAATAGAGTTTTATGAGACAGGAAGACATACAGAAATCAGAGCAGTCTAAGCAGGCCTCCGAGACTGTTAGCAACGGAGTGTGTTTGCATGTTGCTGTAAGTAAAGTCTATTAAGTTTAAAGTTACACAACAGGGCTGAGAGAATGGCATTGTGAAAAGGAAACGTTTGCAAGGGCAAACACACTCACCTGGAGCAAGCACACATTTCACAATCACACCTGACAATAACGTGTCAATGAGTAATTTGTATAAAACTGCTGTCCTGGTCGATTGAAAGATTCCAGGTATGAAACCCTTCCACATTACAAACCCAGTAAAATATTTGCATTCTTATAAAAACAGAAACACAGCACCACACACACAGAGTTCATCTACAAAAGCTAGCTAATGTTATGTCATCATTATAACTATTTGAATTTTTGAGCTAGTCAAGAGGCATGGCACGGTGGTTAGCACCGTCACCTCGCATCTCCAGGTTCCGGGTTTAATTCCCACCTCAGGTCTGTCGGCATGGTTTCCTAAATTGCCTATAGTGTGTAAATGAGCGTGTCAATGTGTGTGCATGAGTGTGCGCCCTCTGGACTAGATTGGCACCCTGACCAGGGTGTACCCGCCTCATGCCCCAAGTCTCCTGGGATAGGCTGTAATTATTAAGTAAATAAAACAACTTGTGCATAGGTTGCGTGATTTTTAATAAAACTGTTTGTGTGTTCTGGGTTTCACGGTGGCTCAGTGGTTAGCACTGTCACATTGTACTTCCAGGATCTGGGTTCCCCTGTGCTTGGTGGGCTTCCATTTATGTTCCTCCCACAGTCCAAAGACATGCAGATTAGGCTAATTGGTGTTCCCAAATTGCCCGTAGTGTGTGGAGGAGTGTGTGTGTATATGTGGTTGTGCCCTATAATGGATTGGCACACCTTCCAGGATGTACCTCACTCTCCTGGGATAAGCTCCAGGCCCCCCCACAACCCTGTACACAGGATGAAGCGGCATCTATACAGTACCTATGAGTGAGTGTTTCTGTGTTCTAGCACTTTCCAGCTGACGGTGTACCAGTTTTATCAGTTTTAGTCTGGCCAGCTGCCAAGGCGGCGACCAAGCAAGTCAAACTGGTACTTACTCACATTTGGATTTTTTCAGCAGCGTTATGACACGAAGGGTAACAATTTCCTAACATTATTTCAAGTATTTTAACTTTTGTTGCATGAACATGTAGCTCAGTTTGCCAACATTACTTAATATTAGTCTAAATTTGAAACAATTGTGGTTTCCTCCCATTACCCTTACTCGCAAATAAGCCCTGATCAAAATACAGTCTGTATGTAAAATGTGTAAGAACTTAAATAAAGCTGTACATCTTGTATTTGAACATTCATTACTTGAACACAGATCTTTGTTCAACAGTCACCAATCGCCATAACATTAAAAAACCTTAGCAATCTAAGCATTGTGATCCTATAGGAGTGTCTTCTTAGAAACAGAGAGTGTTTGCTTGTTTCTATAGCAGTCGTAATACAGTATGCGCCAAAATATACAGTACTGAAATGAATAGATGAACAATATTACCTTGTTGTCATCTGTGAGTTTATTTCTCCTGAAAAAAACTAACATACATACTATTAAGCGTGTTGATTTACCATGGTATGTGTAATGTAAATGTTAGAAGTGTATGTGTGTGCTTGACAGTGTTCTATAGTTCATGCATATTCTTAACCCAAATTCCAGGAGCAAAGGTTACTGCAGACTCCTGCAAAAGGGGACGCTTTGATCGCGTATTGCAGGCACAGTTCTTAGCGGATCTTCACACTCTCCTTTAACGTTCGCTATAAGTAGGCATCAGGTGGTGTAAGATCGGGGGAATGGGACGGCTATAGGAAGGAATTGTTCTGGCAACTTTTTCAAACTCGGTCCCCATTCACGTCCACTTCTGTATGTTGTTGGTCTTTCGCCTGTTCCTGGCACATACAAGCTTGGCACAGGTTTTTTACGCCGGATGCCCTTCCTGACGCAACTCTCCCATTATATCCGGGCTTGGGACCGGCACTGCATCCAGTGGCTGGGGTTTGGACATTGGTTGGGGATCAAACCCAGGCCTTCCGCATGGCAGGTCGAAACACCTACCACTGAGCCACCAACGCCCCACGTCCACTTCTGTATTACCCCGTTGAGACACCCATTTTCAACAACAACTGTTCAACACAACTTCCTTTTCACTACTGAGAACATGTGTGTCTGGAGCGATGCCCCGTCGACAAACGCAAACATGCATCCAAGATGTGCGAGTTTCAATCCTGTATATTTTGGAGCATACTGTATATACTGTACATACACATACATGTTATTCTTCCTTACACTTTCTTGCTTTGCTTAGTGCTGGATGATTTTTGTGATTCATTAGATTAAACGGGATTAGGATTTTAACTTGATGTCTAAAATGTTCTACAAATTTGAACAAACTAATATATCTGTATGTTGATTGGGCTAAAACACATACTTGTACAGTATATAGAGAAAGGTAAACTGTGCACTTTGTTTCATTCTGATCCATTGTGCTGCCTTGTTGATTTGAGGTCACAGTGAAGGAAGTCATAAGTGAGAAGATGACCCTGATCCGATAAGTATGAATTTCACGTTGAAGGGGCTTCACATGGGAATCTCACATGAAAAAGAAATTATTTATGTGGTCGCATTTCATTATTATTATTCCTAAATTTGCTACAGTCACCAATAAAAAAAAAGAAAACTGTCTCCCGTCCATACTGTAGCTTCATAACATGTATAATGTTAATCTGCATCCATGATCAGTTATCATTGAATGCTGTATATATA
>JAOVVA010000037.1:6754885-6779274 GCA_028565275.1 Leiocassis micropogon | reverse complement strand
TATATGTCTGGGCTGTCTGGGCCTTTTCGGAGCTTTATTATTCCCTGAGCCCTGAAGAATGAGATGCGACAGAATGCACTGACACGCTGACATGTTTACTGCTGGTGGAAGACCGGGAAAAATGTAACGCTTGAGCCCATTAGCAGACCCGGGAGAAGTGCGCCGTGTCTCCAGGAGGGTTGAGACGCTCAGGAAACTCTCAGGAGAAATGAGGTCCTACTCCTATTCAGTGTTTATTCGAACTTAGACACCAGCAAACAAACATGACAACTGTCACTCATACTGATTCTAGGTCTGTAGCATTAAAAGGCATGTGTGTGTCTGGTTTATAAATGTTGTTTAACTAACTAAGTGGAGACTTATCGATATGCATGCACGAACAAACAAAGCATATGTGTGTGTGTTAAGCCGTTTACCATGTGGGTAAAAAGTGCGTCCAGACATTGAGGGTCTCGTTAGTGAGCTGGAACAGGCTGAGGATGCAGTCAGTAGCGGAGCTGCGAGGGTGACGATACCCAGAGATAATAGAGTCCTCCTGGAAGGCCTGCAAAACACACACTGTTTCCTAAAAACACAGTCATCAGACAAAAACCCTCAAGATACTTTTTATTCATTTTTTTTATATTAAATATAATTGGTAGGTCGAAATGTGTATACCCAAGACAAGTACTGTACTGTATAATGTGGTTAATTGCACAGATTTTTTTTCGTCATTGTAGCATGGATTATCGCATGGATGCCTTAAGATGTCAGAAACCTTCGAGATCCTGGTTCATGTTAACATCCTTGCATCACACAATTCCAGTTGACCTATCATTCTGTAAACCTCCCATTCTACTACAATGGTGTTCTATTGGTTCCTGGGAATTAGGACTGCGAAGTCCACTGGATTCATTCCCATGCTGATAAAGCCAGTCTGAGGTTTTTTTGCTTTAAAACTCGGTGTATTATCATGCTGGAAATAGAAATTAGAAGATGGCAAATTGTGGCCATGAGGGGAGTAACAATACTCAAATAGGCCATGACGTTCAAGCAGTGATTGATTACTACAGGCCCAAAGTTAGCCAAGAAAACTTTCCCCACCTCATTACTCCACCTCCATCAGCCTGGACTGATGACACAAGGCAGGTTGCGTCCATGGATTCATGCTGTTAGTGCCAGATTCTGACCCCAACATCTATGTACCTCAGCAGAAATTGTGTAAATCAATAATTGTGCCAAATCAGGGAAAAGTGCCTGGGATGTGATAGGAACATTATCCAAAGCTGCTACATAATGCTATGCTACGACACAATTGGCTGATTATTCAACAAAATATGTTGAATAGATGGGTATGAATTAGCATTACTGTTAATAATGTCCATATGGATCTTATTAGCAGTCTTATTACCTTGACAGTTCTCTCAAAGAGTGAATTGTTTGAAGGCTGACTGTGAGTGTAAACCTGTTGGGTCTAATGCTAAAACATTCAAACATGCTACTGTATTAGGATTAATTTAGCTATAAGACATAAAGGTTGAATAAATGCCTCATTACACTGATAAAGGCCTTTTCATTTTAGATTCGATGAGCTCCGCATTGTAATCAATACATTAATATCAATTCATTCAATTAGCTTCTTTTAATTGTATGTATTTCTTGGTTAGGTTAAAAAGTTGTGGGACTGTAAAAAAACAAGCAATCAAACATACAAACATAAAACTGGCAATGCATGAGTATGTGTCATATAGTGTATGTCAAACACTGGTCCTCGCCGAATGTGATAGTAGGCAGCGGGTAACCTCATGTACAGTACGCAGGTGGAGCTGCAGGGCTTCTCCATGCAGCATCATCATCAACTCTTATGTCATAATGTGAGCGTGTTACATTGGCTCAGGGTGAAAAGAGGCAGCGAGTTGACCGCACACTCCATTCATAGGTAATGGTACGGTAATGTACAAGTAAACCTCACAGTGAAAAAATGGGTATATCAGGCCGAGCTCACCATAGCTACTGAAACAGTGCACACAAACACACACACATACACATATTATTTATATATATGTATGTATGTATGTATGTACAGTATATATAAATTATACTGTAAAACATTTTTCTCCAAAAGTAATGAAATGTTTTACAGTATAATTTATATATACTGTACATACATACATACATATATATATATATATATATATATATATATATATATTTCATTACTTTTGGAGAAAAATGTTTTACAGTATAATTTGCAGTAGGCTATAATATTTTTCAGACACCTTAAAGGAAGCTGTTTAGTAGTTGAATAGAAGATAAACTTAAACCAAAATGTTGAAACAAAACTACAAACAGCTTAACGTGATCATCCTCACACCTCGTTTAGCAGTCTGACACTTTCTGTGTGACGGGGTACATCTTAATATCTTATGAGCTCAATAAGACAGATTCTAATGCACTCTGACCTGAAACATACCCGAGTTAATGTTAAACATTACAGTCTATCTGAAATCTTCATCATTCTCAGACTATGTTTAAACAGTCACTCATATATAAATCAAGGTGGGGGTTTTTTCCGCATGGAAAAATACACTATAACATTTGTCTGCTAAAGGTCATGTAGATTATTTATTACAAAGATTTATGTGTTAAAATGAAAGCTATGATCTTACTTAACCCTGTTTGAGTGGATAACCAGTAAAGAACTGTCTGGAGCGTTAATAGGTGAAGACTTACTTTAGGCACTTGGTGTGCATTGAAGACGGGAGGCAGCTTGACCAGACTGAACATGTTGTACAGGTTCCAGGCTGCTGGTGCGACCGCGACAGGTTACTGAGTACAAATGCGTGAAACGGCACAGGTCTGAAAGACCAGGTTAAGCCACGCCTGCCTTCTAGCCCCGGCTAGATCAAAACATACACACCTTTCCACCTACAATCATACCTTAAGCTATTCTGTAATCACTAAGCAGGAAAACCTGTCTAATTAGTGTGTACACATACACACATACACACACACACACACACACACAGGGGAAAAGAACGATAAAAACACACATGGCTTTGATTGCTTAGATTAAAGCTGAGTAATATGATATTGACCCATTTCTCGTAGAAATCTGATCAGATTTATGCGTTTTGTTGTCTAATGATATACACTGCTCATCTATATATATATAAAAAAAAGCACACTCTAATATTTCATTGGATGCTTTGATTTCAGCTGTGTATGTGATTTCACATTTATTTACATCTGGAGAGAATTGATTTCTCTCCAAGATCTTGTATTCAGGATGAGAGAGCCAGACCGCTGCATACCGTTACATCCCAAAAAATCACAATAGGGCTAAGGTCTGGACTTTGTGGTGACCAAAACATGTGTGAGAATGATGTCTCATGTTCCCTGAACCACTGTTTCACAATTTGAGCCTGATGTATGCTGATGTACCGTTTTCTTGGAATAAAAAGTTTCTTCAGGGAAGAAAAAAAAAATAAAATCGATTGATGGGCAAAAACCTGGTCATTCGGTATATTCAGGTCGTCAGCTGACTTTATTTTTTGGGCACATAATGTTGCTGAATCTAAACCTGACCAACAGAGGCAACCACAGATCATATTACTGCGCACACCGGCTTGTACACTAGGCACTAGGCATTATTCTTTATGCTCCCATCAAACTGAAGGCCTTTTTCTTATTAATATCACTGACAAGTGGTTTCTTAAGGCTGCACAGCTGTTTAGTCCCAATCCCTTGAGTTCTCTTCGCAGGACCAGGCTTTGTGGGCTGAAATTGGATGAAACCTCCAGGGAAAAACAAGATCACTAAATTCTCACACCTATAGGGGCAATTTCGAGAACCATAGACATGTCTGGTTTTTGGAAGGTAAGTGAATATCAGAGAACTCAAAAGAAAAACATGCATGACCACCAGAAATGATCGGAACTTTGTTTGAAACGTAAAAACTGAAACATGCACAGAGCTATTCAACATACCTTTAGTGAGAAAACAGGAATTTGTAATCAGAGCACCTCTGTGCGTCTCCACAGCCAGGTGGAAGATGATGTTATGACTATGACACACACACACCTAAACAGCTGGCTTTTACCTTCTTTCACCTGACCATTAGCATGCTAGAAGACTGCGGCCTTATCAATTTCACTCAGTCAAGAGAGAGAGAGAGAGACGAATGAATAGAGGGTGTGAATATAAAGGAAGTGAATGACAGTTAAAAAGTAGGCAAATCATTTTCTTTTTCTTTTCGCGACTTGCACACACACGCATGCACTATTCATGTGCTCTGACGGCTGATTCACTCACTGGAAATGCAGCACATGTATCATGTTGCTATAGAGATCTTGTTATCTTGTGCATATTTTCTATCCTTGAAAGAAAACCTTAAAGCATAATACATACTGTAAAAGCTTTTATTCATGGTAAGTTGTTCTTCGCTGGTGAGCTACTGTTGATACAGACTAGGATTAAAATGTTAATTTTGATGCAGTGTATTTAAAGCAGTAGGATAGTGTGTTACATAACAGAAGTGAGATTTTCTTCATGATGACAGAGTTAAATTGGGCTGATAAACGGAACATGATCAGAGCATGTTCAGTCACGGCTGATGTTAAATTTGTGCATTTTTATTCCTGCTTATCCAAAGAAAGCTAGGAATTAGACCGAATCCTTGCTTAAGGACATAAGAGTGGCTCCCACTTATATCTGAACTTTAACAAAATTTTATCTTTAACAAATCTGCTATCCAAATGTGTACATTTCATTATTATAGCTCTATTAATTATGCTAATAATTTCATGCAGCCAGTCTTTTTTGTACTACATGCACCGCATCATTATTTTCAGTGCAACCTTTTTAATTGTCTTTCCCGGCTCTGATTTCTCAGCACTTCATTCACACTTCTTCTGAGAAAACACCCAGCGAAACCAAGCTTTGACAAGAAAAACCTGCAAAACTGTGAATATGATTTGTTAAAATTCAATTAAAGCTAAGGTTCTTTAGGAAAAACAAACATCTGGATGTGGCTCCAGTGATAAAATGTGGAGCGGAGGCAAACAGGTGCAGGAATAACAGGTGTAAGAGCAGGTGCAGACCGCGAATGTAATGAGCAAACCAACCATATGATGGCAGTGTTCTCAAACGCAACCCGCTATCAAAAAGCACAGTGTACAATCTCAGCCTGCGGTAAACCACATGGTGTTGGAGATTATTCTTAGATAAAGTCAAGCTTGCCATGTTTTTTGTTTCCTCCATCATATCAAAATCATAATCATAATATCAAAGGCTGGCCATATCAAATGACATTGGGTTCATGTACAACTCACCTACTCATCGTATATACCACTTTCTTGGATACAGGGTCGAGGGGGAAATGGAGACTATCCCAGGAGACTTAAGGCACTAGGCAGGGTACACCCTAGACGAGATACCAATCCATCACAGAGCACACACACACACATAAAACCATCCAAAAAAGGACCTTAATTTTCTGTTCAAAGACGATGCTTAGATTTTATACTTATTACTGCAGGTCATACTAATTCAAAATATATAGGAAAATAGGAAATATATAGAAAAATATAAAAATGCATGCAAAATTTAAAACTTGGGTTTTGAGAGGTTAAAAGTAAAAGGATAAAATGTCTTTCAGATCACTTGGTGAGATGAAGAACACGGACGAGGAGTTAGATGTATCTGTCAACAATCAAATTAAACTTCACCACAAAAAAATACAGAAGATCAGAAAAAAAACATGATGACAAGATTAGCGTTTAAAAAACAAAAAGCCTGTCCTTCAATGTTCAACAGTTGTTCAGAATATTCAAGAGTATCTTGACTCTTGAGCTTAAGAAAGTCCTCTTTTAAGATCCAGAAAAGATACAGTAGTAAGAAATAATGTGTTGATCTATTGTCTTTTTTTTTTTTTAAAGTGAAGTTTCCTTCATGCTAATCCCAATACCCTATAGACTACACACTTTTACTGTGATGATGTGTGCCTTGCCTTCAGATAGGATCGTATAAACACAATTTCTCATAATAATGCTTCTTATCTCCTGATCTATGCTGCGTTTATTGTATAGATGCATACACATTTATCTTTTTATCAGATAAAAAGAAACACATTTGCTAAATACAGATTCATGCCCTTTTATGTAGTGTCCGTAACTTTATTTATTTATTTTTTTAATCAAATCTTTCAATATAATTCACTGCACTGCACTTTCACTGAAACTGACCACACGATGGCACTGATTTCAAATCAACTACAGTGTCAAAGGCAAATACAGCCTTTCTAAGTGCCTGTTGCATTCTTTTTTTTACTTTCTCTTTATTTTTTTCTTTTATAATATATTTATGATTCATTTGCTTAACCTTTTTTAAATCAGTCCTACACATAAACCATGCAGACACGATCACTCTCTTTAAATTCATCTAAAAATAATGACCTTCTAGTTTAAGTACTCCTTGGGTAAATATTTCAGTGAAAGGTTGGCCTCACTATAAATCTCAAAACCCATAAAACAGTCTGAATAATGGGTGTGCAGAGTCCAAAATCTTTTTGAACCAGAATAAAGCAGGGTGGAGTTGAGAGCAAGTGTTTGAGGAATAGTTTAATGTCAGTGAGGCATTGATTCCCCTACACACACATGCTTCACTGGAGCAACCCGAGCTGAGCGGTGCAGCGTGTTGGGGAAACACCAGCCATATCCAGCACATAGATATACAGTACACACTGACGCTGCTGTTACTCAATACCGAGACATATGACATTGAGTAGGCTCCTTACTCATTTTTGTTCTACACTGAATGTGAACATCTACAGTATGGACAAAATGAAAAAAAAAAAAAAACCTCTCTTAAAACAGGGTATAACTTTTGCCCCTAACCTGCTTCCTTTTTAAATGGATAAAAAGTGACTGTATTATGGATTCACATTTTTCTGTAAGTATGGTCCTTCCCACTATAGTCCAACTTTTTTTGTGCGGAACTAATGTAAGGAAAACAGATAAATAAAAATATATTTTAATTCAGAATCACACCAAAATATCACTGCAATCTATTGCATGGGTTTTCCTAAACTTTCTCAGCATAAAATTGTCTAGAATGGCTATGCATGCTTTAGTCATATACAGTATACCTAAGAATTAAATGTTATCATTTCCTTTCATTGGAACCAAGAGGACTAAACCAGTTCATGCATGGCAATGCCTCTGTGCATTAAGCAATGTCTGTGAGGACATGATTTGTTAAGACTATGATTTGTTAAGACACACCCATTCACACACTACGGGCAATTTGGGAATGCCAATTAGCCTAACCTGCATATCTTTGGACTGTGGGAGGAAACCGGAGTACCCGGAGGAAACCCACCAAGCACGGGGAGAACATGCAAACTCCATGCACGCGAAGACGAGAATCGAGCCTGGCCGGGAATCAAACCCAGACCCTGGAGGTGCGAGGCGACAGTGCTAACCACTACACCATCGTGCTGCCTTCCTGCAGGTACAGTATGTGTATATTCCATTACTTATGTTAAGATATACTTGAAACACCCCTGAGCTCATTTCTGCTTTTCCAACAAGCAACCACATGCAGCTAAAGAAAACGAGCATCTATATCAAGGTCTATAAAGCTATGTAACCAGGAATTGTTTCTCAAATAAAAAAAGCCATGTGAAACATCTAAATTTCATGCTATACACGCGCTCTTGTGGAGAGCAATAAAGTTGATCAAATGTTCCATGAGCTGGAAAATGCTAAAAACCTTCTGCTGTAGTGCGCCGACTTCAGACTGAGTGAGCAAGCAATCCTCTCTCTCTCACACACACACACACACGAACATGCACACAAACGATGCTTGAAAGGTAAACTTCAACAATTTTTTAAAAATTCCATTAACTTGTCACTCCAGGATGGAGGCATGAAGTTTATGGCTGGGAATTGGAGCTGTAGTGGGAGTCGATCGAGCTATCAGGAAGTCTGCTTACTGCATTTCCCTTTACACCCTCACTGCGTCCTTGCCTACAGTGTTTAGTCTGCTCTCTGGAGTGTGTGTTTACTGCATATGCTGCAAGGTGAGAATTCTCAGGCAGTGTGTGAGAGTGTGAGTGTGTGAGTGTGTTTGGTGTGGTGAGGTCTCAGCCTGATGCATAATTAAGCAGCAGCAGTTTGGAGGCCAGACACAGACGAGTGAAAGGCACCAAGAGCTACAGAGGGCATGGCCTGCCTGGAACAAGCACTCACACAGTACACACACACACCCATCACATACACAGCCTCTCAGGTACAATATGGTATGCTCCACTGCCAGCATCGCCGTTCCCACTTCCACAGGCTTGAACAGCTGTGCTTCTCGCATACAGATTAGGAAAAGAGATAATACAAAGGAAGATACATAAAAACTAAAACCAATCATGAAGCAGGAACAAAATGTAGGAGATTAAATAACTGACGAACAGACTAATATAAGGGGGGGGGGGGATGAAGTTCTAGTGGTTTCCTTAGATGCAACATTGTGATTGGTCTTTGCAAAAGTATTGGCACCCTTCAAGATGGGCAAAGATCAATTTATAAACATTTCGTTTTACACAAATTCATTAAAAATGACAAAAACTCATTTTCTGTTCATACTTGAGGGGAAAAAACACTTTCCTACCAAAAAGTAAAGTGTTAGCAGCAAAATAACACAGCTAAAGAGTTCATAAGGAAAATAAAAAGAAATGAATAAAAGGATGAAAAGAAAATGAAAGAAAAGAAAGAATGAAGAACAAGTAAAGAAAGGATCAAAAGCACAACAGAAAGCTAGAAAGTCAGAAAAAAACCTAAACTAAAATATCTAAATATTAAAATGATCCCAAAAGCCAAAAAGGAAAAATAAAAATAACTTAATATTATTGGTTAGTGTAGTGGTAAGCACTGTCACCATGCACCTTCAGGGTCTAGGTTCGATTCCCACATCGGGTATGTGTGCATGTTCCCCTAATGCTTAGTGGGTTTTCTTCTGGGGACTTCAGTTTCCTCCCACAGTCCAAAAACATCCAGATTAGGTAAATTGATGTTTAATTGCCCATAGCGTGTGATTGAAAGTGTATGTGCCGGGTGATGGACTGGCACCCCGCCTTGTGTCCTAAGTCTCCTGGCATAGGTTTCAGTCCCCCCCCTCCCCCACAACACTGTCTACAGGATATAGATGATGAGCAGTGTTGGGTGTTAACGCGTTAGAGTACTTGGATGACTTTTTTGATGTAACGAGTAATCTAATACATTAGGGCCGCCATTTAAGTACTCAGTTATTTAGTTACTTTTTCAAAAATGTAATCCGTTATTTAGATAGTTTATGTAATCCGTGAGGGTCATGATATTCTGTCCTTGCTCATGTTTATCCTTAAGCCTTGGCCATTATTTCTATGGTTCTCCGGCATGCACACATCAGTATAAAAGCCTGCTGTGTCAAACATATATTTTTTTTTGAATAGTAGAACGCCAGGTTGTCTTCATGCATGAAATAAACTGACTCTTTTATTATAACCTGGGTCTTGGTCTCCTGATTCCTCCGTCATCTTAGTGGCTGCAGTAAAACTGCAGTATTTTGAGGGAGATCTAGAAAGATTTACAACATCCATCATCACGCAAAGAGCTTTAAAGCTGAAAGAAAACAATTGTTGAGGTAGCCAACAACTTGTCATCTCAGCACATGAAAAAACAATATATGGACAAAACCTGCTGAACCTGTCATGAAATTGTATTCAAATACATGCACTATGAGATACACATGAGATATGCCTATTTCTGGATATATTTTATTAAAGTTGCTAATTGTTAAGCCTTTATTTCTAAAAACAAGCAAAAACATCTGCGGTCTGATGAGTTCAGATCGACTATACTCCGAAGCAATGGGCACATCAGGGTAAGAAGGGAAGCACATGATGCGATGCACACTACAATGATAATGTTATGATCTGGGGTTGCTTCAGTTGCTCAGGTCTCAGCAACATTATGTGGCAATAAAATGAAGTCAGCTGACGACCTGAACATATTGACTTCACAGATGTGTTAACCAGGTTACAAAGTTTAGGCTTTACAAAGCTGTTTGACTCTCGTGTCACCAATGCAAGATCTGGAACAGAGATAAATGTTGTGACTTTGCATAAGGTCACTGAAACAATACCACAGCGAATGTGTGCTGTACTCAAAGCTAACGTGAACCAACAAAATATTTAGCGTGCATGCAAGGTATATAGTGAATCACCACCATAAACCTTTATTTTTAATTAATCTGATTAATTAAACACAATCTGGTTAGCCTTTGCTAAGAAGGTAAAACTTGGCCATAATTAGGCCCAAATCTGTGTTGCCCGAGGAGGCTAAGGCTCTTAGTCTGTGAATACAAATCCTGTTAAATTAAACAAGACAGTTGACAAGAGCAAACAAGGGAAAAAAAAAAAAAAAGTCAGAAATGTTTTACTGTTTTGGACAACGATCTGTTTCTTTAATCTGGTCTTAATTACATGAAGAGGCTCAGCGTTTTTTTATTATGAACAAAATATTAATTGGAGGGGTCTTGAGAAATTTACAATAAGCTTGCAGGGGAAAAAACACTTGTGGGTGTTTTGAAAAATAAACACTAAGCAGCATTCCCAAATGTATCAACTCAAGATATGAGACTTTCCATGCATTATTCATTTCTGCTCATTTCCATGACGAGTACAAATAAGTCTACATCTACAACAAAAACCACAATGAAATGTTAGACACCGAGCCTTTCACTGTTGTCTAACGCGATATGCATTCACGTAATTAGCATAAAAAACTATTTGTGGAATGTTGAGGCCAGAATTTTGTGCATTTTGCCTTAATCTCAGCAGCGTGAACCTCTGCAGTCCTGATGATGATGATCCCTTTCTGTCTGATTCGTGCTCTGACGCTTGCACCAAAGTCAGGGATTTTGCAGG
Organism: Leiocassis micropogon; assembly: GCA_028565275.1. NCBI lineage: Eukaryota > Metazoa > Chordata > Actinopteri > Siluriformes > Bagridae > Leiocassis > Leiocassis micropogon. Next base: position 6,768,335 of record JAOVVA010000037.1, on the reverse strand, counting down.
ATCAGAGTAAGGTGTATGATTAACCAATAATACCAAGCAGGTGTTAATGATCAACTTCATATGTAGGTTTGAAATGCAGTCATTAACGGAAACAGCTGTGTAGGAGGCTTAAAACTGGGTGAGGAACACCCAAACTCTGCTACTAAGGTGAGGTTGTGGAAGACAGTTTCATGTCAGAGGTCATCCGCCATGGCAAGACTGAGCAGAGGAACAAGGTACAAGGTAGATATATACTGCATCATACTGTTTCAAAATATTCTGGAGAAGAAATGTTCAGGACCGTAGGCGCAGTTGTTGGCCAAGGAAACTTGATGCACTTCTGAAGATGTCCAGCAGTGCCATCAGCAAATAACTAACGAAAATCACTCCGGAGAAGTCTGACCAAAAGTGGTCTTCATCGGTTCTTTGCCGAAGGGCTGAGTATCGTACAATAATGAATGTCTGCAGGCAACAGTGAAACATGATCAAGGTTCCTTGCAAGTTTGAGGCTGCATTTCTGCAAATGGATTTGGAGATTTGATCAGGATTAATGGCATCCTCGTTGCTGAGAAATGCAGGCTGATTCTGTAATTATCCATCATGCAATATCATCAGTGTCATCATCATCATCTGTTTAGCACCAAATTTATTCTGCAGCAGGACAATGACCCCAAACATACAGTTAATGACAATAAGAACTAAGATTATATGAAGAGACCGAAGTATTTGAGGCAGCCTACTGTACATCCACAGACAATCCGTGGTTCCAAAATGTTTTGTACAACCTACCTGCCGAGTTCCTTCAATGACTGTGCACAAGTGTACAGTACATGGCAGTTCTGTGATGGCAATGGGTGATGTGATTTGGATTTCTCTTTCTCTGTTCATTTACCTCCCACTGTGTTAATTGATAATTATTAACACTTAATAATAATTAACTCTATTAACACTTCTGTATTTAAAAGCATTCATATTTTACAACCATTTCAGACCTGCCTAAAACTTTTACGCAGTACTGCACAGAGTCCGACACCAAGACCTCCACCACCACCACCAAAAAAAAACAGTTGCAGAGGGCCGGGAGCCTATCCCAGGAGACAGGGTGAAAATCCATTGCAGGGCACACACATACATACACACTCATTCACACACTATGGGGCAATTTGGGAACGCCAATTAGCCTAATCTGCATGTCTTTGGACTGTGGGTGGAAACTGGAGAATTCGGTGGAACCCCACCAAGCACATGCAAACAGAGGTGGGATTCGAACCTGACTGGGAATCGAACCAGGACCCTGGACCTGCAAGGCGACCACTAAGCCACCGTACTGCCCCTCGTGACATCAGTTAGGGTTAAATGACTTTTTGCCAGCTGAACCTTATCAATCAGTGCAGTAATGATCTAATGAAAGGCTCTTACCCATCTGCTTAGGTAAGTCCAGGTGGTGACTTTTTTTTTTTTTTTTTTAATAGACGCTCACACAAACACGTATAGATGCACACATACAGAAACACAAACATACAATGCAAAACATTTTTGTTTTGGGGGTAAGGCAAGTTAGTCATTTAACCGAGTCCCATGGGGTCAGTTCAGCTTCAGACAGGAGAAGAGCGGCGCCATGAACTACACGAGCATCCTAAAATAGCATGTAGTGACTGGAGAAGAGAAGAAAGACAGAACTGAAAAGAAAATGGGAGAAAAGGAAGGAACAAAGAAAGAAATAAGGCAGCAAGAAAGGAGCAAGAAAAACATATCGAGGCAGAAGAAAAGGCAGGCAAGAAGAAAAGATGAAATATACAGTAGGAGGCGCAAGAGAATACAATTAAAAGGCAAGTGTGATGAGGGCAGTTGAGCAGAGAAATGGGCAGGTGAAATGAGAGGAGAGGAACGGCCATGGTGAGTAAGATGAGGGCAGTTGAGTAGAGAAGTGGGGTAAAAAGGGGGTATTTAAGTGAGGTGAGGGTATGTGGGATGGGGACAGGGCTAGAGAAGGTAATTAAAGTGAGCAGTTAAGGTTAGGGGAAGGCAGCTGAGTAGTGGACAGGGCAAGAGAGGGCAGGAGAGGTGAAGAGAGGGCAGGTCAGGTGAGGTGTGGTTAAGAAAGGGCAAGAGTAGTGATGTGAGAGTAGATGAGGAAAGAGAGAAGGTACTGTAGTTAAAGTAAGGAGAGCGAAGTTATACAGAGATGGAAAGGGCTGGAGAGGGCAGATGAGTTGAGGAAAGGGCAGATGAGCGGTTTCTAGACCTCAAGGTTTAAAGTAGAAGGTGTACACAGAGGTCAGAACAGGACATCACAGACAGCAACAAGCACAAACCAAAAAAAACTAATTATTCACTCATTCCTTTTATCCCTACAATGACACTGAAGACAGAAAACACACAAGGCGCATTCAACATACAAGACAATTTTTTTTTTTTTACCCAAAAATGTCTTTATTTTACAACTTTAAAAAGCAATTTAAAGCACAAAGATTGAACTTTTTTTTTTTATATATATAAACTTTTTTTTCCTGCATAAAAATGGTGGCGTGTGCACGTTGTGCTTGCATTGCAAACTGTGTCCAGCCTCTCAGGGCTCTCGCCGTCTCGACTTTTTATTGCATATGTCACACGTGACTGACCCCTCGCGGATCTGCTTCCAGTTCAGGACGGTGCAGAAGAGTAAGAAGAGATAAAGAAACGCATAAAAAAAAAAAAGGACAAGAGAACAAACGGACACAGTGAACACAATAGCAGCTCTCTGAAGACGGTCTTGCACATTGTCTAAAGGGGAAAATAACAATAATTATAAAATGAAGAATGATTAAAATAAATTAAATAGATTGACACGGTACTTGTGCTTTAATGCTGTTCACACCAACAGTGAAATCTAATGAAAAACAAAAAGCAACTCAGGATATGAGACAGAGATTCCTGTGGCAGATCTGCTGCCGTAGGTTTCGAACGATTTAGCGCATAACGCTAGCTGAAGAGTTGCACACGTCCCCATAGACAGCTGTAATTATTATAATTCTCTCCCCTGTATCTTTCTCTAATCTATAGAAATCTACGCTTACAAAACTAAACAGCATTACAAGGCATTTTTTTCCCTTATAAAGGAAGGCAGATGCACACTGCTATTTATATCACCACCATTCATCACACAACAGCTTACAAAGAAAAAGAAAAGAAAAAGTTAACCTTCAAAGACTTTGGTATGAACAAAATAAGATTTTCGGATCCTCCTAGAAACGCAACAAGATTATTTCCCTTTTAAGAACCAAGTCCTGTTATAATCCTAAGTATGAAATGTGCATAGAAATATTCATGAGATGAAAGATCACGCCAGAACACTGATAGAAAAGTGTTGTTCGAGGAGAAGACGCTCAAAAAACAAACAACAAAAAAAGTTGTCTTAAGATAAATCTGTCATGAGGCGTCAAGTCTCTTAAGACAAAACTCCGCCTAACAAGCAGCGATACGGTCCCGACTAAAACGTCCTTTACAATCTATTCTGAGCTTTTATTTTATTTTGTGTGTCTATAAATGAAAAAAACGAGTCTAGTGTTGGTATGTGCTGAATAAAAAAGCCAACAGGCAGCGTGTTGAGCTGGGCAGGATATATCCATGCGTCTTGGCGGAGACTGGAAAAAGAGATGGATCTCACCTGGGGTAAAGGGTCTGCTACTGAACTTAAGAGAGCCGTGCTTATGCGAACCACGAGGAGATCGGGTCAGATCCCACACAAAGATCTGAACTGAAGCCAGCACGCTTTATATTTCCTTCACTAGCTTGCATTTTGGCCTAATTTGTCAAGTCTTTATTTTTCATAATAAGATTTGAATTACATTCTCAGGATTTTCATTATAATCATTTTGTATCCTAAAAAAATATCATCTCTCTTGAGTTACTGGAAATATTACATTTTCTCTTAAGAGAAAAAGGCAAACTTTGGCAACACCAACTGTTTACCAGGAAATAGGGCTATATAAAACCTACATAAGCCTATAAAAATATCGGACATGTACAAAACTTCGATAGAGAGTTGACACAACAGCTCTTTAATTTTTTGACTGACATAAGAAGGATGATGATGATGTTTGATTATGACTTCCATTCATCATGCATTCCTACTTTGTAGCTTAGAGTACTTCTGGTATGTCAGAGTTATAATAATGCTGGGTAATTATACATAAATAGAAATTAGAGTGTTCAGACTGTTGGATCAAATCTCATAAATGGTGAAAAGACCAAAGAAAATCTGAAAACATTACCAGCCATGACTGATATGAGCCATGCCATTCCCAGTAGTATGTATAAAGAAATCTTAAAAAGTTAAAGTGAGTCGTCATGATTATCTAACACATTCTAGCTTTAAGTCCACAAAAATCTGATACACTCTAGGATTATGAATCGATCATGCTTGCTAGGAGCCTTAAAAACACTTACATGGGTTTATGAAGGGTTTTATGTAGGTATCAAATAGCCCTATAATCACTGCCTTTAAGTGAAGTTATCATAAAACTTGACTCAAGAAAATACACTGTATAGCTTATGAGAATCAGTTGTTCTCTTCTGCTTCACGGTATTGATTCGGCGCAGTCTGTCGTCGTAGTCTGATGTACACAGAATTTAAGCCAGATGTTCTGCCAATCTGCATTCCCAAGGGCCTCCGTTCAAGTCGTAATTGAGAGACAAACCTCAAGAAAGAGGTAAAGGTTCGGAAAAAATATTAAACAATCCATAAAGTTTCATTATGGGTCCAATTTAAAATTACGGTTACGACAGGGCTGAGCAGACGCTAATAGATTAACGCGTTTAAAAAAGCATACGCATGGGTGAAGTGTTCCTTTTTACACAAAGGAACCAAGTGATGCTGTCACTCTTAGGATGATAGTGAACAGAAAGTGACTAACACTTAGTGCAGTTTAGGCTGTTTGGATTCGAGGCTGTTTTATGAAGACCATTAGGTTCTTGTAGCTTTTAGGATTTGGTCGGGATGCTGGGGAATGACAGCAAATGGTCGGTCATGCTACTGAAATGTTTCTGTAGAACTGCAGAATATGTAGTAAACTGTCTGTAGTAAACACTGGGAAATTCACTGGCTCACGTTGCTGCTACATGCGGTTGACAATCAAGTAAATCTGTCATGGATTTTAAACTTAATTATGGACAATGTTCGGCAGATTACGTCTTGCTATACCCCCCAAAAACACCATTAACTGGTTACTTAAACTTTTTCTGAAATCATTGTATATTGTTTTTGTTAGAAGATCAGTCAACTGGCGTTAAGACAACTATATCTGTGCCCTAATATACTTTCTCCATCAAGGTTTCATCTTGGTTCCAGTGTGCCTTTTGGCAAGCATGGAAAATAATTCAGGTTCAGTTGTTGTGCATGCATAATCCATGTCAAAATTCTTCGCCATGGTACATTCGTACCACCACAGCAGGAGCAGAATTATACTTTATTTAACAGACATACAGATCAGCCAGGACACATTAAAATCACCTAGGTCTTGCATGCCCCTTGAGCCGCTGGGCAACAGACCACTAGGGGCACCAGGACGTTAGCAGCGGATCTTTTGGGTGCCGTGGGTTCTGGAGTGGGGTCTCCATGGATCGGGCTTGACTATCAAGTCTGATTCATGGATGCTAAATCAGATTGAGATCTGAGGAATTTGGAAACACCCTTGAACTCTTTGCTGCATGTGTTCGGCCAGCTGTAATGCACTGGGTGTCCTGGTGACTTTGTACCAGAGTTGGCTTTTTTCAGTGGTTTGTTCCACAACAGCTTTTCTGTGGGATCGGCCCAGACGGGATGGTGTTTGGTCACTGCGGGCATGCGTGAACCTTGGGTGTCGTCATTGGTTTACTGGTTTCACCTGGCGATGTTGTTAATGTCATGGCTGATCAGTGTATATCCAGCACTTCAACCTTTTCAGTTTTAAATCTTTCAATTCTGACAACCCTATTCCATTGCTAGATGTAACAGTGAATGTAGCCTACCATTAAATCAACATGGCCCCTCTTACCAATTCACATGGCTCTGATGTAAAAAAGATTATATTCAAACTCCTACTTAATGTTAATGATCAATTTCTTATTAACTGATTTGTATGAAATGAAACAAAATCCACCCACATCTTTAACCATTTGTATTTCTTATGAAAGTGGGTCGAGGAGGTCTACACAATATGGTCAAAAGTTTGTGGACACCCGGCTCTCACACCCATATATTTTCCTTTCCCAAACGGTTACCACAATGTTTACAGCTTTGTAAAGTGTACATTAACTTTTTTCTTCTCTGGAACCAAGAGACCAAAACCCAATCCAGTACCAAAATGCTGCTGTGCACAAAGGAGAGTGTAAAAGAACAGCACCTCAACAGTAACTGTCCACTTTGCGATGAGCTAGAACACAGACTCCGTGCCAGCCTTCCTTACCCAATATCACAGGCGAAGGTCACTGATGCTCTTGTGGCTAAGTAAGAAAATCCCCACAGCCATGCGGCAAAATCTAGCGGAAAGCCTTACGAGACGATTGGAGCTTATTAAAACAGGAAAGAGGGATTATATCTAGAGTAGGATATTCAGTAAGCAAATATGGGCATGATATTCAGGTGTCCACATACTTTTTGATTATAGTGTATCCTATTGTGACTTTCCTTGCGCTTGCATTTCTGCAACTCATCAACTGAGTATATCGTCTGAAAATTCATTTAAATTCTTTATTTAATCAATACGCACAACTGGTGACTCCTCAGCCCATCTATTATAATAGTGAGTCTCAGTCAGCCTACTTGTTGTGAAGTAAGACTCACTCTAGTATTGATCTGAGTTATAGTATCTTTAAATTAGTTGAAAAAGCTCTGCCATTACCAACATTCCAAAGTTTCAGAAGTGCATTATATCTATAACTCATCCGTTTGTGAACATAATGGCATTTTTTCCCCCCATTTTTACCACACACCAAGTGTAGTGGAGCACTCAGGCAGGGTATGAAGGTCAGTAATTTAACCGTGGGGCCTGAGGTTTATTAATGATGTCTCTTATCAGAGGTGAGCTCAAACTGCAGAGACGACAAACACTTGGAAGCATTTCCCAGGTTACCTTTCCTATTTACCTAAAGACTTTGCTTAATTACTTATTCCGAGAATGCCTGATAAGCTCATATTTTTCCTATTATTATTATTATTATTGTTTTATTATTATTATAGATTGACGTCTACACAAGTATCAAGAGAGAATTTTGGAAGAATTCTGGACGCTTGTGACAATCACTGTGATATCCCTACGCCCAAGTGTGTGCTAACATCTCTAATCATGCTAGATACTTCACCAGCAGATTTAGATCAAGCAATTCCCCACCCCATTTCAACCATACACACTTTCACCATAAACCTTCGCATTTGTACTTGATTAGAGCCTCCAGCACAGATTAGCTTCAAGTCCAAAAACCGCCCCCCCCCAGAGGTTAGCCAAGGCTAATGGCTGGAAACTGCAGCAGGATTTAGCTAGACCACTCTGGGCTTCTTCCTTAGTTCTTATTCAATGGGCTAACTCAGCTTGCCCTCAGGGATTGAGGCGTTTTTTTGCCGAGTGCCGGCAGGCATTTGTCCACCACTGCCTGCAGCTCTAGTTGTGCTTGGCTCGTCCTCCTTTCATGTAGCTTTTCCAGCGTTTTGCGGAGTCCCTGAAGATTGGCGAGTCATCGATGGAAGCCAGCAGCTGCAACTGATTAATGTGCGTAGTGTGGTAGTCCCATCGTGCGAGGTTGGGTGCTGTGCCTAGCATGAAATGCCGCAGATCATAAATGGTGCCTGAACCGGTGTCGTAAAGTGGCACCATGGCCTTGAGCGATTCCATGCCCTTGGCATACAGTCGTGCTGCCTCACGTCCTTCCCCTTCGCTTGCCGTCTGTGCCAGGTCATAGAGTCCAATTAGAGAGTAGATAAAGCCATTGAGGACAAATGAACTTGGTGTGGTTGGATACTCTTCATACCAGTCGTACTTGTTCATAAAGACAGCTTTCACACCATGTTTCTCAGATGGTACTTTATAAGGACCTATAGCACGCAGTGCTGCTTTCAGGTATGTCTCATCCTTAGTGAGTAGATACGCCCTAACAAGGGTAGACATGGCCTGGCCTTGTGCCATTGCCGAGTACCAGCCAGGCTCCAAGGGCCGGAAGCCCTCACCCAGCTTGCGGGTGACCATTATCGGCCAGCCGCCACGTTCATCCTGGTTCTTCAGTAGCCAGTCACTAGCAGCGAAAAAGGCAGCCATGTGCGCCGTAGTGGAGATAGTCATGTTGTCTATGGCACCTCGGCCATGCAAAATCATTTTGACCACACGTCTTGGCATGGTCTTCGTGGCTTTGACAGCCTTGGTGTTGGACAGGCCAATGCCCTTGCGCAGATCCGTGAGGAGGTCCCGGGTCACTGTGGTCCATGTTGAACGAGGCCCAATTCCATAGGTGATGGAGTGGTCTTTAAAGGCAATGAGCTGACTGGTGGTGACGTAATGGATCACAAATGGAGGCCCCTTTTCTGTTGTTTCCAGTACGACAGAAACGCTACCATTGGAGGCGAATTTCAGGTCAAAGGAGATGATGAAATCCTTGGTGTTGCCAAGAGAGAGTGAGATGCCCTCAGAGTTCTCTGTAGATGTAGAAAAGCAAAGGAGTTAAACAAGTCTAGCTTCAAAATAAATGACCTAGCAGTCAGTTTCCTGCTTACTTTATTAAAAAGTACATAAATAGATGTACACACACACACATCCAACGTTTAACTGTATCAGAATGATGTCCTGATGGTGCAGGGTTCACCGGGTTACTGCTCCAAGTAGCTAATTAGACACTGAAGTTTTGAAAACTGAGAGTGAAAAAGAACACATGGCCAAGTTCCTAATATGACAGGAGGGGGGGGAGGGGTTGAAAAAAAAGAAAAAAAAACTTAGCAGGAAAATAGGACTGTGTAGGACATTTTGGAGATTCTCTCTGGCCAAGCCATTGAAAACATTGGCATGTCTCGTCTCTCTTTATCTGGCCTCCTGTTTCTTTCTCCAGTAACGGAAACGAATGCTTAAAAAAAAGAATGACAAGCATGAGGCTTTTCTGAGATAGGTAGAGAAGGTGATAAGAAAAACAAGAGTAAGATAGAAAGGCTGAGAGAGATAAAAACAGGTTGTATTAAGAAGATACTAGACGATCAGCCATGCAGCGTTTTGAGTTATTCAGTGCACTCATATAGTCATTACTTAAAGCAATAAAATAGAGTAAATAGATTTGTACCACTCTCCTCTGATTAGCTCACAGTCAATAATGGAGACTATAGACGGCGCCAGAGTAAATAAGTGAGTAGAGTCTGAGTGATGAGAGACACACAAAAGAAAGGGCAAGAGCCACTAAAAACAAACAGAATAAGCAAAAAAAAGTGAGAAAAGAAAGACCAAGAACAAATGTCTAATGCTGGAGTGCTAGATTCAGTGCATCCCAGCAGGCTTTGCTCAAATCAATGCTCTAGGTGATGACACCAATTACTGCCCGCCTGCGCAATGGCCCAGCTAATTCTAACGGCTATCGATCGAATCAGTGCTAAAAAGCCACACTGTATTATTAACAACAAAATACATATCGCTGGGCAGAGGGCCGGTGCCTCCAGAGGTTCTGACTCGTGGCTAGCTTTGTGTGCTCTAGCGTTAATAGGGTAGAGGTATCGATTTTGTGGAAGAGACAATGTGATGCAATGCAAAAGTGCTGATTGGAAAATTAAATGAGGACGAGAATGAAAGCGCTCAGAGAGAGGAACGAGGAACGGAAAGAACAGAAAGGATGAGTGCTCGAGGCTTGGGCTGGATGATGCTTATAATGAAAATCACAATTAGGATCAAATAAACGTCACCACAATATGGAACGTATTCCAGCAGACACTTAGCTTATGTGACGGAAAAAGTTTTAATCGAGAGAATTTGGAGTTCTCCGTCTTAATTAAAATAGATGCATGTGCAAATGAACAGAAATCAGGGATTGAGGAGAAAAAAAACAACAACATTCTGGCAGCAGTTGTAAGTTTCTACCAAGTGGAAACATAAGGAAAAATGAGGGTTCCAAAGTCCCCCGTGTCCCCGTACCTGGAGCGTTAAACAGACGGACGGTGGAGGCGCGGGTCTTGTCGTAGCTTGTGGTGAGAGTGCAGCCCTTGGGAACACTCCATGCATTTGGCTTGCTGTTGTGCTCCTCAGCTGTGTCGTACACCTCCACATGGGGTGCTCGCTCCGTCAGGTTCTTACTGAAGTGACTCAGACCGTACTGCGCTATCTGAATGGCATAGAAATAACCCTGAGGACCCCATTGTGTTGACAGAGGTACTCCTGGACGAAAGACAGAAAGAGAGAGAAGGAAAGAGGACAAAGTTACATATTTTACTGCACCTATAAAACGTCATGATGGTCACCCTACAGCCACTAATGATTAGATGCACAATAGTCAAGGCTTTTGGCTAAAGCACACTTTTCAACCAGGTCACGGTGTACCTTCTGTCCTGCACAGCCTGCTAATAACAAATCAGCTAATCAGCTCTTCCTGACTTGAAGTGAATGTGTTTTTAGTGTTTCCATTCAAGACTGAACCAAAAAACATCTTGTATTCAATCTGTGAAATATACCATACGCCCAAGCTGGCCATAAAAGTCATGCATGCTTTTTGAACATCACATTCCAGATTTAGTCCTGCACTCTTCAGGTAAGCCTATCTACTGGATTTGAGAGTGTTCCTGTGGTTATTTGTGATTACTCAGCCCATAAGAGCTTTAGTGAGGTCAGGCACTGGTACAGTATCAGATGAGGTGTAGCGGAGGTTCCGTGGGGGTTTAGGTCAGGGCTGTGATGCCACTAGAATTATATACCATCCTTGACAAACAATGCCTTCATAAACTTTACTTTGTGCACAAGGGCACGGTGATGCTAGAATGGGTTCGGATCCCTCAGTTCCAGTGAAGAGGGATTGTAAAAATGCAGAATACATACTGTAGACATTCTAGCCTAAAAGCTTGAATAGAGACGTTCTAGTCAGTTGATGTTTGACTGTTAGGTGTCCACAAACTTTTGACCCAAATGTTCTATGCGTCTTTCCATATTCACTTTCATTACTTTAAGTTGTCACTCAAGAGCATAAAGCAGATTTAATTGAACGTGATGTTGTTTGTATATGCCACAGCTTTAAAAAAGTTTGCAGGTTTTTATACCAGGAAAATTTATCCGAACTCACACTATTTGAATGATCTAGAGTCATATGCCTCACCACTATGTAAAACAGTGATGAGGGTGAAAGATCCCCCATCATTAAAGGACCTATTCTTCTTAGATGTCTGTTCTACTCTACAACCATGGCACCCTCATCTTGATAACTAAACAAAGTTGAGAAACAGCTGCTGTGCCTCTAGATTATAACTTTATTTATAAATAAAGAAAACGCGTGCAAACACACGTCTTATTGTCCATATGAGGAAGTTCCTTTGACATTGTTAATACTATGCCTATACGCAAATTTCACCCTAACATAAATAAAAGCTGTAAAAAAAAAAATCTGATTACATGATTTTGGAGACATTTAGTCTCTGCCATGAGATCCCTGAAGCCTGCCGATACACCCACACCTACATCCACACCCACCCACCCAGAGTAGCCGAGCGGGGCAGAGATAAATAGTTCAAAGAGCAAGAAAAAAAAAAATGCCCTAATGAAGCCCGCTGCATTCCTCAAGGCCATTTTCTAAGAAACGGTGTCTGGCCTAGATTCTATTCACAGCCCAAAATTTGTCTGGAGCAGATGAGGAAACTCAAGTGTCTCTCTCATACAGTATATCTGTCTACAAAAAATCCTGGATTCTTTTTGTCTTTTTCATATTATTCCTATTATGCTTTAGCTAGCCCCCTTTTAAATCCTACTCTTCTTATTTAGCACAGCCCGGAGTGTGTGTCCCATCTCTATGCAGCACAGGACGTATCGTTATTAGCGCTATATGAACTACAGCCGAGGACAATGTCAAAAAACACAGCTGGAACATCGTCTTAAAGAAGGCACCCTGAACAACCAACATGTACACACACACATACAGTACACCGACCCCGTCTTATCTCCTGTTTCATGCACACCCACTGGATGTGCACAAAGACCCACACACATGCGTGCACACACACACACACACACCCACCATGTGTATCATATTTCAAAGGAAAAACCTGCATACCCTGCTCCATTTCTCCTGCTGTTACTTTGACTTTCTGTTCCTAATTTGCACAAAAAATAAATACTAAACCACTGAATTAATTTATTCAACGTTCATAATACAAACTTCTTTTTCTCCTCACATGCCTTGAGAACTCTTTTTTTTTTGTCTTCGCACAGATAATAAAAATCAGCAGGATATTTTTTTACATTTTTTTTTAAACCCTGAGCAAGCCCCTACAGGCCCCCTCCCCTTTCCTAGTGCGGTAATTAATAAGGCAGAGCTTCTTAAACTCATAGCAGATCTTCGAGGAGCTCCTAGAGCCCACGGCCGCAGTTCTGAGTAATGGACAGGGGCCGGGCGGTGCGGGAAAACATGCCAGGGACGAAATGAGAGCACTGAAGTAATTCACACTCCATCAGGTTCGCCCATCCGTCAGATTTATCTCCATTTAGAGACGACCCAGTTCCTCCATTCAACGCCGCGGATTACACTATGGACCTGCCCCTTCAAGATAGCGGCGTGAAGCAGAGAAAGCTTAGCCATTTTCCACGCTGAGTGCGCCGATGGAAATTTGCTGACAGGAATGTGAATGAATAATAGACTGATGGCTCAAAATTGGCTTCATCGTGAATTGCAGATGAATGACAAAGTGAATGCTGTCAAGAACATGAAACGTTTTAACAGCTCCCGTCCCCCGAACACCACAGTATGAATATTACACCTTCGAGCCACGACTGGTTTTGTTTGCTTTGCCCGATAGTTCTGAATTCCAGTCTTGGGATCTCTCTGCCCTGAAGAGCTTCATGTTTTCTCCGGTGGCTCAAGGGCTGGCAAATTTGTGAACCCTTAAACGATTCAGTGTTTAAATGTATTTTAAAATAAACCAGCCTATCATGGATCTGCCACAATCCTTGCACAATTTCCTAACTGAAAATATTCAATTTAATTTCATTTACTTTTAATACTCCAGATGTTGCACCATTCTAATTCAATGGTTTTTGTTTTGTGATTTATTTTCTCCATTCTAGGAGAATGAACGTATGTAATTACGCAACAACAACAGTCAGTTGTTATTTGAAGACATGAAGGTCAGTCGTTTTGGAATAGTTCTTGCAAGAACAGTATTGTCAAGTGCATTTGCAAAACCCATCCAAGCACCATAATGAAACTGTCTCTCATGAAGACCATCCCAGGAAAGCAAGACCAAAACTTACCTCTGCTGCAGAGAAGAGGTTCATTTAGAGTTACCAGCCTCAGAAAT
>JAOVVA010000037.1:6742114-6753828 GCA_028565275.1 Leiocassis micropogon | reverse complement strand
ATGGTATATATACCAGAAAGCTGATGTTGGACTTGAAAGCTTATTCATTTAAAAAAAAAAATTTTTGGTTAATAAAGATGCTTAATAAGATTCTGAGATGAGTGAAATCATTTTAAATAACATCAGCACATAGACAGTGTGCCAGTGTTATTCAAAGCCTTGTCTACTACGGTGTTTTTTCATCAGTAACATACAGATCTAGACAATAAAGATTAAGCAAGAAATACCAATAATTCATATAATACCTTCTTAATAAATTCCTAATGGTAACGATGATGTCCAATTAAAGATTTTTCCAAGCTAAAATGTTTTTTTTTTTGTGTGTATATCAGAAGTTCTCTTAGCAGTTTACATTCCCCTCAAAATAAAAAAAAAAAATTAAAATTCCAACTGTGCTCAGAAGCATCATGGACATTTGGAAATTTGGTAACCAATCGCAAACAAAACTGATTATAATGCGCATGTGTCTCAATATAACCTGCAAGCTATCCAAGAACTTTATGTGGTGAAATCACACTTACTTTATCTAGCAAGGTTTCAGACATTTGTAGGTGTTGGTAGGAACAAACACCTAAAATCTTACCATCACGCTTGTTAAACTGGCTCCTTAGCCAACAGGATCTCTGCAGCAATACAGCCAAGGGCAGGAGTGCCTGGCGTGGGTGCAGATTTCCATTCCAACTAAGCACAAGCTACAGAAAGAGATGCTTAACTGATTAAACACTTGGAATCAGGTGTGTCTCCTGCTTATCTGTAGAAAAAAAAAAACTTGCAACTGGCCACTTCTGATCATCTCCTTTAAGTAGAAATGTTGAAGCATATTATAGGCAGAAAAGTACGACGTTGGCCAAAGTGCCACTCAAAAAGCCCCTATTTTGTTTCAGTTAGGATGACTGAATGGAAAGCCGAGAGCATTATCACCTGATCATTTTGATTCATTTCTTTCCTTGGCAATAAACTCTGATTAGTTTGTAGCTGCAAACCTGAACCGGAATATGTTGCCATTTAACGGCAATCTTTTAGAGTAATAGCGGGCACGGTGGAAAGGTGCCAACATTAACGGAGAATGGATTAGTTTGCATTTTTGACAGCAGCATAAACAGAACGAGAAATCATTTTGAGTACCTCTTAAGTAATTACTCTGCCAACAGTTCATCCAGAGTCAAACAGGCTTCTCGAAACCCACATACATTACATGTGTTAGTCAGTTTAAGATAGAGGACTATGATCAGGAGAAGGAGCGCGATCTGTACTCTGTCTTTACAATAGTCCTTTCTGCTTTAGTGATTTAATCTGCATGTGCATGTGGGTTGTGTACTGGGACTAGAGCTGGTCTGCAAACTGCAAAAGGAAACAGTAGGGGGTGGATGTGCCAGGGTGAAGGACAAAGCACGAGTCCGAAGAGAGCCGCTTCTTCTGCTATTTGGCAGCAACTCTGTGCCTGTGTTAAAGAGGGACTGAGAGAGAGAGAGAGAGAGGTCCTAAACAGAAAGAAGGAGATAAATGTAAGGGAAACGTCACTCTCGGAGCACACTGACAGTGATGGAGCACTATGACTGAGATGTCTGATTACACCACAGACGATGCCAAGGGGAGAACAAAAAAAAAAAAAAACACTCTGTTTCTTGGACAGAGTAATGGCGATGCCAAAGGACACGACATGAAGCAGCAAAGCAGACCACTCGGAGCAGCCGCTCCTTCCTCTTTTCCCACCCGGGCTCACCGCAGCGAAATGGAAGATGCATGTCCGTACAAGCACAAAAAGGTTCTCCATTAAGTTTGGGGTCACCACAATCAACTCCTGTAATCTAGTTGGATCAATCTCGGTTTAATTTGCTTAATGCGAGTCCATTGATGGTCCATTACTCATGAGAGGCTAGGGGTGGATTTACTTAAGCCTGCCTTCCCGGAAAACTCTTACCAGGGCTCCAGGGCTAAATGACTATTTATAGCCGAGTGGCAACCTGGGGTCAGTTTTACTCTTTATCCCTCTCTTTCTGCGTTTCTCACCTACACAGCAGAATTAAGTGACACATGCACGGAACAGCCGCTGGGAGACAGGGAAGGAGGAGATTGTTTTTCACTAAAACAGGGAAAATAAATTGCATCAAATCAACATACTAAACTCAACTAAATACGAAAAAAAACAAGACTGTAGTTCTCACTCACTCATTCATCGTCTTTACCGCTTAATCCTGTATACATGGTCACCGGGGGGTGGAGCCTATCCCAGGGGACTTGGGGCACGAGGCGGGGTACACCCTGAACAGGGTGCCAATCCATCACAGGGCGCACACGTATACACTAGGGCTGTGCGATTAATCGAAATCGCGATGTGAATATGCGCGATTTCTAAATCGCCTTACAGCACGATTTTTTGCACGCTCCCGACTTTTCCCACAGTATGCTATTTGTACCAATCACAACGCAGCGCGCCTAAACAGAGCGCGAGAACAGGAGACTGAGCTTAACGACAAATGGGCTGCAGAAACAGGGACACACATGCAGACACACACACGAGGGCTGAAATGATTCCTCGAGTAACTCGATTACAAAAAAATGATGAGGCAAAAGCTTCTGACTCGAAGCTTCTTTTAATTAATTTTAAAAGTTTGCATTATGTTTTTGCATTAATTATTTGTTTGGCATGATACAGCGCGCTTCCGGATGCAAGCCGCTACTAAACACAGACGAAGAAGAAGCGCTTACGTCACCCACAAAGCGGAAGGAGACGCAAACAGTTAGCGGTGTATTGATTTGAGGGAGCGTTCTGTTGCGGGCTGCAAAATGGAAAGGAGCGATAAAATTATCAGCGAGCCAAGAGAAGAAATTGTCAGTAAAGGCTTTTGTTATGTTGAGCTACAAATTTTGAAACATTTAGTACTGAAAGTTAAGTTGCACAACGTAGTGTTTTTGTATAATTATTTACAGAGAAATAATTTTGTATAATTAATTACGTGACAAATTAATACAAAATTAATCAATAGAAAATGAAGACACGTAATACAAATTCTCATATAATGTTTATTTTGCGGCACATTTATTTTGCAGGGGTTTGTCATGTAAAAATTTTTTTTACACTAAATAAATATTGTTTATGATGAAAAATTACACGAAACGATTTTTATTATAAAATAAGCAATATAAAAATATACATGTTGTATATGAAAAAGATAGATAATTTATATATTTTTTCCCTATACAACATGTCTTTTTTTATATTGCTTATTTGATAATCAAATTCGTTTGGTGCAATTTGTAATTCGTAAATCATAAACCTATGAATTTATGTTCTAATATAATATTTGAAAGAGATTATGTGTTTAGGGGGCAATCCATGGCAGGGAGGCATTTTAGCGCATAACAGTTTTCCTTTGGAAAAATGTTTCATATTCACATTGCAAAACATGTCTGTATGTGTCAAAATCGTGATTAAAATCAAACTCGCAATATTGTTCAAGAAAATCGTGATAGGTTTCTTTTGTCCATATCGCACAGTATACACATACTATGAGCAATTTGGAATCGCCAATTAACCTAATCTGCATGTGTGTAGACTGTGAGGAAACCAGAGTACTTGGAGGAAACCAGAGTACTTGGAGGAAACCAGAGTACTTGGAGGAAACCAGAGTACTTGGAGGAAACCGACCAAACACGGAGAGAACATGCAGACTACATGCACACGAAGGTGGGAATCGAACCCGGACCCTGGAGGTGCGAGGCGACAGTGCTAACCACTAATCCACAGTGCCGTCAAGACGGTGGTTACAAGTACAAAATTCCCAATACATACCAAATCATTTTCTACACGGAAGAATAACATATAATATGAACGATGCATAGCTTCATTAAACCAAACCGCTCTTGCAATGGCTAGTGCCGTTGCATCACTTGCTCTCTTTAAACGCTTTGCCTCCTGAGAGGAAACTAATCCTTTCAGCCAGCAAGCATCCTCTGTATCTCAGGTCAGAAACTTTCAGCTTGTCATCCCCCTCGGTCAGGATTTCAGCCACCCACCCACACA
Organism: Leiocassis micropogon; assembly: GCA_028565275.1. Taxonomy (NCBI): domain Eukaryota; kingdom Metazoa; phylum Chordata; class Actinopteri; order Siluriformes; family Bagridae; genus Leiocassis; species Leiocassis micropogon. The sequence goes on along the minus strand of JAOVVA010000037.1, from coordinate 6,749,804 downwards.
ATGATCTCGTTCTGAGGCTGTACACTCCCAGAAAATATTTAAAATCTTCGTCTGTTACCGAACCTGAGTGTTAACTTAAACATCCAGCCAAGTTTGGAATAAAAAAAACAACAACAAAAAAACAAGACGAGATAGAAATGTCACATGGAACAGCCTCGGTGGCAGTACACGCTACAAAAGCTTTAACCAAGAATAGAACCGCCTACTTTATAAGGAACGGTGCGAAATACTGGCAAGGTAAAAGAAGATCAAGGAATGTTACCAATTCTTTATTACTTTGTGATAGATGTGTGTGTGTTGGGAGTGTTAATAAAGATATCGGACAAATTTTATCTAATCCTGTCTGCAGCTGCACTTCGTATGGTTGGTATCTGCTCCAAATATTTTATTCTGTTTCTCAGATCCATTAAAATATAAGTCAAGAACCCGGGCCAGTAGAAAGCAGACACCGAAGATGAATGAATGACAACAATCCATGAAATTGGGAGAGATTCGATCAGAGATTGGCTTCCCTAGGTCTTTACTCGATATTTGATGTTCCTCAAAATAATCCTCTCAATGAAAAGAACTGGAATTGCCGCAAAGCCTTGCAAATAAAAAGCTGTTCGAAGCATCAACTACTTACTTGACTACGTAGCAACTGATGAGGTCCTGTGAATAAACCGCATAGAATACAACTACTATATGTTGTGCTGTTGGTCACTGAGCTTTGATGGCATTTAACCTTTCTGCCATACCACTCACTAATGGCAGGAAATTATACTATTATATTATTATTAAGGCATTACAAATACAAGACACCTTTTTTCTTTTCTTGTATAAGTAACCAACCTACGCACCTTCCACACCACTGATGCACTTCACTCTGTCCCGGACCTCCACGTTGTACCCTTCGAAGGACATGAAGACACCGCTGGGGCGATACGTCTCCCTCTGAGCGTACACTTTGGAATAGCTGTGCGAAAACTCGAAGCGGTCGTAGCCATCATACTGGACCACTTTGCCGTACACCTCGAAGTATTTCTCCATCCAGCTGAAAGGCATGTAGACCTCGGCACCCTCACGCCGGCCTTTAATAGTGACGTCATCGTTTATGAGGCAGTCGATCTCCTCGTAACGGACTCCGCCTCCGACCACCGGCGGGGCCTCGGGGGGCTGGGCCTGCTGCTGAAGTCCAGCCGCTGCAGGGCTAGGAAGGGCTATAGGGGCCCGGGGCAGGGAATGTAACACCTTCTCATTGGTGCACCTGTTCCACAGGACCACGGTGACGAGAGTGAGAAGGGCGCAGATCACTATCAGGGTCTTGTAGTGGACCCGGGAGGCCAGAAAACGCATTCTCACTCCTCACCTAAAGATAAAAAAACAAGAAACAGAATAAACAACTTAAGCCAGAAAAGTACATGTGATGGGTTTACCACCTCAGACAGATGAAAAGATGCATCAAAGGATAAATGAAAAAAAAAAAAAAAGAATTATACAGAATCTTGCTTTGTATAATGATCAGCACATTTGAGCAAAACGTTCAGAAGACACATTTCTACAGATTTGTTATTGCGCGTCTAAAAGTAAAACCCGGATTCCTCGTGAAATTCGTTCTGACGCACTTAATGTGACCCCTCAACTACATTTCAGCTATGCAGACAAGCCAATTTAAAGCTAAGCGTTTAAAGTAGATCTGTCAGAAGACCTTTCACTATTCACGTTTACATAATATTAATGCTTTCAGACTAAATATATCCACATTTCAAATGCAAAAGTTTTCTTTTTAGTTCCTGACCAGGAAAATAGAAGGGAGGGAAAGCCACCACTGCTTACTGACATTGCCTGGTTAATCTTTATTGGTACAAACTCAGTCTAGATCCGTGCGTTACTGATCTGGGGGAAAAAAAACAAAAAAACACCAAAGTAGACAAGGCTCTAAATACCGCAATGACACACTTGCAGTAAGGCAGAGTCACTGAGTATGCGCAGATGTTATTTAAAATGATTCCACTCAAAATCTCATTAAGCATCTTTATTATAGGGGGGAAAAAGAAGATGCATAAGCCTCAAGTCCAACATCAGCTTTCTGGTGGCGGTCTTCTGGTTAAAGAAGATCTGATGCATATCTACCTCATATTAAGCATAGTTTGAAAGGTATAATCAATATCAGTCGAATACTCAATGAACGAGCCCTGAGAGGGGAAAAATAAAAAATAAGAAAATTCAATATCTGCCCACCATCTTAGCATACGCCTCCAGAGCTCCGAGCTCCCGGCAGCATACTGAGCAGTTTACCTTGTCTGAGCGTGGAGCAGCCGCCAGCCACGGGGAGTTATTATTCTCTTTGCTAAATGCGTCTCTGAGAAAGAGCAATCTGTTGCACCAAACGCAGTCTGTAGCATCAGGCCCAAGTGGTGTCTCACAAGGGAGCAGATTTGCACCAGGTCAAAGTCACCTACGGGTGTCCTGCAGCTCGCGCACGCCTCGCTGAGAAACCCATCTAACTGGCGAGATGAACAGCGCAGCAGATGCAATTCCAGCTGTTCCATATTCATCGGCTTTTTCGGCTTGACAAACTGCATCTCTTGTTGATTTGAGCGCGGCTCGTTATTCGAACGGCACGGCAAACAATGCCAATCAGCAGAGGCGGATTTTCCCGCCCATCATCTCCATGGCATTTCATTTTGCCGGTAAAACAAAAAAAATCAATAGGCTGAACTCCCACTACTGCTAATTACCGAGCCTGCTCCAGCAGAGCAGGCGCACCGGCAACAAAGGCGTGACCGTGAAAATCGTTACGACTCTGCACCTGTGTGTAGGCTAAACCGCGCCTACGGTGAGGAGCATCAATCACACATCGGGCTCGACCCATCCAGCCAAACAACGAGCTCTGTACACACTAAATGAAACTGATTGACCTGCAAGGCTGTGCCCTGAGATGGACCGGCTGAGGATTAATTGAGAGCAGAACGACAAGAAGCATCGACGGAGTCCGTATTGTTGCACAGCACTGAATCTTTAATGAATTCACAAGGGATTCTTATGCTTCTTCAGAGCACATCCTAAACGCTCTCTAAACAGGCCCGAGTTCTATCAGCAGCCTGTCAGGGCTAAAAACCATAAAATATTACCTCATAAAAGAAGCATCATTCATATTTGGCGAAAAAGGCATTGCATATCGTGAAAATGAAAGATCAGAGCAGGCTCTCATTTCCACTCAGATTGTCTCGCATCTCTCTCTTTCTCTCTCACTAACCGCTGCTGAAGCTGCAAGAAGGCAGCAGAGCACAAGCAAAAGATAAGTGGCTCGTCTTCGTTCCGAAGAACTATAAATAATTTGATCTTTTCACAGCTTCCTCGGGAAAAGAGACAGAGTTCAGACTCTACCACTTTCACGAGCGGTAAGGGGGAGACACTGCGAGTCACAAAGCGCCTATGTGGAGTCAGACCGGGCCGTGATCGTTCGGCCCCGCAGATGGCGTGGGCTGGGCCGTGCGTTCGCAGTCGCGCCCTGCGTCGGGAATCATTTGTATTCAGCCCGGCTAATATGTGAGGAGGTATGGCTGAGCTCTGTGTAATCCTGAGATCAGACACTACAGCAGAGGCACACAGATGTAACCCCCCGACAGAACAAGGTGCATTATAGAGAACAAACCAGAAAGTCCTAGAAAGTTCCAGAAATAGAAAATGTGGACTGAAGAGATGAAGGTAATTTAGGAATTATGAGTGTGGAAAGGATTTACAAAACAAAAAAAACAAACTAAAATGGGTCAGGATCTATAGAGGGGAAACAGATTCTTAATATAGGAAAATTGTCATATTTGGAATACGAATGAGCTGCAGTACATAGAAATATCATTTTGTTATTGGAAAAAATCTCTTGCAAGTACTCTAGACATTATTAAAGAATCTAGTACTGCGTCAATGCCAACAATGAGCTACCTCAGTATGAAGAAGCTATCTGGCATATTTCCCGTAGTACGTTGCCAGATATGTGATGGTCTCTGCTTTATTTTTCATTAACTGTTGCAAACAGATGTTGTAACCTTTTTTTTTTTTAAATACCCAGTGGCTGTCAGACTATAAAAAAAACTTGGTACAACGTTCAGAAATTAGTCGTCTCATCAAGAAACGGTGCAGAATTAAAAGGACTACAAACAGCCAATCAAGTTGGGGTATGAGCAAAGCATCTAAGGAAATATATGTTACTGAGTGTATGGTAAGTATTATCACAACTCTGATAAGACTGGAATGTTTTTTTTTCCCACCATGACAAGCTGTTAGATTATAAAATCTATTCTTAACATCTGTGCGACACCCCTGTAGGAATGCTAAGCATCACAAAACTCACGGCTCAGATCAGATTTCGATTCATTCATTCATTTTTCTAATCACCCAAAAAAAAAAAAAAAAAAAAAGGGAAAAAATTGCTGTAATTTCAATACTTAACTTAGAATTTAAAGAACATTTAAAGCAAGGAACTTTTGGCCATGACCTTAAATGAAAATTTTTACATTTTTGTAAAAAAAAAAAAAAAAAAAAAAAGAAAGAAAAAAAAGGCAATACTGCATTACTAAATTATAGTGCGACATTAGTCATAATAAAATATGTATATATGATGGCGAGTTAAAGTTATTAGCATTCTGGCTGTAGAAATTATTTTAACTAATTTAGATCCATCTGTCCATTAATTCACTCATTAAAAAAATGTTTTAGGCTGAGCTGCGAGCCACGAATGCACCGCTGTCATCACTTCTTCATCAGAACTGAATCTTCATCCTCTGCTTTCAGAGAACAAAGCAGGTGAAAGTCTGATGAAACGAGATCAGGACTATAGAGGGGATGCTTTAACACCTTAAAAACAAAGTTTTTGCAGAGTGTCGACAGTGTGTGCAGATGTTTGTCATCAGCCGTGGTTGTGAACGGGTGTCTGGCTGTCCTTCTCGATGGCTTGAAAGCTTGCGCGACCTTCTTTATCCATTCATACACACTTCATGACAAATCACTTTCTTCATACTGTGCACAAAGTCTTCGGGTACCAGGTCGCCCTCGGACCACAAAAAAAAAAAAAAAAAAATCAATCATTGCATGCTGCTCTTCTTTTGTCCAAATTACATGCACAAAAATGGGGCGGCCATTTTTTCCTCGTACCGCGGTTACAAATGAACTGATGTAACACGTTCAGACCTGCACAGCAGTGACTGAGGAGACAGTAGACTTGAACGGAAAGCACTGATAAGATGGTGCAGTTTTAAAATAACCAGATAATTTTTGACTCACTCTCATACTTTTTTTCAAAGATGTGGACACAGGATTTTTTTTTTCATCGTCTGAATGAAAAAACAAACAATGCTGTACATTAAACAATAGGAAAAAAAATTATCATCATTTTTTTTATTGATCTGCAGTACAAGTTCTTGTATTGATAATATTTGGGATGTTTTTCTCTCAGGATTTTGTCAGTTAGATCTGGCAAAGCAAGTTTGAAACGAAAAGCTTGCAAGCAAGCAACAATATTTGAAAAAGAATATATAAAAAATATTAATATAAAAAATAAAAAAACGTCTCGGGAATGAGGCCCAAATGAAGGCGTTAGTAAACATGTATTTCGCACTTTGATGATAAAAATGTGCCAGTGGATCATATGTGCCAAAATCTAGGGACCAAGTGTTTCTTTCCACCACGACCCCCTTTTCTACCTCTCCAGATCCCTGATAAAGAACTTCTTATAAATTAAAAATAATTGCACTCTTCTGTTTTCCCCCCCTCTTCTCCCCGATTCCCTATCTTCTTGTTCTTCTCTGTATGCAGCGAGACTCTGATTGCCAGCAGTTCATCACCTTCCACTAATTTAGAACCAAGTCTGAGATTTCCAAAAGGGGATAAGCATCCAATCTGTACGCTGCCACTGCGCCACCACCCCCAGCTGTGCTCTTATTCTGCCACCCTGTGCTGGGAGGTATTGTGGGCTGATAATGGCTGTCAGTAAGGGGGATATAGTATGAAGCTGGCACACAGGAAGCAAGAGAAGTGAATGCCCTGCTTTCAGCGCGGATGGCACCACCGGCCCCACAGATTTACTCCAGAGACTCCACGCCTGTCCCATCCACTTAAACCAGCAGCGTGCTCTCTATGCAACCAGAAATAATGCAAAGAGGGCTCGGGCCACGGCTGTGAATGCAGGCTTATGAATGCCGGAGGTTGTACTGACAGCTCCATTGTTTTCAAGACCCAATCATGTAAAACTGGAGCTCTACGGCAATCAAATCCAATTTTGCTCAAGGGAATAAAAGATCTGGATAAGGACTCTATAATTAAAAAACTTTATAATACAGTGTGAGCTTGACTAAGAGTGGAGGCTGATTACTTATTCCGATGCAAATGTTCTTCAGAAAATTTAGGGCGCTACAATGCTCGCCAAGGAGAAACTATATCCAGCCATGGCGAATCCTAATACCACTGGGTGAACCAACACAGCACTTATTTGTCTCATGAGGCTGCAACCGGACTCGAGGTGAAGCATGTTGCCAAAACCAAGACTGGCTTAGAAACTATACTTTAGCCAGTGACTGTGGCACTTGCACTGAAAGCAAAGGCCAAGGAGAAAATGTGTCTAGTTTTATCATGCAATTATTTTTTCTGCTTGTTTGGGAACCTCTCCTGTCATGATGCAACCCCTTTGTCCGGGGGACATGTGCTTGATTGCTGAGTTAGCATGGAGTTCTAATAGCTCTCACTTTTCCAAAGCATCTCTGGTATGTTAACAGTGCAACACAGCTGCTCTACAACTGTTGCTGCACTAAGCCTGAAAATAGCCTGACTTCAAGTAAGATAGATTTCCATCAAGAATGAATGCAACCATATACTCAGGGACAAAAGAAGCTTTGCAGTATAAAAATGAAATGTACAAAAATAAGTGGTTAAGAAAAACAAATTTTACGCACACATTTCTTTGCCTTGTTGTATTAAGAACACAGGAAAGGTAAAATGACCGTTAGCGGTAATCGATTATGGATAACCTAACCAGCATCTTCTTAAAGGACGCTGGGTACATGCATAATGTCCAGATGACATGTCTTGGGATCGAAAGCAAGGAAAAAAAAAAAAAAAAAAAAAAAACATTCTGCATTTTGTCATTACATTGTCCTTCCCCGATTTGACAATGCTATCAGAGAGAAGGCCATCGGAATCCTTCGTATTGATGCAATGCAAGCAGACGTTGCCAGGCAGTCTGGTGTTGCCAGGAAAAATATTTCCAGCTGTGGAACAGATTCCAAAACAACTGGTTCCACTGCTGATCGCCGTAGGTCTGGAAAGTCAAGTGTGACAGCGCCAAGACAAGACAGACTGACTTGACACCGTCGTTTGAGAAATCGAACAGAAAAAGCTGCCACTATTGCTGCGGGTATTCCTGGGTTACACAAGACAAGTTGTCAGCGAATCTAACTTTATTTATAGGACAAATGAATAGTCCATGAGTGTAAAGAAGCATTATTAGCCAATTTCTTTGAGTCTAAGGAACACTGAAAATGGCCTTGCATATTACTTAGTATGTCATCACTTACCTGTGGGATGCTTCAAACTGGCAATTCATTAAAAGGCTCAACAAATCGTGTCACTTACTAATCAATGAGCAACGCAAGACTCAATTTACATCCTTACTGCAAAACTATAGTATTGCTCCCAGCTCAGGAAAAAGGAAAAAAAA
>JAOVVA010000037.1:6708016-6719596 GCA_028565275.1 Leiocassis micropogon | reverse complement strand
TTGTTGACAAGTGGGGCTTGAAAATTCGCCCACCCCCTTAAGTGGGGAATGACAGAAAATGTTTGAGAACCACTGCCTTAAACCATCACTTGCTTTGTTCTTCAGTGCAACGTGCTGGTTAATCTTATCTTCAACCTCAGCTTGGACCCGACTGAAACAATGACGCAACACATGAACCCTAATAAAAAATAAACTGCAAAAAGAAGCAAAATAGCTAAAAGTCATGTACAAGACGAGTACATGTAAAGTACCTGGCTTCCTCTTGGTCCTGGAGTGCATTAAAGACATTATGTATTGTGTTTAGGAAGCCATTCGGGATTTGTTTTACCCTCGGGTCTGATGTTCAGAGTTACCATAAACAGCCATGAAGCATGGAGTGCGGTAGTGTTGTTATGGAAATATGTACGTGCATAGTGGCTCAAGCGGGTTATTTTTGTATTACGGGAATAAATGAGTCCAAATTATTTATGCTATTAGATTGAAATGTCAGCTTGGTGATCCATTTTGTGGATCTTGTCTTTTGTAATAGATCTTGTACCATAAAAGGTAGTTTGGTTAAAATGTTGGGTCTCTTCAAAATCCCCAAACCACCAAGTCACTGTTGGGCCGTTGAGTAAGGCCGCCTAACCCTCAACTGCTCAGATATATAATGAGAGAACAGTCGGGTAAGGGCAATTGCCAAATGACAAATGTTTTCTTGATTCTGATTTGCCAAAGGGTGTGTTCATTTTCTAATACCACAGCTGTAATATCAGTCCTACATGCAAGGCAAATCACAGTTGAATACACTTCTTTGTCTTTCGGCTGTTCCCTTTCAGGGGTCGCCACAGCGAATCATCTGCCTCCATCCAACCCTATCCTCTGCATCCTCTTCTCTCACACCAACCAACTTCCATGTCCTCCCTCACCGCATCCACAAATCTCCTCCTTGGTCTACTTATGCTCCGTAAAAGCCTTTAAAAATGGCACCAATTGTTAATTGGTGGTTTTTGAGGCTGGTAACTCTAAATGAACTTCTCTGCAGCAGAGGTAAGTTTTGGTCTTGCTTTTCTGGGATGATCTTCATGAGAGCCAGTTTCATCATAATACTTGATAATTCTGTTCTTACATAGTTTAGAAATCATTACTATGGTTCTAGAATAGGTGTGTCCAAACTTTTGATGGGTGCTGTAAATTAATAAAACACTAATAATTAATAAAACACTCTTGCATCAAGGCAACAAAATCCAGCCAAGATACGTGAGGCCAGCCTGACCGCACCTTTTCAAACAGCTGCTCATGCAACATCAGGGACGGCATAACACTCTCTGCGGAATCCGCCACTTCCACTTGCGTGAGCTCAACGCAAGATGCCCACGATCTGTTAGTTTCGCTATGATGGATAAAGCATGGCCAATAACCCGCTCTCTAGACTCCAGGCTACGGATGGCTGTAGCATCACCCGGGAATCTCAATCTCCAGGAGCTGTTTCCATGGCAACATGCATATGGCAGGGACTTGTATGGTGGACACTCCACATGGACCCATTGTAGAAATCTGTTTAATCGTTAATGTGGTGAAGTGTTCTCTGAGGAGGTGTTCGTCAAGCACTCTTGGAAAGAGTCTCTGGCGTCAACGTTTTGTAACAATCTGAGGTGCGGTTTTCTGATAGGAGAAAGTTTTCACAGTTTCTCAGTCAGATGAAAAGCTGCAATTTTTTTGTCTCGTCAACTTCAAGAACAGAGAGAGAGAGCGAGAGAGAGAGAACGAGAGAGAGAACGAGAGAGAGACTTGTGACGGAATGTCGTGGTACAACAGGAATAAAACATTCCAGACACACTGTTCAAGGGACACTAGTGGAGTTTGAGATCGTACTGGCATCACAGCACCTACAACTGGTTATTTCTCCCAGTTCTGCTTCAGAGATCTTCATGAGAGCTTTGCAAAGATGGCTGCAGAGTAGACAGACTTTACTACAGAGACTCAGATGGGTCTCGTGTCTCCCATGCAATATGCAAATAAGGTAACTAGCAAGACTGTGTGTGGGAGTCAGCCAGCTGTCAGTAAGCAGGAATAGGATCACTAGAGATTCTTATTGTATGAAAGTCATTCGTCCCCCCCCCCATAAATCCATCACTGTTCGGGGTTTTGTCTCTTGCTGGAATAATTTAAAGTCCTTTCAGTCTGTGGGCATTTACTTTCTGCCTAATGCGTTGCGCTTCCACCTGCCAGATACGCGCATGACCTGCGCAAGTGCTAGACTGATCCGTTCGTGTTCCGACAGCAAGCCGTGCTTTTATAACGTCGACAAAAGCTGTCTGAGAAAAAGCATGTTAATGCGGGGTATAATCAGGGCATAGAGCTCAGCTGCACATTTTATATACTTCTCCAAAATTCTTTGCATATAATTCCAGTGCTCCATCTTGCTCACACAGCACACTACCAGTTATTAGTTACTCTTCTTTTTTTCCCCCTTTAATAGACATCATTTTATTATGCTGCACTTGATGTTAATCTTCCAATTGCCATCATTCGAAATTGGACCGACTGTAAGCTATGATCTTGCATGTGGGATTTTAGCCTGCTGACTTCAGCAGCGCTTGCACCATTCCGGAGTACTTTAATGCCCATGACGGCTCGGTGTCTTTATCAATGCGTCATCCCTTTCATGCTCAGCGGGTCGGAGGCACGATACTGCTACATCTGCACAGCACCCTCGCCAGAGTGCAAAATGCAAAAAGCACAAGGTAAAGAAACGGGCATGCCCGCCCTCGAAGAGGAGCCGAAAGACGCTTTTATAGCTCAAAGTGGAGCCAAAAGCTACAAATATCAATTCGTATATACACAAAAAAAAAGGTGCAACAAAAAACTAACCAGAGAACTGCTTCCCCCCACATACTGTATTGTAGAAGCTACATCTTCAATCCCTGTGGAGCATTAACGGATAACTCGTATGCTCCACTCAAGTCGATGCAAATGATGTCTTTTAAAAGGATCTCCTAACTAGGCCACCTAAGAAGCCCCTGCTCTGGGCTGTAGAACACGCTCGGCTCTAAGGGAGGGGGGTTCAGAGTGAGAGAGAGCTGACCTGTCGGAGTCACCCCGGCTTGGATTAAAATCAACACCCTGGAGCTTGCACTCTTAAAAGGGAAGGAGTTGAAAGCTTGATCTGGACGTGCTGCATGTTCTGGTGCACAGATAAAGAAGACGAGGGGAAAGGGCACGGTTTCAAAGCTCTGTCATTTCCTTCGGCGAAGCCATGAGAGCAACCGGTCGCGGGGCTGAAAGCCGACGTCTGACTGCCGGAGTGCACGTGTGTTATTATTCATTGATGATAAATGCCTGGCACACGCGGGCTAATGCTTCGGAGATGGCATTTGACAAACCCACACAGCATCAGGGAGCCCAGGGAGTGTGTTACTCACTGCAGAGCTCCTGCTGCGAGAACAGAGATACAGCGACACGCCATGAGACACACACAAACATGGAATGACTTTCATCATGAAGCCTTTTTTTTTTTTTTTTTCACCCTCATCACAGCCCCTGTGTTGGGGTTTGGGTGTGAGGGCTTAAGCCACCTGTCAGTTAAAGGCCAAACTTGAACGCAGAGCGTCTTATTGCTATCTAGACTAGTCTGGAATATTAAGCAGCCAAAGTATGGAATAAAAAGCCGTTCAATGAGCAGCGATATCGCATCACAATCTCGGCAAAGCTGATGATAAAATGCAAAGAGGGAGGAAGGAAAAAAAATGGTAGATAAGGACGAGTCTCTGAGGAAGAAAGGGGAAGGATCAGTTACCAGCGTCTCAACTGTGCATATGCGCAGGATTTTATGCATTAATCAAAGGCGTCCCTTTCATATCGGGATTATGATTCATGCTCTGCAAGAAGAGACAGAGCAAAGAGACGCGCGGAAACCGAGAGAGACGGTCGAGCTTAAAGACAGCGATCTCAGAAAGTAGGACAGCGGGAGGCTGTTTCAGGACATCCATCACTCCTTTTCCACATCTGAAGCGCACTGGCTGACGATCTCGGGCGGGCAGGCGGAACTGAGCCTTTCCATCAATCTCTGCTGCAGCGTTCCACCCACTAACATGTTATAAATGTATGTTAGCAGCTTTGTATCGTTCAAAGCGCTGTAAATCAAGTGCTGGGTGTAGACCTGGAGACGTCTAGTCTAAGTCCTGGATTGTAATCCCACTCGTACCGTACACTCTTCTGGCGACAAGCTTCAGAATCGGATTTGTGCTAACCTTAGGCATCATGTATACACGCATGTCCTCATTCTCACACACGTAGTGCGCTCTCATCTTCACCTGAATATTGTAATAAATTCATAAACCTACCATCCAGAAATTGAAGCGTTCCCTTTCGGATCTGGTTCCTCTTGAGGTTTCTTCGTCGTGTCTTCCAGGCTCTTTCTCCTTGACACTCTTGCCTCGGGCCTGCTCATTAGGGATCTGGATTTCTGTAAAGCTGCTTTGTGACTAGGGTTGTTATGGTGTCACGGTGTCACAGTTAGTCATGCTGAATGATCAGATGGCTGATTCGCATGGGGCGTGAGTCATTTCGACAGCAGCGGCTCAGTGGTTGAGGCTCAGGGCTACTCATCAGGAGGTTGTGAGTTTAAGTGTCAGAGTGAATATGCAAAGGAAAGAACTTTGATGCATTGTTTGCGCATTTGACAATAAAAGCGCGCGTCTTTCTTCTTACCTTACAATTGAGTTTTCCAAAAAAAAAAAACAATCAATCATTTTAATGCATTTCCTTACTCCGGTTCTTAAATTTGCCTGCGTTCGTTAGAGTCTATTATATTATAGGTTGCTATAATTTTATATGTAGTTAGTAAAATTATACTTAAATTTGATTTAAGTATAATTTAAGGGTTTAATCACCTTGTTCATCAGTGACACTAATTGTGACAGGAAACCTAATAGACATTAAACCTGAACTGGAAAAGTTCACATCCCATTTTAGTCTGTTAAAATACATGGTTACTCAAGTCAAGCTAATAGCTTATATTTAATTTTCCTAATAAAGTAAGTGTGTCAAAGTCTCTTGAAAATCTAAACCCAAAAATCCTCTGCAACACTGCCTGACACACACACAACCCATTAACGCAGGTCACTTTATACTCTTACGTCTTCTACCAGCATTTTATGATATTGCATCACAATTTTAATTTTGTGCATCAGTAGTGGGTTCGGTTATTAAACGTGCCCCGGAGAAGCATCCGCACTTACACATGTGTAACATGTGTGCGAAAATGTGTCCCAGGTCTCGAGAAGTGATTTAAGCGATCCGATTCTAATCAGTTTTAAAAGGCGTCTCGGGTGCGACTCCATCTTTGATTACTCCCTATCCGGATATAATCCTGGTACTTGTGTGTAAACAGGGTGGATGAAGGGAAAAAAAATACATTAAAAAGATTGTGGTGGTGAGTCAAATGGATTACAAACTCTCCGCATGTCAGAGACGGATCAGGATAAAAGTGATCCATTACTGAAAAAAGGAAACGAGGACGACGAAAGCACTTCAGACAATCCAATTTATAAGTCACTAAACCTGAGACACTGTTTCAATCCGACCTTTGAGTGGCAATTATATGGTTCTCGAGACTCAAACGTGATGCAATCCACTTTAACAACAAGCTCGGTGATGTTTCATGCCAATCCTTTGGCTAAGAGCGCGGTCCAAACGAGATTTGGAAAGCTCCATTAAACACGAACGCTGCCATACGAGGAATAAAGTACGAAAAGATAACAGGGGTGTGACACGCAGAATTCCTCACGCTTAATCAGATGACGAATGCAAAACGAACGACTGAAACGATGCACCACTGATTCTAAACACGCGCCGACGCCAGGATGTTCACAGTCAGGACTGGATGTGTTGTCAGCGACTTGGAAAGAACAGCTGAACGGCACAGCGCCGACGAGCGCGGCAAGCCAAAATCCGAGCGCGAGCTCAAGTTAACTGGGGGTTTAAAATTAAAGATATGACGGAAACAACACCTTTGAGTAAAGCTGAACATGAAGTACATGATGGCAAGATGACACTCTAGTCATGGCAGGGGGACGAAAACAATCCATAGTCGTTTAAACGGAATGGAAACAATTGTCAGATGTAACGTCTGTGCAAACTAAGTTCCCGAAGCTCAATAATCTAAGACATGAAATCTACATTTACTACAATTACAGTGTTCACAGGACTACTGATGTACAGTAATAATGAAAGTAATACATTTCTACATCTAAAAATATTTCAATATTGAATTGGACTTATTTTTTATTAATGTTAATTGCTAGTTAATTATTTATGTTAATTAAATTCTTTTGTGTGGCAATTCAGTAATACAATTTTATTGTATTAATTTTTTTTATTTCTATATATCTGCATTTGAGGTAGTAAAATTATTTTTATTTAGTTTTTTTTTTTGTAAAAAAAAAAAATCCTCTTATGGATGGAAATGACCAGGGACCACACAATACGATATTATCATGATACCAGGCGCCAATTTAGTTTGTATTGTGATTCTGTAAGTATCGTGATTTTATAAATACCCTAATTCATTTTTTTATAATTCTAAACAAATAAATCAAATAATTAGCTCCTACTATGCAGGATGATGTGCTGGCTAACATTATATAAATCATTTAGAGCACACAACCTGTAGGATTACAGAGGAACAGGAACATTTCACCATCTCAAATGCAAATAAATACAAAAATAATTATTATTAATAATAATAATAATAATAATAATAATATTTTAAGCTCAGCGTGGTGATACATAAATTGTCCCGCCCCCCCATCTCTAGTTCCTCTATAACCCTACAGATGGTACACTTTAAACTATTCACACATTGGAAGGCGGCATCCCATGTGGTTGGAGCAAAGTTTGTCTTGAATAGCAACAAAATCTAAAAAAATAATAATAATAAAATAATAATAATAATAATAATAATATAAAAACAGGATATTTATAAAATTGTGATACAAATCGAACCGTCACCCAGGTATTGTGATATTGTATAGGGTAGTCCTTGTTGATTACCATATATAATAACAATAATAATTAAGTTTAAAGTTAAAAATGGTGAGATTTTTCCTGCTGAAATTGTTTCCTATTTTTTGTCATCTTGTGATGTCACAACCAGTGTCACACTCAACCAATCAGAAGCTCCGATCTATGCTGTACTCACTTGATGCCTACAGTATGACAGTATGAGTTAGAGTCAGAATTACAATATGGTGCGTGCAAGTGGTTCATGCTGAAAAAAAAAGAAGAAAAAAAACCTAATTTAATTTTGCTATTAAATTCATTTCAACATGCAACCCTTTTAACACACTACATAAAGCTGATCATCTGCTCCAGACCTCACATTCGCAAGAAGCCTTAAACATAATACAAATTTGCATCTTTTAAAGTAATAATTCCAAAAGCACAATAAATATCCCAAAAACGTAATATGACATTCGTGGCAAGTTTTGAAGACGGAAGATTCTGACCTTTTCACAGATGTAACAAATCCCTGCGAATGTAACAGCAACTGTTTTTTTAACGTTTTTGAGAAAATCCAGGCTTGCAGAAAAATACGAGCTTCCGATTTGTAATTCCGAATTTGTAGTGGCGTTCAAATATGCTCGTATGATAATTATGATATTTCCAATGCAGTATGAAAACGGCATTGCACTCACACACACACACACACACACACACACACACGCAGAGCACGATGTAGGTGTGTCTGAAACATGAGGCAGCTCTCTTGAAGTCTTGCTGTCTTATAAATCATGAAGCAGAAATTCCACATGTACGGAAACGGTATGCCGGGTAGGAAGCAGCTGTTCTCACTCACAATAAACTCAGGGTATAAAAAACTAAATAAATTTCAAAATAACTTTTGTCCACAAATCGCTCCAGCACCTTTTCTGCCATGTTGTTTCCTGTGGCCATTAATACAGGGTGGATGATGCACTGGATTACTGGAGAAAGGTTGCCATCCAAAATAAAGGCGAAGGCAACATTCGATGCATATATTTACTGGAAATGTGACTCGATCCCTTTCCTTTTCTGAACGGGCAGCGCTGTTTATATTCCAGACACACCCTTTTCTCGCGTTTTGCAGTTCCGTCTGTCGCTTCCTCTTTTGCTCAAGTTATCTCCTCGGGTTCACATTTATTTATTTCCTTTTTTGCTGCACGTCTCACATTTTCCTCAATCCTCCTCTTGCTTTTCTCTAGTTCCCTTTCTCTCTCGCTCTCGTCCCTTTGTTCTTACTTCTTCTTAGTCGATGCTAGGGCTGCACGATTTAGCCAAAGTGTGGCATCACGATTATTTATACATGTACTGAACTGCGTTACATGATGGAAAAAAAAAAAAAAAAAAAAAAGGTACCAGCAAATAATGGCTAAACAAATAAATATATAAATTACAGACAAACAACAGAAATTCCTGGTCATGCAATAAATTGTGGATGTATGCGATTAAATAATCGCACTAGTCTGCACTCGTCTATCTGAATCTGAATCTCAATTCAGCGCAATCAAATATCTAAGATATCAATTAGACTCACTGAATCATTCGGAGAACGAGTTAATAAATGAAAATAATTGAACATCCAAACGTTTTACAATCCCAAGCGTCTTACTTGCTTCTGACTGATTACGAACTACAGCAAGTTCACACAGGCCAAATATGAACAGAGTGCGCCTTCCAGTCAAATTCATAAATCCTGAAAGCAAATCTGCTGTATGTGATTACAAAAAAGTCTACAAAAATCCTTGACACACTCCTGCCATACGCTTCCATTACTCTGGATTAAACCTAATTAATAACGAGAGGCGGCCTAATTTTCACCCCTTATTAAGATTCATCTGAAATATGAAGGAGAATAAAAAAATATAAATCAGAAAGCGTTTCTTTGTGATATCTACCGAGCTGAACACATTCTGCAGCTGCGCATTAAAACAACACCGAGCTGCACAAGCAGGACTCCGGAAATCGAATACAGCACGGGTGATCTTTAACACTCACCCAGCCGTGACCCTCCCTGCCTTCTAACGCTCGCATCAGGGAGAAAATGCGCTTAAGGGGCATGTGTGAAACTCTGCGCACCCGTCAGAGCACAGAGAGCCCTGAGCCAGGCTTTCTAACACCACATTACTCCACTGGGAAATGGAGGACTGGAGGAAAAACTAGAGCTGAACCAGTCAGGTGGAAGTCTGCACCGTGTGCAGGTTTAAAACAATAGAAAGCTCAATCGCTTGAATTCTTTTTTTTTTTTGGTAACAAAAAAATCATACATCACACTTTCAGTTTAGTGTTTCAATATACAACGAGGGGGGGGAAAAAAGGCACACAAATGTTTTTTAAGAAGAAACATAATGAATGAATGAATGAACAAACCCCTGATTAAGTGATGGGTTCGTGTGTCTCTACTGCAGGAAATACTTAAATCACAGCAACACCAGCCAATCAGGAACATCTGCGAGCTCACGCATGCAGAACTGTGGAGGAGATCACACTTTTTTCAGGTTGAAACACATGATAGTCCTCGATACGATATAAATCATTTAATCTTTTAAATTAATTTTTCTCTCCCCAGATTCCATAATTCTAAACAAACTCAGCAAATTATTTGCTCGTACCTCACAAGAACCAATATGTGAACACTTAAGGAGAGCATCACCTGTAAGATTATAGAGGAACCGCAACACATCACCTCAAATGCAAACATGGATAAATTAAAATTTTATTCAAAATTTTTTTTTTTTTGAGTTAGCGTGGCATAACAATAATGGCCGACCAAAAGAATTAGGATACTTCACCAAATCAACTCTCACCCAAGGCCAGATTTGATATTTTGTCATCTGACAGGGTAAAGCACAATTAACTCGCAATCCCAACGGTGCATAATAAAATAAATATGATTTTTAGAAAAGCATTAAATAGAAAATCCATGTCCAAATATTAGACAGTGCGATCTGACACTTCTATAAAAGTACAAATAATAAAAATATCACAGCTGCGATATGAAGTTTGTTGAACTGCAGTGGTCACACGTACAGCTGGTGCAGCTGGGAATAAGTATGTACTAAAGTGCACTTATGTCGGGAAGAGGAATTGTGAGCGTGTAGTGCAGATGCTTCCTAACACTCATCGTCAATGTTTGGTATTGTTCACTTCACACACACCTCGGGTGTAGAAGCTGCTCTTACTGTAAGTCTATACACAGCTAAAGATACACAGCTTTACAATCAATTAAAATAAAAGAAGAATGCCTTGATAATGTTATTTATTTATTTAAGTATGCAATGTATGGTATACTTAATATACCATATATTTAATATACAGGGTGTATAGAACACCTCAAGTTACCAGTAAACTGATTATTTTCCTCTCAGCACGACCAGAGTTGTGTTACTTAGCATAGCTGTCTAGCTAGCCGAAGTTAGCTAAAAATAGTCTAGCAACTATGACAACCGGCAAGAAGAATAAACAGCCAAAAACCTGACTTTTTCCACTTCCTGGCTAAACCCTGCATTTTTCTACATCAGATGCCATCACTAGTGAATAAGGGTGTTTTCACATCAGAGCTCCGGGATCGTTTCCGAGAACACTTGACTCCAAAGTCAGGTTCATTTTGATCAGTGAGAACACAATCGATCTGTGCTCGGGAAGCGTGCCAGTGTCCGCTTAAAGAGGTAGTCTCGAGAAGAATAGAGCGTACTCATGCATGGATCAAATCAGTACGGAAGCCAGTCTGAGAACAAGCGCCCGATCGAAGTTTGGGTGACATCGTCAGTGCCATTCGCAACCTTTAACCTACAAATCCACAGCTCATCTACACTCCAGGGTGTTGTTCTAGACATTTTTTCCCCGAAATATCAATAGTATTAGGCATTGTGCGAAAGTTAACTTTCTCGCTCTCTTCTTCTCATGTTTGGTGTCTCACAAACCAAGTAGATGCCTACTGCCACCTGCTGTACCGGAGGGTGAAAATACACAAGTGTGCCAGAGAACGGAGAACAAAAAAAAACAATGTGAACTAGGGCTGAAACGATTCCTCGAGTAACTCGATTACAAAAAATGATGGAGGCAAAATGTTCTGCCTCGAAGCTTCTTTTAGTTAACTTTGAAAGCCTGCGTTATGTTTTCCGCAATTATTTGTTTGGCGTGACAGCGCGCTTCCGGACGCAAGCCGCCAGTAAACACAGACAAAGAAGAAGCGCTTACGTCACCCACAAAGCGGAAGGAGATGCAAACAGTTAGCGGTGTATTGATCTGAGGGAGCGTTCTGTTGCGGGCTCAGTTTTTTTGATACTTAAAGTCTGATACTGAAATACCTTTTTTTTTGTTTGTTTTTCCATCTGAGAAAAGGCTTTAAAATAAGAATGTATGGCTCTGTAATGCACTTAATTCATATCAGTCAACTTTAGGCTATTCCTTGTATTGTGAATAATGACAATGTTTATTTTTGATAAAATGCTGTATGCATTTAAAAAAATAAAAGTTAATATTTCTAAAAAGAAAAGCAATTAATCTTTGTTTCTCATATATTTTACATTGCTGTTTAATTAAGCAAAAGTACATTTT
>JAOVVA010000037.1:6683568-6703531 GCA_028565275.1 Leiocassis micropogon | reverse complement strand
ATCCACCATCATTTTGTGGCTTTTGTAAAGTATCGGTTCAGGCACCGTTTTGGCACCAGTACCGTTTTAAAAGTATCGATTTGGCACCGGTATCGAAAAAAATAAATAAAATGACACCCAACCCTACCGAGACTACTCAGGTACGGCGACTAGACTGAAAATGAGGAAATGGACAGAGATCAAGACTTTTGCATAGTACTTTATATTACATTATAGACAATGTAACTAGCTATTTATAACTTTACCAGGCTTTTTTTTTTTTCTTTACATTTTCAAGGCTAGCTAGTCTAGTCTGTGGGTTTCCAAATTCTAAGGACAACTTGTGTCTTCCCCCTAATTAATGAATGAAACCCTCATCTGATGGACAAATGTTTGTTCGGCTGATCGACATCTTAAAAATGTGTATATTAAAATAATCCCTCATTCTAAAACCACAGGGTTTGATCAGGTAGCAGGTCCTGCTGAAACTGAGCACACAAACACAAAAAAAAGGCAAATAAATAAATAAGTCTGAGAGCAGTCTAGACCTCGCTGACTTTTTTGTGTGGATGAAATGACAAATGGTGGTCCTTGTGACCTCAAAGCACTTTATGAGTCTGAAGAGCTGCAGAAACACAAAGGCTGCTGGGAAATGGTCTATTGTGCGGCATGAGGGAGAGAGAGAAAGAGAGAGACGGTCGAATTGAACAGATGATTGAGCAGCACCCAGGGAGGACACACTCCAGACTGCTCCTGAAGGGCACTCTCGAAAATAAATAAATAAATAAATAAATAAATAAATAAATAAATAAATAAATAGAAACACACCTCACACTTTGATCAAGCAAAGGACAAAACCGTACAGTCTGGAGTTTATTCCTTTTCAGTGGAGGAAACCAGACGAGAGGATCGCTGTGCCCTCAGACTTAATTGTTGGAAAACTGTTCATGTTAGCGCTCGAAACTTCTGAATACGATGGCGCTCAGGAACACAAGGTTATTACAAAGACTAGGGAAGAAATCGTTAGGAGACTAAAAGGAACTAATCTGAAGTTGTACCATGCTAAGAGATGTTAAACGTTTAGAATCGAATGTGCTATGAATTCTGTTGAATCAAAGTTCTCTCAATTTTAGCTCATGCACCCAAGATGATAAACATTTGAGCTGCACAGATTGAAAGTTTCTTGGCCGCTACCGATCTCCGGCCTTCGAACCTTCTGACCCTCCGATACTGACTGGGGCCGATTTCCAATTTTCTTTTTCTTCCAAGAACTATAACTGATCGCAGATAAAAACCTTTTTGTAACTTTTACGGAAAGTTCCATTATCTGTGTGTCTCTCTGTCTCTTTTCCCTCATCTATCTATTCATCCATCTATCCACACACACACACGATATAGATATATATATATTCTTTTAGTTCTTTTTTATTTTACAATATGTGTGCATGTATGCATGTATGTATGTATGTATATGTATACATACATGCATTTCTGAATGATTAACATTTTCTATAAAACTGCACCAAGTTACATGACTTCTTTCTCCCCCGTGTTTTCCCATCACTAATTTTTTTTACAGGCTGGCTGACTCACTTGATTACGACATGTGTAGGAGAGCAAAGGATAAATGCATCCTGCCAAAATCATTCAGATAAAGAAGGCAACACTCGATTCGGACGTGATGCGAAGACTTTCTGTTCAACTACAGCCTTAGTAGGCTGTATTTTTCTGGTTTTAGGCAAATGAAAAGAGCCAAATGGAAGGTTTTTAAGAATCAAAAAGAAGAAGAACATTTTTACCATGACCCTGCAATCTCCGGGCGTCAGTTGCAGAATCGGTGTTAATTAGATTTCCAGTTATTAACAACACGGACGGTTATTTCTGAGCTAGTCAGCCAGTGACGCTCATATCCACCACAGATCTAAAGTGTGACTGCATCACCAATTTCCTTCCATTTCCTTCAGACAAAAACTGGATCAAGTTTAGAAAGACATTTTCTCTATTAAAGTTTTACTTTACAAGTTAAATATGGAATTGTTTTGATCACTTATATGATCCGACTAACTATAGGAACACCAACACACAGTTTCCCATCTCGCAAAAGGAAGCACATTGTTCACTCTCTCGGGTTTGTTGCTTTTGTGTGACAGTGAAGAGGTGGCTGGTGGGTAGGAACTGGCAGGAGAATAAACTTTGTTGAACCTTACAATATAACAGGCGGTTATTTTGTTCCAGATGTGTGCCAAGCGATAGTATGAAAAGCAGAAAGTCAAAGGTTTTACTTGCAGGACCGTGCAAATATCAAAATTACATTAAATGATGTAGATTCGATTAAAGAAATGGGAACAAATGTTTTACTGTGACAGGTTGTCTAAAAATCTCAGCAGCAACCTCATTTCCCCTCTCGTCTGTCCCAAATCACCAGTACACCAATCACTGACCTGATCATCTGCACCTGTTGCTCTCTAAAAGTTAGGGGGTGTTTTTTTATGCTTGAATGATTCATAAGTCAGTGTGCGGCTTAAACAAAAAATAAACACTGCTCTAAAACTTCTCAGGTACAGGAACTGGACTGCAAATGAGAGCCAAAAACTTGCCAAAATGAGGCAAAATTTTCTTCTTTTCTAACCCTGAGAGAACATTAAAATTTCAAGAAGGTCTGACATTTTGGAAGCAATTTGTGAAAAACTGATGGGTGGCTCAAGACTTTAAGCACAGTACTGTATATCACCCGAGCACAACACAGTCACACTTTTGCGATCACACTTTTGAAATTTCTCTTTAAAAAAAAAATTCTATTCCATCCTGTGTCTGTTGCCCTTCAGTCTATTATCTTTGCCGTGGGTGAATTCTCTTCTTGGTTGTTGTAACCAAAAATCATAAATCCAGCTGAAGTAGAAAGCAATAAAAATTCACTCAATCTGTTAAAATGCAGGCCATGTGCTGCCAGATTAAATATTTGCTTTCATAATGTGACTTACAACTGCATTTACATGGATTTCATTGGCACATAATGGGAGCATGTGGCCCATGTTGGCCTGGTCTGTATAGCACATGATGGAAACCTGAAAAGAATGTTCCCCTGCTTGACGAAATTCTTTCTAGAGACTTCCAAAACAACATAATATGATGATTGTGTATTAGTTTTGTTGTGTTTAGAAAGTTTTGTTTCAATAAAATAACCTGGATCATATTCAGAAAATATAAAATCTTGAAAAGGGTCATACTTGTCTCAGACAGAACTAACAGGGTTAAGAGATAAAAGTTAAGAAGATTTAACTAGGGAACAGAGGACCCTGGGAACATGGGCACACTCCCATTTTTGCCCAATGTTGCTGCTGTTGGGCCCTTGAGCAAGGCCCTTAACCCTGTCTGCTCCAGGGGCCTCGTATAATGACGGATCCTGTGCTCTGACTCCGGCTCACTAACAAAGCTGGGATATGTGAAGAATAAAGAATTACACTGTGCAGTAACTTAGAAAATATATGTGCCAATTAAAAGCTGAATACTTGTGTTAACTTTCATCCTCTGGGTCTCTGGCAGAGAAAAGGAAAACTGATCGCCTCCTCCTTTTACATATATTACAGCATTTAACCAATCAGAGGCAAGCCTGGATCCTTGTAACCAATCACAACGCAGAAGACGGAAAATTTATTGGAAAAGCCTAACCTAACTGCAAAAATTCTTCGGAATGATTTCAATCAGATGAGAGAAATCAGATTGAAGAAATTATATACTGTATATTTCTATTCATTTGTTGTACAACACTCAATAGACAAAGTGGAGGAAAAAAAAGTGCTGTAACATTTAACTAGAATTTAAAGCTGTCATATCACTTGATTGATTCCTTCAGAGTGAAAATCAGGCCACATTTTGAGGTAATACGCAAGCAGCCCAGTCTATCAATTATTTCTGAAAGCTTGGAAAATTGCCCCAGATTTCAAAAGAATCCGAGATGTCTGACAGAGCGTCTGTATAAATCAGCTGCAAGTCAAGAAAAGAATTTGTGCACTAAATCAAAAAAAAGTAACCAGGCTTTCCTGGACACGCTCTGTTTACACAGACAAAAATAAAGTAGCAAGAAAACGATCACTTTTGGTCTCGGCGCTGACTTATGGCCCAAAAGGCTAAATCACGCCTACGTATCAGCGAGCGTTCGCTTCATCTCACGCAGCTGTGAAGCTCGTCGTGACTCTCCGGCTGCTCTGATGTGAACAGCGACACGTGGCAAGGCACTTGAGGGAGGCTTCTGATATTATCTTCCTACATGGCTGGGGTTTGTCTCTCAACTGTTTGTTAGAAATAACAATGAACAATATGTCAGATAACGGCAAAGCTTTTACAGACAACAGGGCCTGTCCTTTGGGCGCGAACGTGCACTCAGCGATCAATAAAAGGGTCTGAACGTCATCACACGCTCGAGAGATTTCTGCGTTTGTGGTACGCAGGAAAAGACGCAGCGAAGAGGGAGAAAAAGAAGCTCGTTCACAAACAGCGTCAGATTAATAGACTGGAAATATTTATAATGGCTCTTAAATGTGGCAGGAAATGTAGCATTAAAAAAAAATGTAAAAAGATGTCGAACTTGAGTGCTGGATAAGACATGAGAAAAGGCTCGTCATACCGCTATTCATCTTGAAAAAACAATGTTAAAATATAAAAAAACACAAAGAGCAATGGTTCAACATGAGAAGAGCATAAATTTCTCACTAGTCTGTTCAAACAGGTAACCAGAGTTACAGCCTTACAGCTAGTGGAAGATTTACCACCATGTTCATAAAAACGGAGTGTTTATAAGGGGATCTTCACATTAGGGCCAGCAACCTTTTCTGAGAACACTTGACCCCAAAGTCTGGTTCATTTTGATCAGTGAGAACACAATCGTTCCACGCTCGGGAACCGTGCCAGAGTCTGCTGGAAAAAGTGCCGTTGAGAACGATACAGCGCACTCGGGTACGGCTCGAATCAGATATGGAACCGACCGTACCTGATGCGACATCGTCAGTGCTGTCTCACTACCCAAGTAGGTGTATACTAGGGCTGAAACAATTCCTCGAGTAATTCGATTACAAAAAATGATCGAGGCAATCTTCTGCCTCGAAGCTTCTTTTAGTTCATTTTAAAAAGCTTGCGTTATGTGTTTGCACAATTATTTGTTGACAGCGCGCTTCCGGATGCAAGCCGCCAGTAAACACAGAAGAAGAGGTGCTTATGTCACCCACAAAGCGGAAGGAGACGCAAACAGTTAGCTGTGTATTGATTTGAGGGAGCGTTCTGTTGCGGGCTGCAAAATGGAAAGGAGCGATAAATATATCAGCGAGCCAAGAGAAAAGAACTTTTTAGTTCTGAAAGTTAAGTTGCACAACTTATTGTTTTTGTATAATTATTTATTTAAATGTGTGCCTTAGTGTTGGTACTTAGTCATTTGAAATACCTTTTTTTTTAGTTTTTCCATCTGAGAAAAGGCTTTAAAAATAAGAATGTATAGCACTGTAATGCACTTAATTTATCTCAGACAACTTTAAGCTATTCCTTGTATTGTGAATAATGGCGATGTTTATTTTTGACAAAATGCTGTATGCATTTAAAAAATAAAAGTAGATTTTTCTAAAAAGAAAAGCAATTAATCTTTGTTTCTCTTATATATTTTACATTGCTGTTTAATTAAGCAAAAGTAAATTTTATCTGATTAATCGATTAAATTTTTGGTAGAATACTTGATTACTAAAATATTCGATAGCTACAGCCCTAATGTATACTGCCACCTGCTGTATCGGAGGGTGTAAAAAGGCAAGTGTGCCCGAGAACGGAGAGCAAACAATGTGAACGCTGGCCAGCAGGGGACTGGGGAGGGAGGGAGCAATCATTTCTACATTTAATTGAAAAAAAATTATAAATGGGGCGGGTGGGCCCATTTAATGACTTTTTTGATGACTTTATCAATCAAAACCTGAACCTGATCGCTTGACGTGTGGTAATGCTTTAAAGAAGTCAAACAGCTCACCATAGTGGGCACACACACACACACACACAGACACGCAGCATGAGCATCACAAAAGAAAACACTCTGGGTATCTCTGACCGCAAAACGATGAGACAGTAGCCCAAGTGTGTATTAGAGTGAGTTCAGCCTGAGTGTCAGTGGGTGTCAATGCCTGGGAGCCAAGATTCTCCAGAGCAGATGCTACGGCTAGTCTGGCCACACACTCGCCGCTTTCCAGAGCGTTGGCGAGTTGTAAACAGTTTGTTCATGCGCGTTTAGACTTTTAAAACTTGAGTTAAGGTCTAAAATGCGTGCTTCCTACACAGATTTCACGTTAAAATAAGTGATTAATGCATGATCCTTTCTGAGAGGAATGAAATTGATATTATTCATAGATTTATACACTCTCATTGATCCCTCAGGTTTGTTGACGGTGAAGTGATTGGTTGCTTTACATCTCAGGGAGCCCTCATGTTTGTGTTTCCTTCTGGCTCTCCATTTTAGTTATGCTGTCATAGTTAGTCCTGCCGGAGCCCCTGCTTGCACTCTGCACTAAATATACATTCACATTATACATTGTTTGACTGTGACCATACCTAACTTATCTCTCCTCCTCTTCTGCCCTCTCCTCTTCTCTCGCTCTCTCTCCCTGTCTCTCTGTCGAGCTACGCATGTCGTTCCTGAGCTGCCAGTGATCCAGACTCCCTCTGCGCCGTGACGCTGTCGGACTCGTCCTGGTGTCCTGCTTCTGGTTGGAGATCTCGTCGCATGGACGCCCGCATGGTCTGCCTGGGATGCGTGTGGTGCCTGGGGACGGTTCCACTTCTCCACGAAGACGGTCCTGTCCTCGGCTGATGCAGACAGCTGTTCTCTGAGGACTTGTGACTTTAGTCGCTTGAGTCTACCTGAGCCTCTAATAACAAACTGGACTCATTTTTAACTTAAACACATCTCCTGTTATACTGAACTTCCAGTCTCACACAGTATGATGCAGATCAATCCCTGCTATCCATTATCACCCAGATGAGGATGGGTTCCCTGTTGAGTCTGGTTCCTCTCAAGGTTTCTTCCGAATACCATCTCAGGGAGTTTTTCCTTGCCACTGTAGTCGTCGTCGTCCTCGGCTTGCTCATCACGGACTATCTTATCATTTTGATTCATACACATTCATATCTCATACAAACTTAAATTATTCTTTTGATTGTGTCAATTGTTAAAAGCGCTATACAAATAAAATTGAACTGAATTGAACTTGTACAGTAAAACATCACTAATTTTATTTTGCGGGATTTTTTTATCATCATTTATTCATTTATGATTGATGAAATTATGTATATATAATCTTGAATCAAAGTTATGATTGTTATTTACTGGCAAGTTAGTAAAAGGATCAATCATCCAACCAGGAAACAATCATTAGATTAACCATATAAAATAATCGTTAGACTGACATTGGTCAATTGAAAAAGGTTGGTAGCAGTCTTAAAATGTAATTATTTTTGTTTCAGTTTCATCTCATGAATCCTGTATTCGAGAAAGTCTCTGGTTCAATGCATCTTCTCATGCCTAGTGGTCAGGGTCAGGATGAATCCAGAGCCTATACTGGGAAATCTGGGATAAAGGCAGGAATAAATGCCACGCCACGGGATGCGAGGGCAGCATCACACGGTACACACAGTACTCATTTACACACTGATTCGCACCTAAAGGCAGTCTTGCGCAGCCAGTCCATGTGCTTGCATGCATTTGGGAGGTGAAAGGAAACCAGAAACGTCAAAGAAAACCCACAGATCCAATTTAAAACTGTGTCATAGTCAATGATCTTTGTGGAAACGGAAACAGAATAGACAAAGGCATTGTGTTGCAAGTTAAAAAAACTTACCAAGTAAGACAAAAAGGGAATGTGGGGTGACAGGGAGAGTTTAGCTCCATAAAAGGCAGAGAAGAGTGTTCCAACAATGCATGAAAGATAAGATGAAGCATAAATGTCGAATATGGTGAAAGAGAAACTCATGCAGCGGGAATGTCTAAATTCGTGATGATACACTGCCTCAACTATGGTTAAGTTCAGATTCATCTAAACATTAAGTGCCTAGTTCAGGGTTCGCTTTGTTGCACATGACTGTGAAATACTTGGCAAATAAAATAATAGTACTTACTAAAAATCTGGGACTTGGCAGATGTGTCATTATTTTAAGCTAATAATACACAAATGTAAAAAACAAAAAAACAAAAAACAAAACACTGTATAGCAAAGTTTTTTTTGTACAAGGAGACATCTATTCCACATTTGCAGAAGGAGTCTCCAGTGTCTCACTCACCAAGTCTTCACAGCAGTCCTCTGTGACAAAATAAACCAGCGCTTATTCAATTTAATGGGGACCTCTCATGCAAAATTCACTTTATAGTCTTTTTTAGTCAATCAAATGGGTCACTAGCATGCGTATGTGTGCACAAACAAACATAACCTGCTTTATATCCATTTCTTTGTATCCAATGTGACCAACTCATAAAAAGATCCCATCTCCCAGCTTGTTGCAGTTGGGGTGTGGCTAAGCAGTGGCTCATTTACATAAGACACTGAAACAGCACATCTGGAGGAGGAGTGAAAGACAAGGAGGTTGGGATGTGGAAAATGCATTATGTGAGGTATTTTAGGTGGAGCATTAACACACACTTTGGGGGAGATCTGAGACCTGTGTTAACTTGTTAAAGAAATAGTAAAATGTGATGGAGAGAAAAAAGAGAGGCTGCTGAGGGAACACCGATATGGATCTGCTATAAGATATGTGAAAACTGGAATGAACCTCGTATGATCAGTGGGTCCCAGGTTCAAACCCCAGCACCACAAAGTTGCCAGAGCGAAATACAAGTCGCTCTGGATAAGGGTAACCGATAATACAATAGTACAATGCATTAGAATGACTTTTAATGATTAAAAATAATTAGGTAGGTAGGCAACTTGCTGTGGGATCTGCAAGTACAAGTTGTTTATCAGCTTTAAATGGGAGATCATTCCGCAGGTCCAGGGTTCCTCCTGCTCAAGATGTTCTGTAAAAAAAAAACACCTTAATATGTTAATGAAATAATGTCTAGGTGACCCCAAGGGAAATAACTTGCCATACATATTAAACTGTTTAAAGAGAAATATAATAGCATTTAATGCAAATGAAACGAGATTGTGTCAGGCTGCAACGCCGGAGTTGCCACATCAAATCTTTCAGTTCCCCCCCCCCCCCACATTCTGATCCTTGGAATCCGAGAAGGGTTTAGATAATTGCCCCTGTGCACAGGCATAGGGTGGGTCAAGGGGAAAGGGCAACAGCTGCAGCCATCAGTATAATAGCTTGTCATGTTCCCATCTACCAATCCATAATAAGAAGAAGAAAAAAAAAAGATTAAGGTCAAGAGCTGATGCTTTCACTGCCGTGACAAAGTATTAATTAAATGCCAACATTAATCTTAAAAAAAAAAAAAAAAAAACATATATTTATGATTTGGGAATTTTTGATGCCACTACCTCGGAGTAAAAAGTAAGATTGTATCAAAGATGTATCGTGCTACCCATGATGTCAGAAAAGTGTACTGTAACACAATTTATCACAAAATCAATATGAGACTGTCATATCACACCAGAACTCATACGATCCATGCTTCATCGGGATCGATCCTGATGCTTTATTAATTTTAATCCGAAAACGAAACGTCTGAAGACGAAATAAGAGCTTCTGGTAATCTTTTTTTTTTTAGCCAAAACCTTCCTTCTCTTGTCCACTTTGGTAATAAAATAAGCCGCACTCTGCACATGCTCTGATTTAAAAAATAAAATAAAATAAAAAAATTACAAAGAAATATAAAAAAAAAAAAAAAAAAACACACACCAAGCAATTCCCATTGTTCCCTTCACAATGAAAAAATGAACGAAAATTTGCTTAAAACATCCCTTTCTCAGAAGAAACCCTACAGAAGTGCTAATGAAAGAAAATGCAAAAATAAAAACGGGCTGGGGTTGATCCAAACACTCCCAGACCTGATCTCAGCTGGACATCAGAAGAGAGCAGGTGGGGTGAGACACGTCCAACAGTCATGTCAAAAGCCTGGCAGTTTATTGGGCAGCAGGGAGCGCAGCAGGCAGATGAGAGAAGCCCACCTCTTCCTGAGAACCGAAGTCTGGGAAGTCTAAATCACCACCATCGCTCTGGCTGCTTCATAAAGCTGGCATGCTGAGAAAAAGTCTGGCTGGTCACCGCGTTGCCAAATGATAACCAAGAGAACGGGGAAAAGAAAGAAAAAAAGAAAACTTTGGATGTTAATATGGTCGACTATGGAGTGAAATCTAAAAGTCGAGTTATGTTTGTTGTACTCTCAGGCAAGCCAGATAGGAAATGATTTTTTTTTTTTTTTCTACTGTGTCGGGGCATGCCCTTGAGTTAACACAGCGAAAGATTCAACTGGCAGGACAAACAATCCCCCACAGGCTGAGGAACCCCATGGACTTCATAACCATGTGTACGCAGACCATGACACCGATTCTCCCACAAGAGAACAAAAAAAAGGACACACCGAATGAACTAACAAAACCCACTCGAAATGAAGAGGATCCGCACAGCGAGAAAGCGGTGCCTCTCTCGCGATCGTCAAGCCGACGCTCACAGCGGGTCGAGATTTTTCACAGTCTTTGTGCGATTTCTTTACGGGCGGCAGCGTCCTCTCAGAGCGGATTCTTAAAGGAGGTCCGCTCTAAAACACGTTAAATATGTTTGCTCTGGTGCAGATGTGTGAAGCCAGACTGCATTGTTGTTATTCCTGTGAGGAGTCTGTGAGGGATTTACATTCAGAGATATAAATGATACTTTATGCAAAAAAAAACAACATGAAAGTTTGAGAGATTAATCCCACCAAGGAGAAAGGGAAATTAAATTGTTATGTAATGTAATCAGTCTTTTGTGGGTTGCTTCGATTAATTGATTGACTATGATTAGTCCAATTATTTAGGCAAATTTACAAGCATTACACGGTCTAAATATGACGAATTCCTTGATAATATAATGGCTTTTTGAGAAAATACTAACTGTTTCCACCTAATGTCGTTCCTAGTGGGCTAGTGTTATCGCTGTAAAAGAAAATAAACTTAAATATATCGCAATAAAATGCTAAACAAAATGCTGTTTGAGACCATGGAATGTTTGTCAAAAGGCGGAGCTATGCAATTTAATTGATTATGCATTTTAATCAATTACCTGTTGGTCAAGAGAAGATTTAATTAATATCTTTTTATTTATTTACATGTCTTTTCTAAATGTTTTGATTTTTTATATGAAAAATATGATTATAGTGGTAGAAATTGGTAATATCTGTAAAAATTTAAGGGGTCTGAAATGAATCATCTGCACTTATTATTACTTATTGGAAAATTTCGATCGCAATATGAGTTTTCGCCTCAAGAACTAATTCTATTCGCATGCCGATTTTTTTATGTCGAAAAGAAAACAGTGATAATACTGTCCATGCTCTAATACGGATTTAAAAAACAAACAAAAACAGATTTAGTGATTTCTAATCTAAATAATGTTGTATGCAAAAAACCATAAGAGACAAGTAGGTCATAAGGACATCGTCGGGAAATCCCCAAAATCCACCGTTGAGCAGAGTGTTTGTGACCGATTCTGCCAACAAACCGTTCCTGACCTACTTCTCTTTCACAACACTCCATTATGAGCGGCTTAACAAAATGTTGATAGAGTGCACTAGGACAGTACAAGCCTAATCTTGTTTTTAAAGTGTGTTTAACCAAAGATGAAAGGCTTGAAAGATTTGATATTAGATAATAAATACAAATTTTTTAAATCCCTGTAATTATTTTGACTGGATTGAGGACAGAGATTTAATAACCTGCGGTATAAAACTATTACTGTAGGTTTGTAAATATTTATCCATCGGCTCTATATCAATTCCCAGCTATGCATAGATTTCCTTTAATAAAATTCCTGCATTTTGTGATCAAATATCTGGATTTAGATTATGTATGCGATTAATTGTGCAGCTCTGAACCGGTTCATAATAATTGGTTGAGACGTAGTAACAGTAGAAACCTTTGGGCTCTCAACAGTGAGTCTATTGCGGTTCAATGTTTGATACAACTGAATAATATAACTGCACTTTATACAGCTTCTGGATACTCAAACTAAATATTTTAACTATTTTCATCATAATGTTTTAATCAGGCAAGTCATGCATCTACATCAGAAACATGAGGAGTCAATTTGTGAATAAAAGTTCATTTTAACTATAGCAGCTTTTTTTATGACAAAAAAAAAAGGCAGCAGTTGGAAAAATAAAAATAAAAATCATTCAGTTTAAAGTATTTAGATCTTGACATTACTGGAAGTTCATGAGAATCACCCGGGAGCTCTGAGAAAGCAGTGCCCAAGGCCACGGCACGAAACAGAAAGAGCTCTGTGTTAAGATTCTCAGATCAACAGCCAGAGCCACCAATACACACTCGAAAAAGGGCATTAAAGTGACATCTGTGAGAGACCGGTGCTGAAGTTTATAGATTTTAGATCGTCCTTATAAAGCCACACTCCGGAGCGTTAAACCGGAACGCATCTATGTTTTCTTTGCAGTCCAACTTGAAAAGACACAGCGAGGGTAAACGTACAGACCACAGTTAAACAGCACAATTTAACAAGCACCTAGACTAATAAGAGTATAGGCTCAAAAAAAGCTTTTTATTTTTAATGTTAAATCAAGAGATGAGAAAATTATCCCAAATCACGCAAGCCGACTGAAATCATCGGATTCTAGATTCTTAACGATGTACAATTAACCCTTAATCAAGTTTCTTGTCTGAAGGCATTGATGATTCTTGTATACTTAAATAAGGAACAAACAAACAATGGCCTTGTATGCAAGTACTGATGAAATTGAGTGTGTGCAGGCTGATAAATATGATCTCAATAAATTGCAAGGGGTCATCATATAATAAAAGGATCCACTTTGGACACAAATACACACAGTGAGGTGAGAAGCAGCAATCAAGCCCAAAAAAAAAAAAAAAAAAAAACCCACAAACTGGTTCCAAAAACCCCTTCGACACAGCTTGCATATTGATTACAAGGACGCCATAAACCTGTGCTGTCTCCAGGTTTTATTGATCTCAGACGTCTGAAATCCATTAGCGGCCTTTACATTCATAGTGCTTTGTGTCCCCGCTAGGATACACCGACTTTCCCTCATGTTTTCTTTATGCGCCGCTGTGTCGAGGCGAAAGTCAGTGGCAGTGGATTAGCGGTGTTGGCCGAGGGCCTGATGACGCTGCTCTTTGGCTGGCTCGCCACTTATCGAGGGCATCCAAGTGATCCGAATTACTAGAGCGGACTCCGCGTCCGACGGCTCCAGGAAGTGTCCCGCTAAGAGCCGGGCGAGACCGACTTCCCGCGTTTGACCATTATTAATCCCTGCAGGATGCCTTGGCTTGAGGGTACGGTGATGGAGATCGCACACAACACCTCTTATATCGAGCTAGAAAAAGAAATGGGGCATAAATAGAAAACAAATGAGAGCGCTGAACGAAAGCACTGTAACGAATCCTCTTATGGCCTTTCAAACAGCATCATAAACATAGGCTGTGCATGTAAGCAGAATGTTTGCATCATCTCTCAAGTTTTTTTTTTAGTTTTTTTTATTAGAGACTCACATTTTAATAAACATGTGGATGAGGATAATGATTACACTGGTGCGTGTGGTGCCTGGGGCATTTCATTGCAATC
Source organism: Leiocassis micropogon (assembly GCA_028565275.1). Classification (NCBI taxonomy): domain Eukaryota; kingdom Metazoa; phylum Chordata; class Actinopteri; order Siluriformes; family Bagridae; genus Leiocassis; species Leiocassis micropogon. The sequence goes on along the minus strand of JAOVVA010000037.1, from coordinate 6,689,797 downwards.
AATGGCTGCGGGCCAGTCTCCTTCCTGTCTCCTTGCTTCCTCGGCATGAGCCCGAGTTCTAGACAGATAAAATCAGAACCTAGAAATCCCAGAGCACCTTCATCCAAAATGAGCACTGCGGAATATCTTTTAAATCAAATTGCTCTGTGGGGCTGCGCAGCAGTAATAAAAGCTGATAAAGGAGAGCGATATCGCTGTAATACGGAAAGGTTTATCTTAGGAGAGTGCACTTTTTAATTACACCTCTAAAAAAGGACAGCACGTGACGAGCACACGGCATTTCCATTGAGGACTAATGCATTACATACGATTTAGCTTGACTAAAAACGGATGGAGGGCAGCGTGACGGTGACTGTTCGCGTCTCCCGAGTCCGTCTTTCGATCCTGAACTCGGGTTGTGCAGAGTGCACCGTTCTGTTTGGGTTCCATCCAGGTTCTCAAGTTTCCTCCATCCTTCTAAAACATTCCAGCGAGTGGATTAGTGACAGTAAACAGCCCCTAGGGATGAATGTATGCATGCTTGCCGACCTGTGATGGACTGTTGTTCCATCCTGTTTATTCATATTTCCGCATGAACTCCTGGGACAGTCTGCAGATAAAAACGCTCGAACCCAAAATGAAAGCAGGCTCAGGGTTGTTCCACGGCAAGCATCCCTTATTAATTTAGTCCGGACTAGTGCTTATTCATTTAGAAATATATATATATATATATATTTATATATATATTAAAATCAGCTGAAACTGTGAGAAGCTTGACTTCCTTTACAAGTAGCAATTAACCCCAAGGCTAAAGTTTCCAAGTCAAAAACTTCAGATTAGCCACAAACGACTAGCGGACAGTCAGGAAGTACGGGTGGATTTTATACACGAGCTGCTGTTTTGTTCAGAGATATTTAGAGCTAATTAACCCCGAGGCACCTCTGCGGAGACTCTGAGAAGCAGGAAAAGACCATTTTGTCATCACCGGCTGAAGAGGAGCAGCCTGCACTGACCATCTGTTTCTGTCGCAAGAGGTAGCGCAGCAACAAACAGAAAAAATAAGAGCTTATTAAAACCAAACGACCAGTTAGGAGACTTCATGAGGATAAAAATAAAACGGCTTAAAATGACTACAGTTATTGCAAACAAGTTGATTCCGGCATAACTCGCAAAATGAATCCTGATTAAACCAGTCCAAATCGAAGTTTTATCAGGCAACACATTTTTGGTTGCTGTAAACAAAATAAGACAATAAATACCACAACCAATTTCATTTTGAGCCACTTTCTTCCTTATTTAAAAAAAAAAAAAAAAAAAATACATAAGATCCGTTCTGTAATTTGCTCAATTCAGTTTTTTTTTTATTATAAAAAATTAAAATAATGTGAATTCTAAAGACTCCAGCACAAAAAAACTGGCATAACCTGAACCATATAAAAACACGAAAGTGCACAGCTGTATAGAAATTGACATCAGCATCATTGACACCCGTTTATGCGCCGATCTCATCCTCTGAACTACGCAACCATCGCGGATAAACTAAGAAAACATGTGAGAGGGTCGGGCCGGGCATATCAATAATACTGGGCATAGCACAAACAACGACCTGTCCCTGTGTTTACTGGCAGCTTACAAACCAACCAAGTGTATACTGCCACCTGCTGCATTGGAGAGTGTAAATATGAAAGCACAAGTGCACTCCGGTACCGGACAATATTATTAATGTGAAAGCTGACCAGAGGAGGGGAGGCAACGTGGGAGGAGCAATCGCACCCAGGCCTGTATTAAGCAATCATGTCAAGTGTGAAAGCACAAAGACAAAAAATTGTGCACTTAGGCATGTAGTGTGAATGTTTATATAGTGCAGCAGGAAAAACAAAACTATTACAATCAGAGCTTATTTTGGAATTTTTCAGAATTTAAAAAATACATAAATAAACTCTCCAACGGGTTTCTCAGACCACATACACACAAGTCTGATTTCTTAAACACTGACTTATTTTATTTAAAAAATTGTATTAATCTATTCAGATTTATAATATAAATAAATCCTTATAAATGACTATAATTTCTTATTTATAAAGAGCAAGGCTTTTATATATATATATATATTTTTTTTAAGGCCAAGGCTTTTGTACATTTGATTTACATAACTTATTTCTTATTTTCCACCGACACTAAACTAAAAGGAAACTTTCAACCCAAAACATTGCCATGGGTGAAGGAGGAAGGGGAAAAAAAAACCCTGCATGAGGTTTAGTTTTGGGTGAACTGTTCTTTTAATTAGACACAGCGTGTACTGTGAGATTAAGATTCCAACTTGTCCACTCAGAAGCGCAGGAATGAGTCAGATGAGACACAAAACATTATGCATTCAGAAAAGCGCAGCTGTCAGCACATCACTTACTGAATCAGTCTGGGAACCAGTGGTTTTTAGGGTTTTGTAGCTAACGCTTCATTACGTAACTTCCAGTTTCTTTTTTTCTTTTCTTTTTATAATGAATTGAAAAGATGCTGGTTTCAAAGCTTTACTCATAGTTTACTGGTCTGTTCTTCTTTTCGCTTTACTGAAGTCGTCCCTCATGATGCTTCTTGATGCACTGAAGCTCACATGATTTATATACCAAAAAACTAAAGAAATAAATAAATAATCCATCGTATACAATGGAGGAATACCAAAAAAGAATAAATCAGGAACAACTAGATTTAAAGCATCAGTTAAAAATAAAAATCACGATATGTCTACAGTAAGTATGTCAAGGTCAATGTCTGCAAAGATCAACAATTACAAAGCCTGAAATACCTCTAAAGCATAAATTTTTAAAAGAAAACTATTACACAATTCATAAAAATTAAGACTAAGTCAGTCAGGGTTCGACAACTGGCAGATATATTTTCTTTTAAACATACAGAATAAATTATATAACTAATCACTAACACACTAAACACAACTAGCTAAGTAACTAACAAAGAACGAACTAACAAACCTGGAGGTTTATGATATGGCTAAAATATTACTTCAGAATTTTTACAGACATAGCCACAATACATGATGTGTATCAGATAAGCTTTTGCTCACAATCTACCAACAATAGTCATGTTGTACTGAAATAATACAAATTACTATAGTAATAAAATACAATATGAAAAAGTTATGCTTTATTTAAAAGTCATAAAAAAATAGTTTTTATATCAAGAATAACAGTTTGACTTTAATAGAAAAAAAAACTAATAAATAAAGGCAAGATCTGATTAAAATATTTTTCAGATTAAAATCTAAATTTTGAACATATCAAGTACAACATTTTACACCTTGCATCAAAACAAGAATATTATTATTTCCAATCCATTACATTATTACAAATGTTCATTTAATCACATCTAGCTTTGATTACAGCATACAACGTGGTGGACAGTTCATGTGTAAAATGATTTAAATCCTGGAATATGGATATGCCTTCAGAGAGAAAAAAAATTGGACGGACAGACAAATGTGAAAACCTGGTCATTCAGTACATTCAGGTCGTCAGCTGACTTCATTTTATTGCCACATAACATTGCTGAGCCTAGACCAGACCAACTGAAGCAACCCCAGATTATAAAAGTGCCTCGAGAGACATGCATGTACAGTGAGTATTAGAAATGCATCTGGAATAGGGTCAATTCTGAACTCATCAAACCACATGACATTTTTCCATTGCTCCAACCTCCAATCTTTCTGCTCCCTAGCAAACTGAAGTCTTTTTCTGATTAGACTCACCATCAAGTGGCTTTCTCATGGCCACACAGCTGTTAAGTCCCAATCCTGAAGAGTTCTCGTCACATTACTCATGTGTGCGTATGGAAATGCTCTTACTTGCATTATTAACATTAGCTCTGGTTTTCACTGTTGATTTGTTACCATGCAACTTCACCAAGTTTTCTACATTCATGATTTTTTTTCCCCCCCCCGACCACATTTCTTCCACAAAGATGGTTCAGCACTATCCTTCCAGGTTTTTTTCATAATGTTGAAGGGTTTGTAATCCAGGTCCAGTAACTTCAAATCTTAGTTGTTTTCTTCGCCTAATGCGGCCCAATAATTAAACCAGTTCAAACAGGATGCGTTAATAGTAAAAGTAGAAAAGCCAGAAACAAAGCAGAGCCAAGTTTACAACCCTGAGGTATATTCCTCTAACAGGTCCTAAGACATCCTAACAAGTTTTATTCCTTTTACACCGCAGCAGATGACCAAACTGCAATCATTATCCAGTAAAGAGTGATTTTTCTAATCCACTTATGCTGTGAAGCATCTGTGAGACGAGTTAGCTCATGTTATTCTGTATATTACAGCAGCCATGAGCAGTGTTTCTCCTCACCAGCACCTTCTTGATAGACCTTGTCACGATGCTGAAAAGTATAAAAGCCCTCAGTCCTAAAAACTTTCCTATTGTGGAAAACAAAGTCACAGTTTTACCTCAGACAGTTACAAAGTGATGATCCTGAAGTCACTTTAAAATTCATCATAAAGGCTTCATCACAGAATAATTCACCTTAACGTACGTGTTTGTCATCAGGGTCTAAAATTCTATATCTAAAAGGAGCATTAATATAAACCTTACTGTCAGAGCTGCTGTTACAGAAATCAATCAACACCAGCTAGAGAAATATTTGTAACTCATAAGCTAGAACATATTCAAGGCAGAGAGGTGCACAAGTCTCAAAACATGTTTTTCAGTAACACATCTCCACATTACTTCTCTCTATGAGGATTTTTGCAGCAAGAAGGAAAAAAAAAAAAAACTCTCTCCCTTCTGTCTTGGATTCACCTGATCACGTTTTCCCAGATCATCTGTACGAGGGGTGAAAATCACATAAGGACAGTTATAAGATTCTAATCTCTGATGACTAAAGACATTGATGAAATTATTTAACTAGGTCGAGTCTTTAAAGTCCATTTTAAGATGAATCAGTTGATGTTTAGAGCGTCAGTGTTTTTAAAAGGCGATCTGGAAAGCAAGGACACGTCAATAATTCATTCGCACAGATGACAACGTGCCAAAGTCTATGTGAAATGGTCTGATCACTATGCAGAGGAGGTTACATTACAGCTGGAGAAAGGACAGCACACAGAAAGGACAGGTTTTGTTGCTGATCTGCCTCCAGCGTTCTGGGTAAAGGCTTTTCTTTTCCTAGTGAGGCCAAGGCTTTTGTATTTTTGATGCTTTAATGATGTCGACCTATATTGCATTTTTTTTTAGGACAAATTATCAGATATTCGTGAAATAATAAAAGGTACTGAATTGTACTTTTTCTGTCATTGTGGCAGGACCACCAAGGGTACATCATCTGCAGCTTTGGTGTGTAGCTTATTTTTTTTAAATAATTTAAAGCAGTAAACGATCACCAGATCAATCTTCCCTGGTAAAAGACACGAAGTGAGAAACATATGAAAGGCATTAGTGACAAGTGCATCTTAGCTTGATTATGACAAGCAGTATACACAATGCAAGTATTACAATATGAATGACCAGCATTTATAAGAATAATATAGGAAAAAGCAAGCATTCATAATCTCAGAAATCTCTCTTTAAGGAAGGTTTCATTAAAGTGCCACAAATACAAACAGCATTGAGGGAAAGACAGCTAGCTGGCATTCTTACAGTGTCAGAGTTATTCACCATGTACGATCAGACAGTCACCTCACCAGTGACATGGACAAACAGTAACAATTAAAATGCATTTCTTTCCCGTCTTGCAAATGTGTGTGTCGGAGCATGTCTTTAAACTCAAAGTGATGGAGCGACACTCTACTTCATTGTATGATAATGATAAAGTAATCGAGAATGACATAAGACTTTGTGAAATTGTCCTTCTCAAAAGAATCATTCATAAAAAAATTTTTTAAAAAAGGTCTGCTTGTTTTTAATATAAAGACGGAAAGTGCTTTCTCTCTGTCTCTCTCCCTCACTGTCTCCATCGTGCTCTGGCTCTACCCGTCTCTTTCGCCCTCGCTATCCCAGTCTCTCCGCTTTCTTTGTCTCTCAAACTCTCTCCCCGTCTCGCCCTCTTCGTCTCACACTCTCTCCATCCCTCACGCTACGTCTAGCTGTCTCTCTCTCTCCCCCCGTCTCTCTCTGTCTCTCCGTCCCTCACTCTCCGTCTTGCTGTCTCTCTCTCTCCGTCCCTCTCTCCCCTTCCCTCACTCTCCGTCCTGCTGTCTCTCTCCCCGTCTCTCTCTCTCTCCCTCACTCTCCGTCTCGCTGTCTCT
>JAOVVA010000037.1:6629804-6659118 GCA_028565275.1 Leiocassis micropogon | reverse complement strand
TATATTTATTATGCAAGGGTGTCCCATCCCCAGAAAGCGCGGGTAATGATTTGTAAAAAGAAAAACTGAAGCATGGAATCTGTGGCTAATATGTCGAATCCTACAACAGAAGCAATTACTGTTTTGTGAAATGTGCTTTCCTCGCCTTCGCTAATATGAACAATAACTAAGTCATCGGAATCCCACGTGACTCCCTCCGCTTGATTAAATCCAAATACAGAATCGACAATTCAAACATTGTTTTGACCCTCCATACCACCCAGTTTTGTGGTGATAAAAAAAATCGCTCGCTGTCTTCTAAACTGTCCAATAACGGTCTATTAAAAAAAACGCTACTACTAATCAGGGAGAATGAACCGACAACTTTGATATACACCTAAATCACTACACCCTACTCCCTACTCTAGGTGCAGGGAATGTCTGTTAAGGGAACTTCGTTCCATTCGGAACTCCCTGCAACGTCACTTCCTCCATGCGTTACCATGGTAACATAAGCACCACGGATACATGTCGCTGCTGCTGTGGAAATTTCACGCTACGGACATAAATAAATATAGAATATTTATTGAAACAAAAACTTATACCATAATAAAATATATAACGTATTGAAACGTTTATAACTTATAAATAAATTATTTGTTTAATTTACAAGATGTACGGAGATGTATTTATTAAAAAAAAAAATTACAGATTACTAGCCTATATAATAATAAGTATTTATAAATGATTGTGTGAAATTTATATGATGTCGTCCTTTGATAATAATTATAATAAATATATAAATCGAGTTCAATTTTTCCACGCTCCAGCGATACGTAATGACTGAAATTTTTCATTCTCTTTTCCGCTACAGTGAAGATCCGGTGTTCACTCGCGCGCGCGCCTCATAGGTGTGTTTGTGTGTGTGTGTGTGTGTGTGCGCACGGAGACGGAAAGTTTGTGTGCGCGCGCGCATCTCATAGGTGTGCGCATCTCATATGTAGTTGTTTGAGCAGTTAGTAGTATATGTGTATGTGTGACTGTTTCATATATGTGTATGCAAGTGTTTTATGTGTGTGTGCATGAGTAAAGTTTGATTTAAGCCCTATACATACGCAAGTTTAAATTTGAACAAGCAACTTTGTCTGATGTTGAAGAAGTGAAAAGACTTAAACTGAAGTTTTGTCAGTCAAAAATGTCTCTGCCGCCTGAGGAAAGTAGTTACAAACGAATTATAAGGCCTTTGGTTGGGACATATTTCTATAATTATTTTGTACTTGTTTTTTTTATTTTGTACTTGTTTTTATTTTTTTGCCTCATTGTTTTCAGCTATTCTCTTTTTGCTAAAAATAGAAAATGCCATTTTCCGTTGCTGAAATTTCTGTGCATCTCTACAAATAACATTCTACTTATTTTTGTTCATGTACAAGGACATGGATGTTGTTGGAGAGGATGCTACATCAATAGAGAGACATGTGAAAGTCCTGCAGGACCAGTACTGTATAGAAGGACACAACCAGATACTCGTGTTGTTGAAGAGCGAATGAGGAGGATGTTTGCGTGAAGGTGAAAAGAAATTACTAGTGTTATGACTGTTGAAGATATAAACAAAAATGTCCATCAGGTGTTAGTATGAAATATTATTATTCTGAAATTACACATACCACTTAACATTTAGCACACTGGAATTTTATAACATTTTATTAAATTATTTATTTTTGCCCTTTTTTTAATTAATTGCAGCTTCGTCAAGAAAACTGTTTCCTGTGTAAATGTGATAATCTGTGCCGACAGTTTCAAGAAAATGTTGGACAGATTACATCTAGTGTGCTACAGCTTGCTCAAGGGAAATCCCTTTTAGCAAAGCTGCACGAAGAAGCTAGAGAAGAATTTCTCACTGAAAACTATTTTGGTAATTGACTCCTAAACTTTCTCCACTTTATTAAGCTTATCAGATTCTAGCTTTGGATGGATTCATATATTTGTTTGTATGTCACATCTGTTCCAGGAATTGATTTTACAGCAGCACTTCTCATTTTGCCAGCCTTGTTCAGAGAGAAACTTGAACATTTTATTATGCTTGGGGAGGTGTGTATATAGTTCTTTGTTTTGCATGAATGTGAAAAAAATGCATTTTATAATTTTTAAACTGTATTTTTTGTGCCCATGTACAAATGTGTGAATAATAATTATCTTATGCATCATGCCGATTTTCTCTCTATCAGTTTAATCATCTGCTGAGAAAATTTCACTGATATAAATCTGATTTTTGCTTTGTCGTTTAGAGTGAACCATTGTCACCATATCCAGCAGTTCAAGTACAGGAGACAACTGACTTGAAAGCTGTGCTTACAAGAAGAGTTACTGCAGTCATCAGAGTTTATGGGATTAAGACCTGCCGGGCAAACGGTGTGGATTATGGGGCTCTTGCTACATTTTGTGAATATTTCATCTTCAATTCATTTGACATATCCAGCCAATTTGAAGAACACTCTGATGTTGCTTCAGTGGTATGTTTTGAAACCTACTGTGGATGGGGATGAGCCTTTACCTACCCAGGTTACCAGAGTAATCAACCTCTTACAGTAACATCTGCAAACATGCCACACCACAGAAGTTACAAACTTACAATTGTCAGATTAATTCGGCAGATTGGTCTCATTCATGCATGTGAGGCAAATTTTTATGGTTGTGTACGTGAAAAATTTTAATTTGAGATGTTCTTTTATTATGCAACAACAACACTAATTGGTTGCCTTAACACTTGGGTTTTTTGTTGGGTTTGACATGCTGAATTTGTACAATGGACATTTTATTGTGCACATATTCTCTTTAAACATTTTACTGGTTTTAATGACTGTTAATATATATATATATATATTCGCGAGAGGTTACAGCATCACCCGGGAATAGAACCTGCGATCCCCAGATGATAGGGCGAGCACTTTACCACTGTGCCACTCGGCTATTTGCCTCCTTACTTCCTTTCGGTCTTCATACTGTGTATGGTTGTGTACGTGAAAAATTTAAATTTGAGATGTTCTTTTATTATGCAACAACAACAACACTAATTGGTTTGGACAAGCAGAATTCCAGGAGTGTACGTAGATATTTAGTATAACAGCACAGGACACTCCCCTATTTGCCTGCCACTTAAGGTCTTAGTCTATCAATAGTTCATTATTTTGAAACTACACAACACATACTGTAGACTGACTGACAGTTTGCTGTGGCGTTTTTGAGAACTATTTTTTATTGATGGAGAAGAAATAGACAAAATACTTAAATACTTTCAGAAGAATTGTCTCTGAAATATCACCTGGTCAATATTAATTCTTTGTTCATAAGACTGTTGTCATGCTATCATCCTAAATGCAGGCTTGTGCCTACGGTCAACATTCAAAACAGCATCAATTTATTTATGTGATATTCATTCAGGATTGAAACAGGACCTCTGGAGCTGTGAGCTTTTATTATTGAAAAAAGTAGCAAAAGCATGTCAAATTGTATATGTAAAATAAGAGATACCACGTTTTAGCTCCGTATTTCTATTGAACTCTAAAGATTCTTGAAGTGTATAGTGGCACCATCTGGTGGTTTCACTCAGCAGTGCAGAATGGTTTGACCTAGTGTTTATGAAACTACAAAGGACAAAGCAAAATGCCAACCTGTTATAAAGGGATGAGCGTCGATTATATATACACATTCAGAGGGGCCCAAAAAAATCATACACACTTCAACATGAAAAATATATGGCTCTCTTCTGATGGTCACATGACAGCATCAACCTTGGTGTGACTACTGACATCTTTAGAGGAAACTACACATGGCTGCCATGATTCAATTCGAGTTTCAAAAAAGGATACCAACTGTTGAAGTGTGTATAAATTTTTTGCCCACTCTGTGTGTGTGTGTGTGTGTGTGTAGGATGCTCGGTGGCATAGTGGTTAGCACTGTGGCCACACTTCTCCAAGATTCCTGATGGGGTCTATGTCCGTGCTTGGTGTGTTTCGTCCCACAGTCACAAAGACATGCTGGTTAGGCTAATTGGTGTTTCTAAATTGCCCGTAGTGTGTGCCCTGTTATGGATTGGCACCCTGTCCCTGGATTGACTGACCAATATGTTATATGCGGTGTGTGTAATGTGTAATAACATAGGTGTGTGTGTGTGTCAGGAGTAGCCTTTATGAGTACAGATGCATAGTTTTTTTTCTTATAGATATGCACTTCTGTACATAAAAGAATATGAAGTATACAACATAAAATTTAAATCCCATATGCCCGTATAACTGTGTAATATCTATGGTATTCTACTGGTTTCAAAATTTCTTCAATGATGGATTATATAGTCTCAGACTCAGAAAACACATAAACAAAATGTATTATATAACATAGCAGCAGAGGGTGTTGGTCCTTGGATTGCACTGGGTGAATCACCGTCTTGGTTTATGGTGACACGTCATTAAGATCTTCTTTGCATCACTCTCAGCGCTTTTGCAGATGCACATTTTGCGGAGGTGCATCCTGTGCATCCAATGCTTGCATCTCAGAGCAGCCCTTTGGATTTGCAGCATATGCAAAATAACTGCACGTGCTTGGTGTACTGTTAAACCACACATGCGTCGTTTCCTGGCCTCTAATTCACCTGCTTATTCGATTTTTCTTCAGACGTCCATCAACGTTCATGTTTGCACACTTGACCATGTCCGTCCCGGTGACGTTCACGCAAGCGATAGTGGGGTGCGCGTGGAGAGCGTCGCGTGCCCAGACCGAGCTGCTTGTGCGCGTGAGGCTGAGCGCCGTGGCTTTGCGCACCTCGCGCACGCAGTGTGTGTGAACAGCACGCACGCTGCTGCTGCTGCTGCAGCAAAGGGCGCTCCGAGCACGCGGCAGACACACCCAGAGGAGAAAATGCTCTCCACTAATGCGCAAGTACACTCCAAAGAGCTCGAGATGAGTCTTGCTTGCGCGAGTCGGAATAAATGGCCAGATCGAGAGAAGATTTTTTTTTATTTCCTTCAAAGGCAAATCATCCATGCTATGAAACGAATTCGAAACAAAATGTTTCATGATAAAAACCGAGAGTCGTCTGTGCAATGCGCGCGCGCTCTCCTCCTGTCGCTCTATCTCGTGCCAAACAATCACGCGCCAGGGCAATTGCTCTCTCTAAGGGGTAGCGGAGCGACACACAGAAATCACCACAGTAATAGGTAACGTCTATTATTATATTTTTGTTCGTTTAAATCGTCAATAAATGGTATTCTCTTTATTTGGAATGCGTTGTGTTTTGCGGGCAAGATGGCGCCGAGCACAGTCAGGTGACCTTGTGTATGTGTGTGTGTTTTCTTCTTCCTTTCCTCTTGGCTGATGCGGAAGTGAATTCCCCTTTAAAATGCTATTGGCTGGTTTAAACTCTGTAGTGATGAGAAAGGGTTCGTGGTTGGAGTGTGCCATGTGGCAGTCAAAATGCATGTGACAAAAGTGTTTTTAAAGACGAAGGGGAGACGGAAATCTTGTTGGATCTTTAGTGATAAAGAGCAGTGATCTAATGAGCATGCAATTAATATCAAGTCAGAGTAAGCACACGCTTGGAGTTATCAAGGCTATTAAAATAATGTTAAACAAACCGATATTGTTTTCAGCAGGATGTAGTATTTATGTACTAAATGAAAATAATCACTGATTGCATTGCGCCATGTTTTATGCGTCCTAACTAAGAAGATTTGTTTGTAGCATAATTGATTATTATTATTTTTGATTGAAGTTAAACTGGTGTATGCCATTGTGCATTCCCTCCAGAATCGACTTTCAAAGGGGGAGGGGTCCATTTATCATGACAGTGTGCCATATAACATCCTAAATTGATTGCTGTAATAAATTAATCATCATAGTGAAGCATTAGCGAGTAAATTTCTGCCTGGTTGCACAGAGTAATGTTTCACATCATGCTGCGCTCATTCAGTTCACTTAATTTATTTTGATTACCAAAAAATATGTATATATATATTTATAAATGCATTCTGTAACTGTTGTCTTTATAATCTTATTAAAGCTCCGGTGCTTAAACACCAACCTAACTCTCTTTGTCTAGTTTAATCTTTGGCGCCTTCGCCACTTTTGGGTGATTTTAACGCATAGATGTCACCCGTCACCCTAAAACAGACTTTACTGGATCAACCAAACCCTCTCTCTCCCCCCTCCACACTGTAAACCCCACCCGATTCCAAATCGCGCGCTCATTGGTCGCGCGGGCATTTCAGACTCGTCTGATTGGTCCGCGGTGACGACAATCCCACACCCAGATCCCGCCTCCTGCAGGCGTCAAGTTTGGCAGACTGGCAAGCTCTAGTTTGTAAAAGGGGCTATAGCTGAATGTGCAGCGAAGACTCCCGAGTCTTTAACTGCGCTCTTTTATTAAATCCGTCACTCAGATACCCTTTAGGATGGATATGAAGAAGAGGATTCATCTGGAATTGCGTAACCGGACGCCGTCGGATGTAAGCTGCTTTACGATATATTTATATATATAAATTTTTCGTCCCCCTCAACTAAAATCGCTGCTTGAATATAATAACCTCTGCGCGTGCTGCGAGGGAGACGCGGTGGATGTGCACGCCGTCAACTTGATGTGTTGAATGAAAGAAAAGTTTGAGATGACTTTGTTAACGCGGGGAAGGGGCCACAGTTATGGACAAACTCGACGTGTTTAGGGCTTTCACAGTTGCCTCAACTTTTTTTTCCCTCTTTGATCGATCGGTTTTTGCTCTGAAACTGTAACAGTAGCGCGCATTGTTTCGCCACAGCGTATAAACAAGGGAAGCGGCATGAGGAGCCATATTTGTAACTTTGGAGCCCCGATCGCGCCCTTTTCCTTTGCATCCCCGGGGCTGCACAAACGCTCCTTATTGCTATGCGTTCACAAATTTAATAAATCCTAATCTGTCTGTCTGGGTGAACCTGGCGCGTTGAGCAAAACTTGGCAGAAAATTTTATTTGTAAATCGCTGTTCAGGCGATCTCATCAGTCTACTAGTTTTGGAATCGAATTGTTTGAATTGTTTTTTAAGCTTTAATTGATCGACTAGACAGATTTGCACCGGAGCTGAAAACAAACCACGTTATTTCTGTGCGGGCGCGTGCGTGTAAACGTATATACATATATGCGTGTGTGCGCGCGTGAGGACATGCTGCGTGGAGCACGCGATCGCCGTTCAATTTTTCGATGTCATCTTTACATCGGAGTTGCGTAAAGGCGCGCGCGCGAGAGAGAGAAACCCCCCCATTAAAACTGCATTATGTCAGTTTGGTTTGAAGCAATATCACTTGTAATAAGACGGACATCCGACACACAAACTGTCCGAATGTAGTCTTTGAGCTACAGATTAACGCTAGTCCAATTTATTTATACGCGTTCCGAGCACGCTGTTTATAAACGCCTCGTGCCGTGTGCTCAGACTCCTGTCCGATCTCCTGCTGTATGTCACTGATGTATGTGCTGGAGGAGTTTTGAGGCGGTAGATCTTGGTGGTGGTATTTATTTCGTTGTGTATGTGTGTGTGTGTGTGTGTGAGAGAGAGGGAGAGAGGCGCTACGCAACTCCGAGCGGCGCTGCTCCAGTTCCGACATCTAGGACAGCCGCCATTTTAACCAGCAACAAAGACACACGGCGCTTAATCGACTAAACGTACCGCTTCCGCAGTCGGTTACTGTAATTCACCAAAGTGGTTTAGGTATTAGTGTGAGCGGTTTGTGAAATTAAATATATAAATAAATACAGTTTGGAGGGGGAACATAATCTGTTATTTTTTAAAAATACATACGGACTCGGCTAGCATTTCGGCTAGCATGTCGTGTTTGTTAGCTGCCCCTCCTACTCCTGAATTCTTTAGCCCCGTGTCTGGACTCCTGGGACAATTTAAGGCGATTTGACTTACTTTCTTCGAAACGTGGCCTGTTTTTATGTAGCATATACACGCTTTAGGTTTATTTTGAAGAAAAAGAAAGAAAACATCGTCAGGTTGAGGCGTTTTAGGTGCTGAAGGCGACAGACGCGGCTCGTTGCGGAGACAGCCATTTTGTTGTGTGAGGGTAAAAACGCGGCGAGTTCGAGCTGAGACGAATAATCGGTTATAGCTCTAGACTGCTGATTACTGTAATCGACATGATATAATGACCCCACTGACCAATTCAACACGGAGCAATTTATTCATCCAGTGTATTCATTCTATATATTGAGTTTGATTTATTTTACTATCTAGATATTTTCACTTGAAGTATAACTACAATAGAGAAAACAGCTGTGACTGCAGCATGTAAGACTTTTATTTGATGCATAAATGTTTCACACCACACTGAAAAGGCTCATTAACCACTGGGGGGGGGGGGTGGATTGTGTACTTGCACATGTTGAATTGCACTGTGCTTGTTGAAAGCATGTAATTTGTCATGTGGAAAAATCATGTGTTCATTATTTTTATAATTATTTCTCATTATTGTTTCTCTAAAAAAAAAAGCATATAGGCTTCAAATGCTGACAATAATTCAAAATTGTGCAAAAGGTGTATTAATCATGAGGCGACATGTTCATTACCCCCGGTAACAGAAAATATCCCCTGTAATCCAAGCAAGCTACACTCTGAGTCAAAAGCTGGCAACAGCAGTGATCTGACTCAATTTAAGCTTGCAACATGAACCAGAAGCCAGTCCAACAGCAAGCATTCATGACTGACAATGAGCTGCAGAGTTGGAGACTTGTACACATCTTGATTTGTGGTTTTATTTCCACTTTGTGAGTTTTATTCTATATTAACGCACCTTTTCATTTTATCAGGTCAAAGAACTTGTGCTCGACAACTGTCGGTCAAATGAAGGCAAAATCGAAGGCCTTACAGATGAGTTCGAGGAGCTGGAGTTTCTAAGCACAATCAACGTCGGCTTAACTTCAGTCGCCAACTTGCCCAAGCTTAACAAACTCAAAAAGGTACGGACATGGCGCTCTTATTTTAGTAAATGAATAACGTTTTGTTATATCTCGCGTTGCATTTAGAATACAATGTTTTTGTTTGCAATAGCTCGAGCTTAGCGATAACAGAATCTCGGGTGGTTTGGAGGTACTGGCAGAGAAATGTCCCAATCTCACCCATCTCAACCTCAGCGGCAACAAGATTAAAGATCTCAGTACCATCGAACCCCTGGTGAGTTTTAAGGTCACATGTACATTTATGAAAATCAGTAAGAAATTACTATGGCTGTAATATACTATAGAGTAAATGTTAGTAGACCTGCATGGTCTTGTGTACCCATCCTTTGTACTTTGTCATAAAATCCATGTGCTAGTATTGCAATGAGGCATTAATAAAACATCAATATTTTAGTCCATTTTTATGTTTAATATCAATAATGTATTTATTTTCATTATAATATTTCCTGTTTCAACAGAAAAAATTGGAAAGCCTCAAAAGTTTAGACCTGTTCAACTGCGAGGTGACAAACTTAAACGACTACAGAGAAAACGTCTTTAAGCTCCTGCCTCAGTTGACATATCTCGATGGCTATGACAAAGAGGATAAAGAGGCACCAGATTCTGACGCAGAGGCCTACGTCGAGGGATTGGATGACGATGACGACGAAGACGATGGTACTTATCATTTGAGTCAATGTGTCCCTGTTCAACACCACAAGGTCACATGATCTGATGTTTTCAAGCAGTTAATTGAAAATTTTTTGCTTTTGGCAGAAGTAGACGAGGAGGAGTATGATGAAGATGCGGCTCCTGGAGACGAAGATGAAGAAGAAGAAGGAGATGAGGAAGATGAGGAGGAAGGGGAAGAAGAAGAGGAGGAAGATGTCAGCGGAGAGGTGAGTGCTGCAGCACTTGTATATTTACAGTATTTACTTCTAACATATATTGATATGCTTCAACGGGAAAAGTAGTTTTGAATCTGATTTTTTTTTTAAACACCTTTGTGTTAGGAGGAAGAGGAAGAAGACTTAAATGATGGGGAAGTTGATGATGAGGATGACTACGGTAAGCAAATTAACTGTTTTATTGAGCTAGGTTAAATTTGGCTACGAAACGGAGGCACATTTTAAGCATCAATGCTTTAAGGGCTAGGGCTATATGCTGTATTATTCATTTCCTTATGCTGTTACCGATAGAGGTTATAGCACTTAAACCCATTATTTCCATTTGAGGTGTGCTGGCATTCAGTTTTACTGCTGAAGATTATATAGTAGCACAATTACTACAGGCTGAGAGTAATCCTATTAAGTTTATTTTCCGAAGCAAATGCAAATATTTGTTTTAAAAGAAGTACAACCTTTAATATCTGCAACCAAAGATTTATTCCCTACATATTTTCCCCATGTATATAAATGTCATATAATGTAATATGATGGTTGAAATGACAATGTGCAGTGGATTAAAATGTGTTCATTTGTTTTATTGCAGATGAGGCGAGGGGACAGAAGAGGAAAAGGGTTTCGGAGGAAGAAGGAGAGGAAGATGATGACTGAACATGCACTCTCGGGTTCCCTTTAACCCTCTGTTTCTATGTCCTAATGTAATTTTGCGGTGGTTTGGGGAGGTATGCAAATGGTAGGGGTAGGTTAGTAGATATACAAGGACACAGTTTCAATATTTAGTTTTTTTTTTTTCCTTTTTTTTTTAAAGTTTGTTTTATTTATGTGTTCTTTTTGTTTTTCCTCTTTTTGAACTTTGGTTGGCCCCATTTCTTTCTTTCTTTTTTTTTTCCGTCCCTGTTAAGCCTTTACAGATGGCTGGCGACACAGTAGTGGAAATTTTTCTTTAGTCCGAAACAAAACTGAGTTTGCTCTTTGTAATTTTTTTTTTCTCTCTTTACTGTTGATGCCTATACATATTGCTTATACAGATTGCTGGGTATGACTTATGTATTTAAATGACAAAAAATACCAAAAACCTTTTAAAAACAGCATGTCTGGCTCTATTTTAAATTTGACTACTGGATTTCAAGAGGGTTTTCTTACCCACCTTTTTTTAAAAATCTCACCTTTTTGTTTGTGTACATTACGTCTTTTTTCATGTTCTCGTCATCATGTGACGTGCTGTTCAGGCACGGAGGCGGCATCGGAAACCTGCACAGTACAACCTCTCAATGTGATTATTTTATTATAATTTTTTAAAAAATGTTTAGAGCTGAATGTCTGCCCTTGTCAAATGACTCCTAGAAACCCCTTTCTCCTTCTTGCGTGGATAGTTCAGAGGTCTCGTGTTCTTTGTAAATAATGACCAAATATATTTTTTTCTATTCCCTTTGATAATGGCAGACATTTTTCACCATTAATCTCAGTTGTAACAGTTAACTGTAATAAAACAGATGAAAACACATGCAGCTGTAAAGTAATTTTGGCAAGCAGTGATCCAGCAGAATGTACTGAGCTCATGATCAGTGAACCCTCTTTGATTTCTCCATCCGGGTCATTAGTTACTACATTCATGTATGAAACTTAGACAGCTGTGTTTAGTCTGACCACATAGAAGTTTTAGAACGTTTCATCAAAATCAGCCTCTCAACAAAATTGTAATTGTAAGCTCAGGGAAAGGATATTAGCTTGTATTTTTTGTGTGTTCTTTTTGCCTGGATATTTGTGTAAATATTCAGAGATGCTATTGGGTTATTTAAAGAGAAGGAATTCTGAGCTGTTCGATGGTTCTAAATTCTGCATTTTTGTGATTTATTTTTTTCTTTTTTTCTTCCGTCTGGATATTTTGTAAATATTCAGGAATGATACTGAAATAATTTAAAGCGAAGGCATTCTGACCTGTATTTGGTTGCTCTAAATTATAACTTTTTGTTTTTATTATTAAAATGGGAAAAAAAAAGTTTAGATGTGATTGAGAAAGAAGTCGGCATTCTTCTTCATAAGGAGTGAATCAGATTTATTAATGAAGAGATTAATGCTAAAAAAAATAGTCAAATATGAGGCCTCTAACTGTTTTAAAAGGTAAAATATCAAATAAGGATAATAGAAGGTCAATATCCTCTCAACTGTGTAATTTTGCAGCGTGGGACAGATGGACTCTGCCTGACTTTGGCCTTGCTCATGCTGTTGCCTAGTGGCTGAAACATGTATTGCACTCGGATGACTTCAAGGGCCTTGAAAAGACGGCCCCAGGCTACATTATACTGAACAAAACCTTATCAAGCAACATGATGAAAACTGGTAACCTCACTATAACTCTTGAATGTGTGAGGCTCTGATACATGCATGCCCAAATGATGACCCATTTGCTGATATGCTTTCCACTCCCAGATTTCCTCTTATATTTCACGTGTGAAATATTGATGTTTTTTCTTTTTTTCTCCTAAAAGAACAGCAAGGCTATTGGTTAAGGGACACAACTAACATTAGCTGTTTATCTTTTTTTGCTTAGCATTCCTCAAACATCAACATTACCTTTTTTATAAAAGTCAGCAAGTGATCAAGTTATTTTCTAAAAACACAATAGTTTATTCATCTTGTACCATAGAAAAGCTTAAACAATTGCTTAAAAGAGAAGAGGGTGGTATTTTTGATTTATGTCTATTATGTCCTACATTTATTATAGTGAAACATCTGCAAGACACATATCTCATGTTGTTACAGATATAAACCACTCCCTCACCAGCATCTGAATTTGCTCCAGGGAAAAAAAAAATCACCTTGTCAGGTTTTCAACAAGCCTAGGAGTAAAAAGTACTGACCCTGGTGACTCCTCCTGTAAATGTTAAGTAAATTTCTCCTCAGAGAAAGCATTACCATAGCAAAGCTTATACAATATTCTTTGTTAAATAACAGTTTAGAACCTTATTATTGTATGGAGCTAAATTATTACTATTACTATTACTCTATAAATTATTAGTGTGTTAGAGTGTGAACATTAATATTAACTGATCATTTGCTTTGTAGCTGGCACAGTGCCATTATAGAAAATTAATCAACACTTTGTGACAAATCCAATTTGAGAACAGTGCATTGATATAATTAATGAGAACAAATGCCTTTGGGGTTATTCGGCAAAGCACGAATGTGGTCCATTGGATCAGGTGGGTTTAAAGCTGGGACTGTAGACCAGTGGGTCTTCATGTTTGGAGCTGAGATACTTAATGGGATAGGATTTACTATGCATGAAGCAGGAATTAGCCGAGGCTTTAAAGGAGGTGGGATTGTTTTATTAGCAAAAACCTTTCCTACACGGTCCGTACTGAAACACCACCCTGCTGTTTGAGTCTCTGACAAGTGCACGGGATTAAACCTGCAGGTGTGAATGAATGAAGTAAGGCCTCATTTTAGTCACTCGTGCACATCACACATGATCTGAGGAGCTCACCAAATCACATACCTCCAGAAAACATGTTCATACTTCTATCAGTGAGTTCAAATGTAACAAAGAAGAGGTTTGCATGAATCTGTGATCATTCTGGCAGGATTTCTGCTCTCTCTTTATAATAACACAACCCCAATTTTAACATTAATCTTTGGGTAATTTACATGTTATAATGCAATTAATAATTTAATTATGAGTGGGTCGGGAAAGAATAAACTACTAACAGTGTCCCTTGATCCTTTTACACAAGAAATCCTAACACATTTGTTAAAAAGTACAATTAATCAACACCTATGCACGATAAACACTTTCATTTGTATGCTGTGTGCCCTACAATCAATCTTAGAATAAAAGTCTCACATTTATGTCCACTTACTGTTGCTTCTAGAATTTGGCCATCCTCACATATTAATCAATCGGTATTTTTTAGATTTCTTTGCATGTAAGCATGTCTACATGTACTGCTTTTCTATCATCGCTGTTTCATTACACTCTGAAAAACATTCCAAAATGGTATCTTTTCTTGTTGCTGGGGTTGTTACCTCAAATGTCTATTGTTTATTCAAGATGTAGGCTACATTTAATCTGAAACCGTGAACATTATGCAACTTTATAATACATCATTGAACTGTAATTAGTATTTAGCTTTCAGTAAAGCTTTAAAGGTTCATTAGTTGCACCTTTAGATAAAAGATGAATACTACAAGTTACAAAAGATGTGCCCTTGACCATATCACCCTAGTGACAAGGAAAGGTACAGTTTCCATTTTTTTTACTTTCCACGTGCAAGAGAACATGAGGACACTTCCTGAAGGTTATTTAAGTGACAACACACTCATGTTAAGTTAAATTCTAGGTGTACATGGTGTTACTACATTAGGTATTAGTTATGTACTGTGTTTTGAATACTTTCAGCATCTATTCAGCTTAGCATTGTGCATACAATCAGATTTGAGTCTCTGAACAATCCAGGTACATCAAAGATTGTATATCAACAGAGAGTGATAAAAAGCGGCTAGTTGCAACTTCAGAATGGAAGCCCGAACAACAAAGAAGAAAGATTATTTCAGCCAATGCATAAGCACTCATTCATCATCTATACCGCTTTATACTGTAAACAGGGTCATGGGGGTCCTGAAGGTGAGACTTAGGGCTCGAGACTACCGAGCCAGGGTACCAATCCATCGCAGGGCACTTACACACACACTACGGGCAATTTGGAACGCCAATTAGCCTAATCAGCATGTTTTTGGACTGTGGGAGTACCCAGAGGAAACCCACCAAGCATGGGGAGAACAAGCCAACTCTATGCACACAGAGGTGGGAATTGAACCTGGCCAGGAATCAAACTCGGGCCCTGGAGGTGCAAGGCGACAGAGCTAACCACTAAGCCACCCAATGCGTAAGCAATCTTTATATATTAAAGGAGCAGTTTGCATTTTTTAGAGCCATCTGCTGCTTGTACGATGAACTGCAATTAATAACTAACCACAGCACTTTTGCTTAAACATATGTAATCTGTCTGGGTACTATTTAAGGAACTCCAAGGACAAGTAGAGCTGAAGAACTCTGTTCTATTTGGGGGTGGAGCCTATTTCAGGACCAGAAAAACAGGTCCTAATTTATTGGCTAAAGAAAGGCCAATTTATGGCAAAGACACCATTGCATTAACAGATACAACTGCATCTTTAATTCAAAATCCGTTCCTAAGTAAATTATACCTATTGTATCTTTAAGGCTGTAGGGGGAAAAAAAGACAAGACAAGCAAAATGACTTCTAGAAGACATATTTGGTTGACCAGCTAATGAACTGAGATGAGATGAGCTTAATCATTAAAAACAGTGAGTAACTGAAAAAAAAAAAAACCCTATATAACAAAATAAATAATTACAATTATAAAGAAAACACACATGCACAAACATATTACAGTTAATGGCTTGTTTCAAACAACCTGTCAAATCCATTCCAATCCAATACTGTAATTCGGCTGTCCACATATCCGCCACAGAGCAGAAATATGTATAAAAGTGAAAGACAGAGAGAATACATGTAAAAATGAGTAAAATGCAATTAATAGAGTTAAATAGCAATAACGAAATCTAAAAGAATTTTTGTCCCTTTGAACTACTTTTCCTCTGCAAATCTTTGTGTTTGTAAATGTGAGCCTTAGGTATACTGATCCTGCTGGGAAAGCAGCAGTAAACACAGGCCATAAGGTGTAAGAGGTTTTAGTGATAAAGGGGTCGACTTACGCCCCAGTAGAGTCTGACAGCATTAAAGGCAATAACAGTTAGGATCAAAGTGAGACACTTTATGGTGGGGATAAACGCTGGGATATAAGAGAGATGGATCCAGGAAATTGTTCAGCAGTACTGAGAGTTAGTTTACAAGGGCCTGACCCTGGTCACATGCTGTTGTCACTGCTATTGTTATTGTTGTTACTATTGGCAACGTTTGGACTGTTTCTCAGATTGTTCATCTCCAGCTCCAGTTGTCGTATTTTAATGTCCTTCTGCGCTAGCTCGTCTTTCAGCCGCCGCAATTCGTCCTGCTGCCTGAAGAACATCCGCAAGAGCTGAAGAAAGAAATATACACTATCAGTACATGCATGCCCAAATGATGACCCAAACCTGCATCAGGAATAGCACAATTAGCCTACATTCTGCTTGGTGGAGTCTGGCATCCTTTGTTAATTGCTTTCCAATTCAAAGCTCTGGTTTATCCAGAGTCTATCCCAGATACCTAGATGCTTAGACTTTCTTTTAATGAGCGGCTTGATACATACTTGAACTGGCTCGCTGCATTTTTCATCAAATCGATTTGAGCCATGCCATGTCATTACAAATCTCAATAAAAACAGCACATAAAAAACAGCAGCAAATTTGCTTTCTTTTACTTCATTTGAAAATACCTTTACAAATATAACCTCTCATACAAAGGTTATTAAGTGGTTGCATTATTTGCTTGTCTGTAAGGTGGTATCCCTCAAGGGTATGTACTTGGGACCTTTTTATTTCCCTACTTTACCTGATTATTAAAGGTAAGTATATAAAGGTGAATTATAAAAATTATTCATATACTGTAATTGCAGTGGTCTAGATGATGTAATTTTAATTGTTTAATTGACAGGTACATTTAATATATTTTCCAAAGATACGAAAGAGTTACAGTACATTTAAATGACAGCGCTATACAAATAAAATTGGATTGAATTTAAAGGGTAATACCACATTGATGAGCTTAGGAACCATTATTGTGATCCATAATCCATATTTTAAGAGGAACCAAGAACAGCCAGTAAAAAACTTAGCAGTCAATGAGAGAACTTATGATAACAGACAACAACTAGAGCTCAGGATCAAACCTTAGGTATACTGTACTGTTTACCCTTTAATCCATACTGCTCTGTACATTTATTGTATTGACCTGCACCCTTTAGACTACTTAACGTATGGTGTTTAGAGCTTGTTCCAAAAGCTTAATATTGCATTACACTAAATACAATAAGCAGACAGGATAATGAACATCTGCAGGAGCTCCACAGCTTAAACCAGTATTCAGAGCAAATAGTGTGTATTTACACCCCAGTACTTAGTGCAGTAAAATCCCTTTTTTAAAAAAAAAATTTATTTTATGCATGCAAAACACAGGCACCTCGTTCTCTGTGCGGGGAGGCACATTTTCCAGCAGGTCAATCCCGTTCACCACCACACTCTTCTTCTCCTTCACCGGAGCCTTGAACACCAGTTTAGTGGGTTTGCTGTAGCCCTCCTTGAGAGACATTAACACTGGCCCTGCAGTTCCACACCCACACACACACACACACACACACACACACACTCATTGTATTTAACTTTTGTTAACCCTATTACTACTTATCAATAGATGTCCCATTAACCCAGGATATCTGTATTGATTTTAGAAATAGTGAAGTTATCAGTTCATACCCCCAGGAAAAAATAAAGAAGACCACATATGTTCCCACATGGTCAAATGATGAACAGTATTATGCAATATTATGCGAGTTAGTTTGACTGAGTAATCTGACTTAGCATGAGGCATTTCCATTTTATGTTATTTGTTATTCAACCCCGGAACACAGGTTGTTATCTGAAATTTTTATAGGAGAATAAGTGTAAATATAAAGAGAAACGTTCTAAAGAGATTCACAGGACTGTCCACCACTTGGCTACATAGTACCAGCAGAAATGTTAAACTGCTTTCATCCCTGTTAATTCTTCAATTTGTTGGTAACGCTAGTTCCGCCAGCTGGATACGTGTTGGCAGAGTGAAATATCTGGTTATATAAACAAACAGTCATAACCTGTTGATTAAAAAATTGCAGTTCGTGAAACTGTTATATAAAAGCAATATCCCACTCAAGGTCATTCTGTTGTACTGTCCCTATCAGGTGATATTGCTTAAACGTTTTGGGGGACAAGACATAATTATATTAAGTCAGTATAAGTCAAGGACCTCCTTCATAAGATTATTGTCAGTTTCTAATGTACCCAATAGCTGACCATCACATCCACGATTCATCTCTCAACGGTTGTCACAAAGTTGGAAGGACACAGTTATATGAAATGCCTTTGTTTGCTGGAGAATTACTGTAAGAGACCCAAGCCTAATCAGTAAGACAATGCCCCGTTGCACAAAGAGACTATGATTTATTCAGATCATTGTGCTGCAGAGAACATTGAACTCAACCCCACTCAACACTGACTGCACCCCAAGCTTCCTTAAATCCAGTCGACAAATGCCTTCCCAGAAACGTGAGGGTACCATTGAGGTGCAGAGGTGGACACCCTGGCTTCAGAAAATAAAAGTTCTGCTATGTACATGTATTTGTTTCATCCATTAACAAAATTATCTCTTCAGATGGACTGAAGCTAATTAGTCACAGCACCATCACCTGTTTTTCTTAGTTTGTTTGTTTTTACACAGAGAGAACTACAATACTGTACATGGCATATGTATGTTGTCTTAATACTTTTGGCTATATATATATATAAGACATATTTGTACTTGTCAACCCTGGTAAAAACTTTACCTCGATTAACACCACTGAGCCACTCATCAGCAGAGACAGCAGGTTCTGTCCCTGGAGTCATGGGGTAGATGTCCTCCTGATATGTCTCTGACTGCAAACAGAACATGCACACTTGAAACATGTTGACCATGCTTAAAGTGAATGAACTATAGTGTACATTTCAAAGGCTTTCACATATGGGGTTCAGTGTAGCTGATAGAGTTAAAGATTTTAGAGCTACTTTGAAACTCAAATGCACCGCCACACACCGAAGCCAAGGGTAACCGAAGAGGCAGAGATTTCTGAATTCTCAAAATGTTGTGTATGAAACAACTTTACCCTTTCTCCTTTTTTGAAGTGAATTACAGATTTAAAGATTTAGGGCTTCAGTAGTCTGTTGTACTGTATAAGGTGAAATTACGCACTGTTACTAAGGAAAATGTCTTGCTTGCAGATGTTTGTTACTATATTGGTAACTTTATTGGTGAGCTAAGAGGTCATATTCCAGCACAGTTGGGAGGATCTATTTATTTTTACTCCTATCCTCTTATCAAAGCTTTTAAATACTTTTGGGTTTACCACTCCCAGTTGGCTTTCACAGCGTTTTGTGTGTATGCGCGTTTATGTATGTGTAATGAGCTTTACCCTAACATTAACATCTCTGCATGTATAATGATCAGAATGTGAGACAGGCTCTGTGAGTCAGTATAATTACATGCTAGCGGTTTGTTCACTGCACTGATAAATGCGTAGACAGACATTGTAGTCTTCACACGAGGACCGCCCAATCCACTGCCTGTTACCCCATGATGTTAGACAATTAAAGCATTATTTTCAGAGTAGCGATGTGACTGTTGTTAGATTGCAAAAGAAAAAGAAAATATTGCAACATTCTAGGGAAATGTGGACATCATGCTTCATATACACATGAATCATATATGGCTTACTGTCGCCTTGCACCTCCAGGGTCCGGGTTCGATTCCCAGCCGGTTTGATTCCTGTCTATGTGTGCATGGAGTTTGCATGTTCCCCCCGTGCTTGGTGGGTTTCCTCCCACATTCCAAAGACATGTAGGTTAGGTTAATTGATGTTCCCAAATTGGCCGTAGTGTGTATGTGTGTGAGCCCTGCGATGGATTGGTACGCTGTCCAGGGTGTACCGTGCCCTAAGCGCCTGGGTTCCATAGGCTCCAGGCCCGCGCGACCCAGAACACAGGATAAAGCGGTATAGATGATGAGCGATTATTATTATTATTATTTAAATTAAGTGCTAGGTGGCATGGTGGCTTAGTGGTTAGCACTGTTGCTGTGCACCTCCAGAGTCCGGGTTCGATTCCCGGGCCAGGTTTTATTCCTTCCTTGTTGGGTTTCCTCCGAGTTCACTGGTTTCCTCCCACAATCCAAAGACAGGCAGATTAGGCTAATTGCCATTTCCAAATTGCCCGTAGTGTGTGAACGAGTGTGTCTATGTGTGTGTGCTCTGTGATGGATTGGCACCCTGGATTGGTCCAGGGTGTACCCTGCCTTGTGCCTTAAGTCCCCTGGAAAAGGCTCTAATCCCCCCTCTGCGACCCTGTATACAGGATATACTGTGAGACTGGAATTAGGTGCTAACACAACTTAATGCCAGACTTCATAGAGATACATAACACTTACATAAGTCCTTCATGATGATGTCATACCATTGTTTAAAATGATTTGCATGAAAACTGCATGACAACTGATTTTGTAGTGTCATTTTGATATGTCAAAGTCTCATAATGGTGATGGTGGGACACCTTGTTACTTTATGTGTGTAGTGTAAATGTAGGATTATGACTAAAGGGCTAAGGTAGATCTAACTACTTTACTTTCTTAACATGCTTTGTATTACCCAATCAACTGAAATGCCACAACACAACTTTTTCCCAGCACATTCATTCTCTTCTATATTCAGGGGGAAACAAATGCTTGTTCCACCTTAACAGTTCTGTTGTTTTTGCTCACCCTTCTAGGCACGATCATGGAGATGGGCTCGATCAATCCCTTCAGTGTCACCAGCTTATAGAACCTAAAGACCTCACAGGACGCCACATCTAAGCCATGTTTAGGCATTATACCTAACAGACAGAAGTGGACACTTATGACATAAAATATGATAAAGCATTACCAATCCTGCTTGGACAAAAGTGATATAGCAGGAATTATATTTTGACTAACTATGAACAGAAGTAATTCATTAGATTCACAAAACTTGACATTACAGAGTCCTTTCTGAGGTGCAGGGGACCTGAACTCCATCAGGTATTGCAGGTAAGGCTTCTCCGTAGTCACTTCATAGTAGCGAATGTTACCGTCACCCTGAAATAACCCCCATATATCACTTAGTTGAGAGTTGACATAGATATGAAAGCATGCAAATATAAACTGAAACCTGAAATAAATTATATTCAGATCAGATGTAAATTTCTAGACCAACTTTTACACCAGGTCTAAACAGTGCTTAATCCTCTAGTTGCACTATAGTAAAGAATTATATACACGGCACATCGGTAGGGATACTGTCCTTACCTTGCCTGCCAGATACAGCATATGTGTGTCTGCATCATAGAAAGGGAAGAGCAACCCCGAGAGGCCGTCTACCTCCTCCTCTGTTATTGGCATGGACAGATCCTCCTGAGGGTCAGAGAATATAATAAGATTATAAAAACATCATACAAAACAAAGAGCACTAAATGGAATGTTACATTAAGTACTTTATTTAATATATTAGAGAACTGAATGAATATAATTGATACATGTCCACTTTAAACACTATAATAATAATAATAATAATAATAATAATAATAAACACCCCAGTTAGTTATATAATCATTTATGTATTGTCCAGTGCTGCATCCTGTGATCCAAATAAACCTTTAAATAAAAACCATAATGATTTCCACTGCTGTGAGAACTCCAGCAGGACATAGACACCAGGGAACGTTATATTTATGGAAGGTCTGGATCTGTGCATTTTTCTCTCGCTCTCTCTCTCTCTCTCTCTCTCTCTCCCACACATACACACACACGCGCACACACACTCATGCTTAAATACAAACACGACCTCTACAAACAGTGAATGATCTCTTCACCTGATCCCAGAGTGCAATCTGTCGTGTGTTCCAGCGGGACACCCCCGTCGTCAGGAGCCGTTTCATGTTGCCCAGGAACACAACACGGTTTACTTTGTGATTCTTGCAGCTCGCCTCCTGCTCAGACAACAAACACACACACACACACACACACGTTAAATAATTAAAATGAATGCGTATAGATCCTGGGACTCTCAATGCTGCTTAGGTCCTGAATCATCACTTTGTATTGCTAAAAGAAAGTAATCAAGGACTTGCGCTTGACAAGTACAGAGAATAAACAGTACAGTTCACAAGGGTAATACTACAAAAAATTTAAGGATTTCTAAATATGACCGTTTTCGATTTGTAAAATAAACTTCTGTGCACCACATATAAAAAAAAAAAAAGCTAAATAATGGGATACATCGGGTCAAGTCCTATTTTATAACTAATCTGGGTTAATTAATGTAATAATTACAATTAGCACAAACGTTGGCCAAATTGTTCTGTCTAGACGACTGGCTGAGAGCATCTCCAAAACAGCAGGTCTTGTGCAGGATTCTGGGTATACAGTTGTTAGTACCAACCAAAAGTGGTCTAGGGAAGGACAAATGGTGAACTGGTGTCAGGTTCATAGGCCGGCCTAGGCTCCCTGATGTGTGTGGGGAGTGAAGGCTAACATGATTCCACAGAAAAAGCTACAGTAGCTGAAACTGGTAAAAGAAAGTGCTTTTTTGCTCTGATGGAAAGACGTCAGAACCCACACTGCATCACAGTTTGATGTGTATGGGGCTGAGCAGCTGCAGGCCGGTCGGGGTGCCCGTACTGACCTGCATCCACTGCCAAACGTGCCTACAATGGGCTTGTGTGTGCATCAAAACTGGACCATGAGTAATGGAAGAAGGTGGCCTGGTCTGATAAATCATATTTCCTTTTACATCATGTGGATGGCTGGGTGTGTGTGTGTGTGTGTGTGTGTGTGGCGCCACTTAACTGGAGAAAAAATGGCACCCGGATGCACTTTGAGAAGAAGGAGAGCCAGCAGAGGCAGCATGATGCTTTGGGCAACGTTTTCATGGGAACTCTTGTGTCCGGGCACTCAAGTGGAAATTACTTTGACACATACCACCCACCTATATATTGCTGCGGACCATGTACACCTCTTCATAGCAAAGGTACTCTAACTTTAATGGCAATGGCATATTTCAGGAGGATAATGCAGCATGCCATAATGCGGCATGCCATACTGGAAGTATTGTTCAGGAATGGTTTGAGGATCTAATTGAGCATCTGTGGGATGTGCTGGACAAAAAAAGTCCAATCTTAAGGGATCTGTTGCTGAAGTCTTGGTGCCACCAATACACAACACACCTTCGAGGTCTTGTGGAGTCCATGAGTCAAACGGACAAAGCTGTTTTGGTGGCACAAGGGTGACTGAATAGTATAATAATATGGCTCATTAGTTTATATAAATTCATAATCTTAATGAAGAACTACGCGGGTGAGTAACACAACTATGGAAACTTGCAAATGTTTCTGCCATATTTTGATTGAAATCTGTTATAACATTCACTGATGTAAGATCTTTAGACACTACGTTAAGCCATCAAGCTTTCCTGTGTTTTGGAGTCTGTGCGAGTGTGCTTATTAAATACTGTAGTAGTTATAGTGAGGACTTATATAGAGTTTGCGACTCACCTGTAGCACCTGGCCTGAGCGGGGTTCTATGACACGTAGCTTCTTGTCCTTGCAGCTCGTGGCCAACAGGCTTCCGTCAGTGTTGAAGGACATGCAGAGGATCACATCTGTGTGGCAGTCGATCATCTTTACCGGTTCACCAATCTCCAGGTTCCAGATCAGGATCTATAAGTAACAGGTGAAAGTGGACTTTCAGATTTGCTTCTTTGGTTTTATTGAAGATTGAACTGTTACATTAAAGCTAGAGTAGTTAAGTGTGAATAAATAAAGGACTGGTGGGAGGAACTAGTGCCATAGGGCAATTTAATAAATCAGATTTGTGCTAGTTAATATGTATTGCATTGCTTTTGAGTACACCTTGTAGTCGTATCCCGCGCTAAACAGGATGCCGCTGCTGGTCGGGTGCCATTGTATAAGTCCCACTCGTCTACTGTGACCATACAGCTCCAGTATGGGTTCAGTCAAATTCCTTCTCAGTCCACCATCTGGAATCTCCCATATCCGCACCTAGCACACACACACACACACACACACACACACACACACACACACACACACAATGAAGTAATAGTTGGGTCACATTACTTAAATTATTTCCTAGGATTTATGGGAACTTTTTCAAATTTTGTCATGTTACAACCATAAACGTAAATGTATTTTATTGGGATTTTATGTCATATTATGCCACAAACCATGTGGAACTACAAATGAGACTTTATGGTTTTCTTTCAACGTTGGCTTTTTTTCTGCCACTCTTCCATAAAGGACAGATTAGTGGCGTACACAACTAATAGTTGTCCTGTGGACAGATTCTCCCACCTGAGCTGTGGATCTCTCCAGCTGCTCTAGAGTCACCATGGGCCTCTTGGCTGATTCTCTGATTAATGCTCTCCTTGCCCGACCTGTCAGTTTAGGTGGACGGCCATGTCTTGGTAGGTTTGCAGTTGTGCTGTACTCCATTTCCATTTTTCAGATGATGTATTGAACAGCGGTCAGTAAGATGTTCAAAGCTTGGGATATTCTTTTATACCCTAACCCTGCTTTAAACTTCTCCACAACTTTATCTCTGTCCTGGTTTGTGTGTTCCTTGGGCATCACAATGCAGTTTATTCAGTAATGTTCTCTAACAAAGTTCTGAAGGATTCACAGAACAGCTGTATTTATACTGATATTAAATTACACACACATGGACTTTACTTTCTAATTAGGTGACTTCTGAAGACAATGGTTCCACTGAATACTAATGCACTCCACTCTTTTCAGATTTTTAATTGCAAAAAAAAAAATCCTTCCATTTCACAATTACTGTATGTGCCACTTTGTGTCTGTCTATCACATAAAATCGCTATAAAATTTTTGGTTTGTCTGTCCTTGTAATGTTCTATATAGAATGAATTCCGACATGACACCTAAAAAACCTTCTAAGCCTGTAGTTTACTCAACACTATTTTAGTTCAGAGCTGCTATTTTATGAATGCCACAGGAAAATATCAAATAATCTCCTGCTAGCTGATGTACTGGGATTTGAAGGGATTAGTGTTATTATGGAGAGATTTTCTTCTTATTAGAGTTACTGACCCAAAATGACTTTGGACAACAATTTCGGCTAGGAAAGTTTAATACCGTGGCGGTTTGTCTAGTGGTGTGTCCGTGTTTGAATTTGACATGTTTCATTTGCTCATATTTGACATCAAACCCTTTAATTGCAACTTGACATTCAGAACTTTTGCATAACTTCCCTTCATGCACAAATTTATTTTTGGAGTCATTGTGGGTTTTTTTTTGGATAATGAATAGAAATGATTATTTAAATGTATAGAAATGGACCTTGAATTTGATAAACGGATATAAGTTTGCCCTGCTTTCACTCACAGAAGAGTCTTCTGAGCAGGAAGCAATAATGTTCTCATGGAAAGGGTTCCACTTGATATCCAGCACGTTGCCTTGGTGACCGCAGACCTTTGGGTGGTGAGGGTCGATACGGCCGGTCTGCGCAAGAGAAAGACAAAAACACACCCACTCGCAGGTTAGTGTCTGTTACACAGCCAGTTCTCAGTTCAGTCCAACATGTAGTGTAACAAAAGCAGTATTGCACAAATCAAATGAAATATTATTTGTATTATTATTATTATTATTATTATTATTATTAATATTATAAAAGCAAAGGAAGGAAGAAGAGGCAAAGCAGCATGATATAACTGAACTCTGGCCAGATGTCCATATGGCGAGGGCTGATATGAAGCTGATAGGTGTGGTCGGATTAAGGAGTTTGTCCCACACCCTCTATCAATTGCACATTAAACTTTTTTTTTTTCAGCTAGAACTGCTGTTTGTCTCTAATCTATTTTGTAATTTATTCACTTAATTTTCTTTTCATAATATTCCTAATTTGTGTTACTATTAATATTTTATTGTTTTAATTAACTTTAATATAGTTAATATCATTTACACTTAAATCAATCAATATAATTCCTAAAATTTTCTGTCTTATATAACAAAATAACACGTCTATGTGTTGTTTTATATTATTATATACTATCGTTGAATGTTTTGGAGGAGATACTTCAAACTTTACAGCCTACTGTATACTGCAATGCACACTGATGTCCACTGTGTGGCGCTACTTCACAACACTCAAAGCTGTTTAATGGCTCAAGTAAGTTGACCTCCTTCTGAGGTCCTGGAGAGTTTGGATCTTAGGTTATACCCACTGTGCCGTCACATGATTGAATATAAGCAGAATAGTTTGTCAGTTAGCTTGTAAAAAGAGCCATGAAAGAACTCCATACGAGTCCTTTATATATATAAAGAATGATATATATGATCCTTATGCCTTAAACCTGTCATTTCTGGATAAATTTGTTGAAACTGAAACCTGTGTCTGATCTGTTTTCATTTTAACTAAAAACAGATCCTCAAAAAAAGGAGCTCGCACGAAGCTCTTCTTCTAATTATTCTCAGATCATACCATCTAGTCACACTCACAAGACACAAATTGTCATTAATCCCCATCCCTTTTTTTTCTTAATTGTCATTTAAAATTAGCACAGGAACTGCTCAAGGGCACTTTCATTCACCGAGTAATAACATTAAGATTTTCATTGATTTCCCGCTGGGGCTCGGAACCCGGTGGCAAAGGCAATTAGACCCAAAAATAAAAAGGAGAAAAAGAACAATAGATTATAACAAGTCAAAAACTGTCTGGATTTTAGGTAAAATATATCATTTTCATTTGTGTGTCTTGATATTTCTTATACAGTGCATTACACATTTGGCAGCGTTTTTATTCTATTTTATAAAAGAACCGATTTGAAAAGGAAATCATTTGCAAAAAAATCAAAGGCCAACCATGACAGAAAAGTCTTCTCCATTGTGGCATATTGCTAAGAATTTCTATTAAAAGGAGTAAGACAATAAACCCTTATACACAGCTAATGATGTCATTTCACACCAGCAACAATGGAACCCATGGGGAAATCACCCCCTACTGAGACGAAACCAGGCAGAACACAATAACTCTCTGAAACCTGAAATTTGAAAACATGATTTTATCACTCTGTTGGTTGCAACATAATGTATAATACATTGCGCTAAAAAATTGTCACAAATTTAGAAAGGTGGTGGAGGTTCTGGGTTCAATTCCCTGTTCTGTATGGATGGAGTTTGCATATTTACCTCGTGCTTGATGGGTTTCCTCCCACAGCCTAAAGACATGCAGATTAGGCTAATTGGTGTTCCCAAAATTGCCCAAAGTGTGTGAATGCGCATGTGAATGTTGACTGGAGGTCATAAAATGGAAATTATACAATAGTAATCACCAATGACCCCCAGGGTCCCTAGATGGGCTACAGCAGTTCCTTGATGGGTGGATCAATCAAGGACAACAATTTAGGAGATTTTCAACTACTGGAATTGTGTTATGAATTCTCAAACGACTTCATGAAAAAAACAAACTGTGAACTTTTAAGTTCGCAGAAGAAAATCAGGAATGGAGATCACTTAAACGCTTGATGAAATTTCATTTAACAGATAAATAGAGGTAGATTAACTCTTGAATCCTTGAATCTAAAGGTGTTGATTAGTTTTCTATAACAGCACAGCTCCAAAAATAGACAATAGATGTAACATACGAGGACATACGTACAAAAGTTTCGGGACTAGTTTTGTAACACGCCAACAGCTGGACAACATGAGTCAGCATGCACAGTCACTTGTGTACTTCGGGAGCTGTTCAACTGGTGCTATTCTGACAATAAACTTGTATCCATGTCGGCTATTTCATCATGGACTGCAATCTAGAAAAAAGATTGAATGTGAAAAATTCTGCGTGAAACTGGGCACATCTGCCACAGAGACGTTTTGACATGATTCAGCAATTTTATGGCGATGCTGCATTGAGTCGCTCGATGTGTTTTGAGTGGCGTGCTCTCTTCAAGAGCAGAAGAATGACGAGAGATTAGGAAGACTTTCAACAAGCTCGACACCCCCAAAAATGTAGAAAGCATTGAGAACAATCCACAACATTGCTGGCATTGTAGGTGTGTCATACAAAACACTCCAGGCAATCCTCATGTGTGATTTGAACATGCGCCGTGCTGCTGCCACCTTCGTCTCCAGTCTGCTGACCCAGAAGCAGTGAAGGAACATAGAATCAAAGTTCGCCAAGAAGCGTGAGGTGGATGACCTATCCTTGGCGAGGATCATTATTGGTAACGAAACTTGGGT
Source organism: Leiocassis micropogon (assembly GCA_028565275.1). Lineage (NCBI taxonomy): Eukaryota > Metazoa > Chordata > Actinopteri > Siluriformes > Bagridae > Leiocassis > Leiocassis micropogon. The sequence goes on along the minus strand of JAOVVA010000037.1, from coordinate 6,631,242 downwards.
GTATGGGGTACGACCCTGAGACAAAGCAACAGTCTTCACAGTGGAAGAGCCCATCATCTCCATGACAAAAGAAGGCAGGGCAGGTCCTCAGCTCGACCAAGTGCATGCTCAATGACTTTTTTGACATTCGTGGCATTGTGCATCGAGAATGGCGTCTGAGAGAGGATGTACGGCGAAAGTGACCAGATCTGTGGTGCATGAATCTCAAAACTTGTTGATACCCCCTCGTAAATTAAGGTTTACGTATATCATTGCACTATAACGGGCGTTCTACATAATGATGTTTTAAACAAAGTGTATAATCTTTAATATGCATGAAGAGCATTCTGTGAGGACATGTTTATGTAACATTTATGCAAGGAGTTTCCAGTGACGGTGCTGTAATGATTAGAGTGGTAATTTTCATGATAATATTTTATTCGAATTTCTAAGCAAAATGACAATCTGCTATAATGTAAGCGATAACAGGAACCCACTTCTTTCTTGGATGTTCCATCACATTAAGTATAACAATAAACTGTTAAAACAGAATATATCTTTCACTAATGGCGATGACTGGCAAATCACTGTAATATAATGCACCCAAGTGTGGATTATTGTCCTATAACCTCATGCACCATTATATGTTATTGCATACTTATGGATCCTTCTATTTTTTGGACCAGATTTAACAGATTTGCTTACTGCACCAGAGTTGCTCACACACCATACAGCACATCAGGGGGTCCACTGGGTTGACAAGGGGGATGGGTGTTATCAGGATGGCTGGGGGGGACAGACAGGATGGGACTGTCTAAGAGGATGCTGGGATTTCCTGTGAGACACCCAGTTACAGGGGGATGACAAAGGGCCTGGGAGAGAAAGCACTAACATCCTAAATATGTCTATGTTGTTTTCAGTTCACCCTTTTGTGCCTTAAATACCAGGAGTATGAAAGAACATAATAATACTCTTCTTATTATTAGATTTCATTTAATGTTTAGTTTGTTATTCTTAAAATGCTGCTCAAGGAGTGTGCTAAGTTGTGTGCTGCTCTTTTGCCTTCTTTCTTTCTTTCTTTCTTTCTTTCATGCACTAGAATATAAACAGTACTTCGCAAAAGTCATAAGTAGACTGTTTTTTTTTTTTTGCACAAACTTTTTTAAACCTATTTATTTTAACTCAATTATTAAGTCAATGCAAAATTTTGTTTAAAAAAAATCAGATTTAAAAAAATTAGTTTTTCAACAGAAATCTTACAAGAAAATATCTGTAAGCAATAAAAGGAAGTAGCATATTATGTAAAAGAATGCTTCTTGGTTTTGCATGAAGAAGAAACAGGTGCAACAAAGGACTGTGACTGGTTCTGCATGATGTTCAGTGAAACTAAGCAGCTGATTTCCTTAGAAAACTGCACAAATTGTACACATCAAAGTACTATATACTATATATACTGTAT
>JAOVVA010000037.1:6618328-6629704 GCA_028565275.1 Leiocassis micropogon | reverse complement strand
TATATACATTATATTGTAATATATATATATATTATATATATATATATATACACACTATATTGTGATCATGTCATATATCATGAACAGAGGCCTTTCCATCGATCACATCCCTTCTTCTCTTTCTTTGTCTCAATTTGAACCAAAGTCACAGATGTGTTGGCTGTAGACCAGCTTTTGTTCCACACACACACTCACACACACACACACACACGCACACACACACACACTCACACAAACACACGCACACAAACACACACACACACACACAAACACACACACACACACACACACAAACACACACACACACACACAGACATACACACATACACACACACCCTTTACTCTCACAGATGTCTGGGACTGTAGTCACACACATGGATGTTAATTAATTCAGTCAACACCTCTTTCTAAGAGTCATACTAAAGACTGGAAGGAAAATCTGCATGATTACATGTAATTACTGTAAGAGTCTAGACTTTACATAGATGAGCTCAACCAACAACAAAGTTTGTGCGGATTCTAATAAACAAAGGGTTTTATCTGATTTTAAGCACTTTTAACACAAGTAGAAGTAGAAAAAAGTTCAATTCAGGTGTCAGTTAATGCGTATGTTTACATACATGTAATCTGATTTTTTAAAGGGTCATGTGAACAGTATTCTGTGATCTAAAATCAGATCAAGGCTGTTACCAGATTTAATGTAAAGTTGCATTTTCCCCCAAAAAACAGGTCATTCAGCATATGCATGTCATTCATCTGATATTCATCAACAATCAGATTGTTTTTTTCACTTTTTCCAAAAAGTACACATGTATACAAACAACTGAGGAGAGAAAAAAAGCTTGCATCTGTCTTAACCAAGGCCAACATTTTGAGCAACAACCAGCTATTAGTATTTCTAAATAAATATATACCAGTAATCCAAAATGCACGTTCATTAGTAGTCACTAATGTTGTGTCTGTTGTGCTTTTAATCAACAAGACAAACGATACATAATGGGTTTAAAATAAATTTTATGTGCTTAGGAAAATGAATTGATGTAATATTAACCAGTTCTTTTATGTCTTTTTTTTAACTGGCCTTTTTTTTTTTTTTTGCAATACTAGACGCTTGAGTAAAATTTCCAGTTAGTAGATAGGAGCAGATGTTTGCGGTGTATATTTGTAGTGAACTAGTGATTGAGAACAGCTGGGGCGTGAGAGTATGTTATCATGTCATGTGACACATCAGGTGATAAGTATCGAATTTTTTTTTTGGTAAAAGATTCTCAGAAATGGAGTTCAGAAGGGTATTTAAATAGCATGCATTAAATATTATATATTCAGCTTGACTTTTTCTTTGCAAATGTATTCACTATGGACATAAATCTGTAAATATATAAGCAAAACATGTTACATATTCATAAACAATATAGGGAGCATAGTTTTAAAATGTAAATGTCACTGAATTAGCCATCCTGTAAATTAATTTGCTACATTGGTGATTGTACAGTATGTATTTTAGATAACTTATGTAACGTGCTTGAATATATAACTCTTGGTACATTGTACTATTTGCAACTTATAATATCTTGCTAGCTAGTTAGTCACTAGAGTGAAAACATTGCTTTTAACGAGTAACAAAGCTACTGTCCGACTTTAGTTTTCTGAAGCACACAGCTCTATAATGTTATGATATAAAAAGCCGTCCTCTCCCTTAATATAATACGTAATGTTATAAACAGTGACTTCAGTACATGTAGCATTTCCATCTTTTTATGTGGAAAGCCCAGATATATAAGACCATAAACCTGAACATTTTTTCCAACTTTATAACATCTGTGATAAATACAGAGTGCTAACATGATCCAAGTCTATATAACAGTTTTACTGATGTCCAGACTACCTTGAAGAACAGAACGCCTATAAACTAAACTGATTCATATTAACCTAACATGCCAAACTGTAAATGCACATTGTGTTTTAACTATTTATTACTCGGACTAGCACTGTTGAAAAATCCAACTTGGTGTGACCACATACTGGATATAAAAACAGAGGCTGAGCTGAACAAGCGAATAGACCATCATTGCTAGCTGATGAGTACCAGAAACAACAGCTTCTAAATCACTAATAATAATGCTACATAACAGACAAACCATTGGTAAACATTTATGTGCCGCTCAAACTCTGAGTTACCATATTGTGTATTGAATTTAACCTGATTGTGCCATCTCTACCATTTGGTTGAGGTGCGGTGTGATTAAAAAATCCACTAGATCATGTTGTGCAGACCAGAAGAATTCTAATGATCCAAAATACGTATGCTCTTGTAAGTCTGCATTTGATGTGATTTTCTTTCTGGTATTTGCATTTGCTGCCTTGTGTGGCACAAACTCTTCCTGGTCAGGAAGTCAGGAAGTTATTTTTCTATATAGGAAGCAGTATAATGAGCTCTCGTTTATTTATAATCAAAAGCAGCTACCATAGTCAGTTGGTCATATGGGGGTGGATAAAAAATTGAATGAAAACCTCTGCATGAATCTTCATCTGCAGTTAAGAGTAGCGAGGATAATGCTTGTGTGTGTGTGTGTGTGTGTGTGTGTGTGCAGAGAACAGTTTTTTAAATGTAACATAACATATGTGGTGGCTGTGTTTATGTAGCTAATTTTTTTTTTTACTTTGTAAATCTCACGGTTACTGTGCTTTGTTGAAATGTATGACAATACTTAGCAACAATGAACAACCACAAAGAAAAACTGTATTTTTGCACAGTTCATCTGTTTGCACCAATTTGAAATTATATATATCTATAATAAACACCACTTAACACTTTAATCGAGGTTACCAGTTACACACATCACACCCAATATATAAGTTAGTTACTTATATCTACTGCCTCAATAACAGGCACATCTTTCAGTTCTGTTTATTTTCTGTGTATATTGTTCTTCGAGGAATATCATCTAGACTAGCACAAATAAGTGACACCTCAACCATTTGGAAAAGGGCTACACTGGGGTCCATTAAAAAAAAAAAAAACATTAATTTTAGTTTTTATTGAGTCAAGTACATAAATTAATATATCTTCTTATTGCTGTTCTTTTAATGGATTTGTTAAAAGAAAGTTGTTTAAAGTTGTTTACAGTATGATGTGATGATTGATGACCCATGGTTATTCAGAGGTTAATTTAACATTTGAATTAAGATTTTTCCAACTCTACCCAAATTAGGTACATAAGGTAAAGCAACAAATAAAAAAAAAAACTAAGATTGAATAAATCCTCATATCACTCCCATGCTTCATGTGGTTTGACTTCTCCATACACAAGTTAGCTCTTGTCAAACATTTGATTCAAGGGACTTTTAATTGTGCAGAATAATAGACCACAGTTATGAGAGTAAACATTACCTTTCATTTTCTATATAAGCACATATCCCAATGTTTCAGTCCTGCTTGGATAACATTAAGGTAGAAATTTTTCTCAATTGGAGAGAGGTCAGGACTGTCGCAAAAACACTGGATGTCGCAAAAACACCCAGTTAAATTCTGTAATGTGCAGAAGTGGTGCAGTGGGCAGTATGAGAACGGGCGGTATTATGCATTGTCCTGCAAAAATAGAACACATTTGGTAATCAAACCAGGCCATTTTTTCCTTTACTAATAAATGGCCATTGAAGGCATTCCTGGGAGGCCAGAGTCTAGATGTGAACAGAGTCTGATCATGGCCCTGTAATGAGAAAACTCTCTACCTTGATGGTATTCAAGCAGTAGTGAAAAACGGGGATAAGTGTATTAGTGTAGCAGGGGATCATATAGTTAGTTTTTACTCTCATAACCGTGTTCTGTTATTCTGCACAATCAAACATTCAGGTTTGCCCTGAATGCCTCTTGTGGTCTCCTTTTCTGGCTGGATGTGAAAAATGTCATATACAAACTCTCGTAAAATGTGCACAAATATATTACAAAGAAAATTAAACGAATTCTTATCTCGCAAAAACCTTGGACAGTAAGTGACTTCAACAACGGTCACTACGAGAGACAAACTACAAACAACACCTTTTTTTCTAGCGTGAAATGGAGGTGAATTGTCAGAACTCCTAACACTTATACTAACTTAGACTAACACTTATTCTAGCCCTGGTGATCAGCAGCTAACTTCTGATCTTTTTACAACCATCACACATTTATTTATAGTCAGTTTGTGGAAACTTGCAGCACTTTCATCATAGTCATCTCATATAGTAGTCTGGATTGTACTCAGTCTCGCTTGAAGATTTTTGCCAGACTTTTTGATTTCTCATGAAGTCACTGCTTTTTGTTTGTTTGTTTGTTTGCTTGCTTGCTTAATGGAACACATTTTTCAAGTTATTGTCACATTCTAGCAGCTGTCAGTAAGTCTACCAGAATTAATATCCTAAACATTAGCATTGAATACAATAATTCCTTTTTCGGTGTGTCTGACATTCAGACTAATCTGACAATTAGCGCCGAAAACATCTCCACAGTTATAACTCACAGTTACACCGGCATCTCCACAACATTCTGTGTTCTTGTAACCAAAGCAGAGGAAAGCCACAAGCAAGAAGCTAGCAGGAGGCTGGAAAGTGTGTGTCACACTTTCTGCTAATTAACACTCTACTTCATTCCTCCCAGACGGACAACCGGTGTGTGCAGTTCCAATGGTGGCAGTCATGATGCAATGCCTCGTGGCATGGTTTGGCATGCTCCATATAGCCACTACTGTGTCAGGATTTTACCTGGTGCATGTATGCGCTGTAATTATGAACCACTGTTACAGTGCAATTAATCTGATTAAATAAATTTTTCCATTTACTTTTAATTATTTTGTGTCTCTGTGTATCAAAAACTCTCCAAACCTAGAAGTAGCTGAGTGTTGCAAAAAGCAGACTTTATTAGGACACATACATACATGTTTTGAGTCGGTTTGATCATCATCGGTGAATAATAATAAACAAATATAATAATAAAATAAAAATAAATAATAGTAATAAAGTTTACCAAACCAATTCCTAAAATGTACTTGTACGGATGGTCTGACTCAGATGAAATAGGATGCTACTTATAACTCAGTGACCTTGAGTTGAAGTTACTATATTACAACATCAGCATCTGGCAAGTTTTTCTACTGACAATGCCCCAGGAGGAGTTTAACGTTCCTTCACTATGCCAAACTGCAAGCATTTTATTTCAGTTAGATTTATCTGTAATAGTTCAATAATAATTTTTTCCATGGTTTTTGTCTTTGTGCATGCCTACTACTATATTTCTGATGGTTAAACCATTTTGAATGACATCATACATGCCACATGTCCAATATTTTCCCCCTTTCCCATCTTTTGATGAACGTCTGGTCATGTACTTTACATTCCATAATGTGAGACCAGTTTGTTTTACACGCAGGACCCTGGTCAGTTCTCCTTTGTTCGTAAACTATATTAAATACTCCAATATTAAAACCTAAAATTAAAGTATCTGGTTCACTAACTCAAGATTTGCTTGAGAACTGTGTGCCAGCTGATAATGCTCTAGGAAACTATTTAGTCATGAATACTCAGCCAGAGAGTGAAAAATAAGCTTTGGCGTTAAAAGGATGCCAGGCATTTAATGGTTTGAGACTAGATAATGAATTTGGATTCAATTTTGTTAATGCAGCGTTTGAAATTATTTTGGCGGGTCAGAGATGCATCATACGTAATGTTTTAGGGCTATGCTCCAGATCCACTGAGACTCTGGCCAAAATAAAGCATTTACTGAAAATGACTGAATAAAGGAGGCTAATCTATTTGATTGTATTCTAGACATTCTATCTGCCAGTGGACAGATTATTAACTAATGGCAGTACATTAAAAAAAATGACCCTCAATGTACAGGTTGTGTAAAGTCTGCAGAAAAGCCTGTATTGTCTGCAAAAAGACAATACCAGGCAAACAGGGAAAGAGAAAGAGAGATTTACTGAAATTAAATAGATTAAATAAAGGATTTAACAAAAGAAAAACTTAGACTGGATTAAAAAAAAAAAAAGTGAGCGAGAGATCAGTCAAAACTCCTGTGGAGCTTCCCAATAAAACCTAAACGGAAATCAGACAGCAATACTCCTCTCGCCATGCCATCCTCCAGCTAAAGGCCTGGGAACCCAGCCGGAGGTAGACGCCTTGCGGAATGAGCTCATTCATGGTACAAAGCCCCAGATGAGCCGTCCCGCTGCACCACACATCAGCTATGTGACTTTGAGCGTTTGTCACAAAAGTGCCATTGATAGCTTGGCTTGAGAGCATGACCCAATGGCCAGTGTAGCGTGACCGGATACAGGACTGTGGAGAAAACAGTGCAAGATGGATGGAGAGAGAACACAATAGAGATCATACTGTCATCTATAAATGCCCTGTAGCCATCACAGTCATGGATCTTTGTTCTTTGAAGTCATGAATTTCATATATGCTCAGTTTACGCTCTCTGATCACGCTGATTTCTTTTATTATGATCTCAAGGGTCCGGATTTAAGAATAATACTCAATTGTGTTTCTCTTTGTCCTCATGACAGCTAGAGAATTGGTCTAAGCAGCATGACTTAAATAAATGCTACATCTCAAAGCTTTCTAAAGTTCTTTCAACAGAGCTCTCTGTTCTCTCTGCCTTAATTACAGAGACCCTTCTGTACTTAATCTTTCTGCTCTGGTCGTGTTTTTGACCTGAAGCAAGGCCAAAAGGTTATGGAGGACTCAGCAACTCTCTAATTTGCCGTATTTTAAAGCCAAAGATTACTGTAATAGGCAATCTCAGTCTTTTCTTTAGTGGACTCCCAGAATGAGGGATTTGCTGCCATGAGCCATGGATCTAGACAGAGCATGTAACCAGAGTTCACCTTAGCGATGAAAAGCACCAATGCTTCCTGCTGCTTCACTATTTTGTCATTATGGTATCACCATGAGTAGATGTTTCATACGTTTAGTTAGAGAAACATCATTATAAAATGTATGAATGATTGTATTGTTGTAATGTTTAAGGGACATTTGTATTTCTAGGGGCACTATTTCTTTAAGCTGAGCTGTTACATCCTCACAGAACCATGCTGTCTCTCTGCACACCTTTTCGTCCCCTAGGTATGCAAAACCACAGGGACATGATGTTAGAGTACAGCAGGTTGACTCTTCCTATGTTTTGTAGTTACTTGTAAGCATGTATTGTTGGGCTGAGTCAATTAATACCAATGCAGTAGTTATACTGTATATAGCTATAGTGTTGGTCGTAATACTGATACCCGGATAGTAGATGAGTACGTGCTTAAAATTGGATTTTTGTTTGATTTTTGTAAGTGTCCTTATTTACATGCCTTGATTGTGTTTTTCTTCTATTGTCCTTCCTTCCTTGGCCTTGGGTTGATGTGCTATATGTGGCACAAAAATCTTCTCTTGTTGAACCCTGGCTCTGAGTCACTTTATTCCTTCATCTTCTAATTCTGTAGTCATACCCAGAAGGATTTACAATAGTACTATACCATAGGATGTCCTGTTTTATATAGGATGTTAATTAGCACCCTAATTAAAAAGATGAATTAAAAACATGATAACCATTTACCCTCTATAGAGCCTTTCCCAAAAATCTGTATATAATAAAGATGTCAGTACACCTTCTTTAGGTTTAGATTCTTTCTTCTTCTTTTTTTTTTGCACCAGCAAATTTCTTAGATGTTCTTTTTGGTTGTTGCTGAAAATCATTCCAGAATAATGTTAACATTTACGGCAGGATTAGTTCAGTTCTCTGAAACACTAAATAAAATTGCTAAAAAACCTTCAGTCAAATGACCTCAAATGACCTCTTCTATCTAGAACCCATCAGCAGCGCGGGCTCTGAATAAAAGCCCATTTTCAAGCTAAGAAGCCTTAACCAGCCTTAAACTATATGTATACAGTACGTTTTCCATAAAAGCATCTCTGACACCAAACTAAATCCTGGATCTGACCAAACACACACATCCTCTTGTTCTACAGACGCTTGGCTGTTTGGAGTTTGTATACAAGCACAACCAACACAGTTGTGCCAAGACCTATAAAACTTGTGGTTTTTACACTTAAGTGTGCCACCAGTTCAGGGTACTTCTGTGGTGTGATTTAATTCTCCCATTGTGCTGATTTTCATTCACTCCTGACTAGAAGACAAATGCTCTGGCAGAAAGGCAGTTGTTAGACAAGTGTTAGCTCTTGTTGTCTGAGGTTACCTGAGTGACTGGGATAACGATGAAGGCTCCTCCTCCAGCACTCTCTGTCACTATAGCCAGGAACTTGCTGTTGACAGCGCAGAAGTGGTTGTCATGGACGTTCTTGGTGATGGGGATGCCTTCGAAGCAGTGCTCCCTGTTGGCAACTTTGCCATAGACGTTTCGAAACTTGGAGCTTCGGTAGGCCGGGCGCCATGACATCTGTGGAACACAAACAGGAAAGGAGGAGATCAGAAAGGGGGCTATGGTGTTCATAAATGCTGCCTCATTTCAGTTTTAGGCTTTTTTATAGCTTACTTTTGGTAGGAAACTCACAGCTCTGGAACTTTGTACTTTTTTCATAAATGAAAATGAGTATTTAATAGCTAAACTTAATAGTCTTGTCCTACCAAAAGAACATGTAACACATTTGGTTCATATTATAAAGAGCTTAATGATTATTATTTAGCTTATTAAACCTAGTAATCATAAAATTCCTTTATAAATAATGTAGAGAAAGCCAAAAACATGCAGTGAATGGAAACAATCAAGAGACGTAGACTCACAAGCATAAATAGTGGCGTTAAATTATGTTTATAATAAATGTGCAGACAAAAGATTTAGTGCTTGCTAAGGCGAGAATGTTGTTTAATATTGTATATGGGTATTAGATTTAGAAAGGACACGCCAAATATTTGAATATGAGTAGGAATGGGTAAGGGACTTCTATGCTACTGGAGCTAAGACTTCTAGGACTTCTACTAATTAGTATATCGTATCTAAAAGTTTAAACAGCATGCCAAAGAAAAAGGTCCATTCAAACCATTAGCTTGCATTATTAACTAGATTTTAAGTGGAAAAAAAGTAGAACTTCCATTACAATACTTTGTAAAGGTTGCATCCATCCGTCTAGTAACCTGAAAATGGAGAACCCGGGGGAAACTCACAAAGCATGGAGAGGACAGACCTAACGCAGGAATCAAACCCAGGATCCAGAGGTGCAAGGCGACAGTGATAACCACTAATCCGCCAAAGGTTGCAGATTGTCCTCTTTTTTGAAACAATAAGTCTGACAAATCTCCCAAATGTGTCTTTTTTTTTGTTCCATTTGGAATTCACCTCAGAACCTCCATTCAGGCATGCTTTATTTTCTTCCTATTTCACTTTTTTCAAAACCCATTGTTTCAGTCAGCATGTTTACATGACATTGTGTTTGTCCAACTACTTGTGCTATTCTGATGAAAACTGTTAGTCAGACTGACCTTGTACTAAATCGTACTTCTCTAAGTCAGACTAGCACACCCAGATAATGCGGTTTGGAGATGAGCTACTACTTGCATGTATAATTTATTGGGACACAGAAATCGGCGCTGCATGCATTCTCCACCATTCCTGCACCGGGCTTTGACACAGCAGTCAAACTAAATGCTTAAGAAGCCAATAACATTATGGCAGTGTTGTCTGCCTTCAGATACTGTAAGACCATAAACACAAGGGATAGCTTGCATCTCATTTGTACAAAAAGTAAAGCATACAGGACATACCAAATGTACAGTGCTGTAAAGTTTTCCATGTTTTCACCGCACAATATGGTACCAGTTTGCCACCAACTGTGTTTTGGTCTGTGATATAATCAGTTAACTAGGAATACAATATAACATACAATATACCATACTCGGACATACTGAAAAGGAGCATATGGCAACCTATTGTAGCAGAGTCGGACATACTGTATTCGGTCAATAAATCGATTCCCCTTCCATGCTTGTATAAAGGGACAAGGACTGTAGTCACATTAAATGTCCTAGTTGAGCTATAACCAATGCTTGACTGAACTGTGAGTGTAAATGGACTGAATGTCTGTAGCTTTCAATAAACTGCCCTTTTAAGGAAGTCCATTCTCCTAGCTAATCGGCCCAACACCAGGAGCATCCGTGTTCAGGACCTTTTCAGCCATTTGACACATTGGTTTAGGTTTTTCCCACTCAACGGTAAAATAGTTTTAAAAAAGTTACTAACAGCTGAAAAAGGCTAGGTTAACCTTTAGAGGATAACTGCTACCTGTCAGCCTAGCATTATTTACCATAACACTTAAAAACGGCACCTAGAGGATGGCAGAACTGGGCGGAGTTAAGCAGAGTTGGATAAGTTAAGCATTGTGCCAGGAGTCTGTTTTTGAATTGCTTCTTTAAGCCCTAGGCAATAATTTTAATTTGGCTGTTTGCACATTCTGGAGACCCATCGGAATGTTTAAAATGATGAAAAAGTGATTTTTTTTTTTGCATAATAGGCTCCCTTTAAAGTAAATCTAAAAAATCAATATTTAAATACAAAACCTCCCCAAAACTGCCTGCAGGAGTGCTGCATATTGCGGGATCCTGCGATAATGAGGGAGACTGAGACTGTGGTGCTTATAACAAAAAAAATTTGGCCCAGACTCAAGAACAGAACGAGAGGAAGCGGCAATCCAGGCAATCCAGAATGATTTATCATCTCAGTTTGTCCCTGTTTGCCTTCACAAGGATGAAATCACTCATGATTACAGGTGGAAATGGCATGTGTGCATGTGTGTGTGTGTGTGTGTGTGGCTATGTATGTGTGTGTGTGTGTGTGTGTGTGTGTGTGGGCCACACACGCTCGGGTCCTGCTGTTAATCTGGCAGTAACGTGTGAGGTAGCATGCTAAAGAGGGGGCGGCTCATTATTTTGTTCTCTGCAGAGGAGACAAAAAAGCCTAAGACATTAATCTACAAAGAACAAAACATTTGGGCTTTCCTTCTCTCTTTCTTTCACCTTGTGCGTGTGTGTGTGTGTGTGTGTGTGCACGCACATATATTAGCACATAAATTAAATATCTGACAGTTCTGTCCTTGTAGGAACATAAGCTTTTGATAATAATAATAATAATAATAATAATAATAATAATAATAATAACTGTTTCCTTTTGCTTAGAGTGGAAGCTGCAATAATAATTATGCTGATGAAAGTTTCTCACAAGAAGTGTGTGTGTATGTGTGTGTGTAAAACCATGTGAACTGACATAAACATACAGTATAATGTCTCTCTGTTTATTAGTAAATGATCAACATGCAAAAAGGCCTTGAGCTTTAGGGAGGCATCCTGCTCTCAAAGATATCCATTCATGTGTTATCACAGACATTCCCTCAGCATGACCCCAC
>JAOVVA010000037.1:6606180-6617518 GCA_028565275.1 Leiocassis micropogon | reverse complement strand
TATATCCTGCTCATGATCAGTAACTTCCCTGTAACTCAATTCACATTTTCAATATTAAGCCTCCATAAATAAACCACTGAATAAATATATAGTAAACATTTCCTAAATGTAGCATTGTGCCAGTCTCTTAGCTTTTAGCTGCTTTCGTTTGCTTGTCTACAATCTTTAAGCTAAGTCTCACAGAAGGAAAAAAATAAAACAGTATCACCTTGAGTTCCTCAGGACCATCCAGTTAGTCAGTCTATCGCTCCTCACTGGTTTCCGTCTTCCTCTTTACTCCCAGGCGTCTCCTTCTGCACCCACCCTCTTTCCCTCCCATCCTCTCTCTCTCTTTTCCTCCCTCCCTTTGTTACAGCCCCAGCTGCAGTACTAGTGTACTCACTAAATATTGCAGAATCTCCATCTTTACACATTATCGAATATTGCTCTGTGCTGCAAGCACTCCGTCTTTTTCACCAAGTCTGGATTTCAACAAAAGGCTCATTTCTGGAACAATCACTTTATCTGCTTAGCTGTGATCTGATTTTTATATAAGTATATTTGATAATACACATTTCCAGTGTCCATCCATTGATATTGAGAAAACATCTTCCTGTTATTTCTAAGATTTTTATTAGACGAGAGGTAGCTCAAAACTTTGGCTAGAGTGACTGACATTTAATTTTCGGTTAAATATCATAAATTTTCATATGAGCAGAAATGATTAGTGTTACTAATACGAGATATCAACTTACCTGCTAAAACAACTGCAAGCTTAGCAATATAATCATAGAAAATGACTTCATAGAAAAACAGTGAACTAAAGAGACCAGGGCTAAGGGAGGAATACCTATTCTCATGAAACAACACCAAAAAAAAGAAAACTCATTCTGAAGAGCAAGGTGTATCCTGCAATAAATACAGCAAATAATATATAAAAAAAAACCATCAACAAATAAAAAAAAAAAAAAAAGGAAATAATATAAAATCGATGTGTGAGATTTTCAGCGTTTTCAACCTGCTCAATAACCGTAATGTTAAATTCTCCTGTTCCATCCTGTGGGAAAGTAGGGCAGTTAAATCACTTTATGCAACACTTTTTTTTTCCGTTTAAGAAAAAGAGAAACTCAATACTTAAATGTGTAATAAAGGTATGACAGTTTCACTTAGTGATCCCACATGGTATCCTTGTGCACTAAACTTCATTTTAAAGAATACTTAAGGGAAAATTGAACACTACGTCTTAGACTCTCAGAAACTGTCAACTCCAGACTTTCTTGCCTTCCTAAATGCATATGTTTTTCCTATTAGTTGTACTGTATGAACTGAATAATTCATAGAAGTTATTGAAGAATGTGTTTTAAGATGAATAACCGAGCAAGAAGACAAGGTCAAGGGAATAGAGTGTAACTTGGATTTAGGTCAAAACAAACTGAAATCTTGTTTTATTAATTTCCCTTTTTACCTATTGACATAGGCCCAGCATGGGTTCTTTAAACCATTCATTTCCTCCATTATTCATGTAATATTATATTCCCTAGGGTCTTTTCTAATCTCATACTTATTTCTGAGTGTTTTACGGTTTGGTGGATTTGCTGAATGTTGCTGTCATTTGCAGATATGACTACAGCGATGTTAAAAAATGATTTCAAGTAGCATATGTTTGATTTGCTAGTCAATTATTTTATAGCGCTAGTTAGCGTCGACACTTCTGCTCCTCTGGGATCGTTCGGATCTCGAGACGAACATCTCTGCAGTATTGATTTAGTATTCGCCGCATAGTGCTGGAACGGTATGCGCATCCATTTTGTATGCAGTGTGCAGTGATATAGATTACATGGATATACTGTATGCAGTATGATAAAGCAGGTGTGTATGCACAGGTGGGTACAGTATTGCGCCAAGGACATGCAACATCTTCAACGATGAGAAAAATATCGTACTGCACATGTGTTCTAGCTGAGGGCCAAGGCATTCCAGAGAATTCACATGGTTTATTGATTTTTCCACATTTCGCCTGCAGTCAGTGCTCCTTTGCTTGCTCTCTCTCTCTCTATCTCAGCTGGACAGTGTAATGATGCCAAACAATGCAGCCAAAGGATTTATTTTCACAAAAAAATGCTCTTAGAACACCAAATCCTAATGTGTTATTAATATCTCAGATTCCATCATTATGCAAACCGACCATGCAAAACTCCAACCATTTTCAAAAACTTAATATCACCCAGAAGTCCTGTTTGATCAATGAAGCAGAAACAACCAGATCTGTCTTCAAATCTTTAAAAAACTTCCCATTGCTTGGTTGCAATATGGGCACCCAAAAATCTCTCTACTGTTGGAAACCAACAAAATGCTCCAGTGAAACACAGAGCTAATTTACTCTTGCCCAGGCTGGCTGCCAGACCCTGTAATCATTCATAAACCTGTCATAAATATGACTGGATCACTTAAAGCACTCAAATTAAATCTCTTTCATACAGGGCCATTTCGGTTCAAGAGAGGAAGCATGTGTCTTTGGTGTATGGAACGGAAAACAAAAAGTGACTGAAAAGCCTACATTAGGATGCAATCGGTCCCTTGCTATGCCACTGTTCAAGACTTTTGTGAAGACCTCAGATACCCAGCTGCAGACCCACTTTCCCCCTTATGGAAGGAGAGGCTCCGGAGATGGAGTTCCCTCTCAGCATGTGATAACTAACATAGATCCAGAGTTCTGGCTGTTTTGGCAGCTTTTGATCCAGCTGTGGTGCTGAGCTACTCTCACAAGCTCAGCTACAGCTGGAAGAGAGCCTGATAACACGCTGCGCATTGACACTTTGCATTTTGGAGATTGCCTTTGCCACTGATGTCTCTCAGACACACACATGATATGGTGAGAATGTATTATCCAATCAAGAACCAGCTTCCTCTCTCATTAGAAATTTGGGCAGGGTTGCAAGAGTTTTTTGCAGTATTCACAAATAATAATAATAATAAATAAATAAAAATAAATAAAAAAACAAAGGTGTTTATGTTGTTCATCCTATGCAAATACTGAAAAAGAAGTAAAACTGTCACCGATTTCCAATGCGTAAATGCTTGGTTCCAGGTTCAGTTCAGTTTTGTAGAGCATTTGTTGATTTTTTTGTGATTTTTTTGGAGTTTCAATACTTGGCAAACCTGGACTCAAGACAATCCCAAAGAAGATGAAAGAGGGCCACAATGTACTCCAAAGTATTCAATAAATATTTCAAATGTAAATACATCATTACAAAGCTAAAGTGGCTACTAAAATAATCCCACTTATAATGAACAAGCACGCACACACACAGGCTGTGTATTAATTGACCATCAAATACAGTATGTTCCATATCCTCTAATGGTTTACAGATTCTTTATGATATTAATGTAATTATTCATTCAAATATGATGTTCAACTGTGCATGAAAATGGGAAGCGGTCAGCCAGGCAATTCATACCACTTAAATTATGTTATCCGATAGACAAAAAACTTAACATTTAAGCTTTGCAACACTGTTAGAGTTTACCTTGAACCACTATTTGTTCTATTGAGGAAGAACATTGTTTTTGGACATTCGTATTTATGGGCTATGTACCCCAAAGTTTAGAATGACTCTAGTAGGTCTCAGTGAAATCCAAGTTCAAGAGGTGTATACATTCACGGTCCAAATCCTATTCTGATTATGTAAAGGTACAGAGTATTCATGGGAAAGAAATGGTTTATTGTGTGATAGCAAACATGTACCAGTCACGGCTATGATTGTTGTTTGTTTTTTGGCAGCTTCTGTCAAGGGAGCGCTACAGAAGACCTCCGATCCACACACAACTTGACATAGATGCCCTTCCTGATGCAACCCTCCCATTTTACCCAGGTTTGTGGCCAGCACTTCATGCAGCGGATGGAGTTTGGTTAATGAACATGGGCCTTCTGCATGGCAGGCGAGAAACCTACCACTGTGCTACCAGTGCCTGGTCAAAGCTATGTTAAAATGGAATTAAAAAATGCATTCAAATAAACCCTTGCCACTGAAGAACGAAGTAAATGGGAAGTTTTATTATTTTTATTTTTTACAAAATGCTTTTCATAAGTAGTGCTACTCCATAATATTCTTCAGTCATAGCAGCTCTTACTCTAATACCCCTATCTCACTTACGCGGTTTCGCGCGGTGGCCGTAAGTACGATTCATCATGATTCACCGCGAGTTTTGGCGCTGCGATTACGTTTCCATCTTTTCCGCGTGAAAAAATTTTACTCTTTTTTTGGCAGTCCTCACAGACGCTTGCGGACCTTGCAGAACTTCGCGGAACGTCAGCGAAACATGAAGACCTGAGACCTTACAGAACTTCACGGAACGTCAGCGGAACGTGAAAACCTGAGACCTTGCAGAACTTTGCGGAACGTCGGGTATAAGTATTCTTCAGAAGTGAGACTAAAGGTTTCCACTAATTTGCATTGCGTTGGCTAGAGTCCTATCATCCGGAGATCGCTGGTTCGATTCCCGGGTGATTGCTGTAACCTCTCGCAGCCGGAAGTCTAGAGAGAGCTGATTGGCCGAGCTCTCTCGGAGGGGAGGGATGAGAGGTACTTAGTGCTCCCACATTAATCACAGCTATACAGCCGATCAGGCGCGTCTGTGAGCTCGCGCACGCGAAAGGAGCGGATAGCGCTGTCCTCCGAGCAGTTCGAAAAGAAGCGGTCGGCTGGCGTCACGTGGTTCGGAGGAAACACGTGATAGTCTTCGGTCCTCCTGGCTGAGTGGTAGTAGTAGCCTTAATGTGAGAGCGCCCTAGTGACGGGGAGGAATTGGACACGACTAAATTAGGGAGAAAATCTGGAAAAAATTAAGAAAATAATAAAAATAAAAATAAATATTTTAAACATCTGTTAGTATGAAACATAGTACTGTATGTCATGCTATTTAGAAATGATGATATGATTATATTATAATGCATATCTATAGACATTAAAATCCCACTTGTTTCTAACTGAGAATGGAGTCTGGCTTACTTACTGGTTAGGAAGCAGAAAGATATGGCGTTGGGTTAAAATCTTACAAAGACATGCATATCTAGGTATATACGTGTATATTTATAAATCCTGTAATTTATAAATATAAATATAAATCCTGTTTCTGGAGCATTATAAACAAATTAAATCATTTATTATTTTACATTTCTTTTATTACTATGACATATTGGTGTCCCAGTCAGGATCAATTCATAACCAGTGTTCATATGATACACCACAGATCCACAGAACCAGGATAGAGCAGTCCCTAAAGATAAATGAATGTGTGTAAATGAATGCTTAAATGATTTTTTAAGATACAGCTAAAACATGATTTGTACAGTGAAAGATTTGTTTTGTAGGACTGAAAACCGAAAAAGTCATTTATTTTATCAACCCATCATTTTCATTGGGAAATCGCAAATTGAAATGGTAATGATGAAACAGCCATGCCTGGAGTTCGGGACTGAATAACGGGCTGTGCTTCTTAGGTGAGACAATGGCATTATTTTCCTTCCTATCATTCAGAGCGACACTATATAATCGCTGTATACACAATGAAGCAATTAGTGCTTTCTTATTCAGCTCGGCTACACTACAATGTTGAAATTCAGTGTCAAGGATGATCCGTGTGATAGCCTTTTCGCTCCTAGACTGATTGACAGTCAGACTGTACCCTCGTGCCTACAACTGCATCCTGAACTCATCACATGTAAACCTGAAAAGCCTTCAGCTATTCACAAAACAAACTGTGACTCTACAAGCAGACAAAGGAGGAAAACCAGGTGCTCTTGAGTTACCGGAGGCGCATGAGGTTATAAAAAATGAAGAAGACAAAAATCAGAATGTGGCAGATGGTCAAGGACACACACTTGAAGGAGGAGATCCTCCCTAACGAAACTTCATCTCCCTTCCTGCTCATTAGCTGCATTTCATCCAGTCAATGATCTACACCTATAAATCTACATGCTCTGCTGATTTTCTTTTCATTTTCTGCTTAATAAGACAGTTGCAGTAGGGAAAAAAAAGAAAAAAGCATATGTCATAATCTGGAGTCAAACTGGCATTTACATAAAATCTAAACTGATTTCATTAATTGATGCAAAAATATTGAAACAGTGCAGTTCAATTTATCTATGAAGTAGAAATATTAATACCTATAGTATTTGTATATATTTTTATAGATATAATTTTATACCCATGTCATAAAGTGTAATTGTACAACGTACAATGACCTGGCTTCTTCTTGGTCAGAATTGGCCATACATACAGTAACAGTTCCTCTGATTTCTTGCCAAATATTCACGCTACTATAAATCCTTTAAACTAGCAAAAAAAAAAAAATGCATACAAAGAATCAAGGATCTGGTTAGCAAGTTTCTGCTGGCGAAAAAGATATCATTATGATGATTACATAATAGATTAGACATTGGTTCGTACCAGTGGTGCGTGGCCAATGGCCAAATGAGGACTGACAGGATGAAACTTTTCATGAATTAAGGCGAGCAATCGACTAATATCTACAGAAATCCTAAGGCACAGACTAATGATGGGACTCTTAGTCGCAGCAAAACATCTGAATGTTGCAAACATTTTGAAGAAAGCCGTACATTCATGAATGATGATCCCGGCAAAGGTGGCTAAGAGCCCAGTGCAGTCATTCCCATGAAAATTCAGTGAGTGGAATGTCTGATCCTTGAAAATTGACGAATAACTTGTTGCCAGGTTGCAGAAGAGAAACATCTGTATGTGGGAATTGAACACATGGTCATTCACGAAAACCACTTGCACATTACAGAAACTAGTCTGGAAGTTATTACCACATCCCCCTTACGGTCCTGTCCTCACTCTAAGCCATTGTCACATGTTTGGGTCATTAAAGAAGTTCCTGGGAGACCAGCGTTTCAGCCGTGGCTCCAGCATACTGAGAAAGCTTTCTACCTTGATGGTGTCTAGTGAAATGCTGAAATAAGTGCATTAGTGTAAGAGGGGATTATATAGAGAAAAAAGAGGTTTTTACTCTTATAACTGAGTCCCATATATAAAATAGGCTAAAAAGTTATTTTAAATCATGTTATAGTTAAAACACTGTGAAGTAGGATTAGAAACTGACTTGCATGATTGTAAAAATGATTGTATGGTTAGTACATACAGTGTAGCACATGCAGGACTGTCTGTATGCGATTTAATGCCCTAAGTGTTTAAATGAATTTTTAAACTTTATCATATTACACTACCAGAGCTATGCTAATTTCTTTTTATCTCCTTTCCTAGTGTGGAAGAATGGCTATTATCTAAGGAGCATGTACAGTATAATCTAATAGTGTTTACAAGGTAATAAAATCTGCTTTTATAGATAAAGAAATCATTTTAATTTCATTTTCATGAATATGTTTTTGCATGTCTGCGTATGATATTAGTGAGAATTAGTGAGAAGGATGTGTGTAATGAGCTGGGTAACAGATGGACTAATGGAGATTACTGTCTGTCTTAGTGCGTCGAGGATAAGAGAGGGAGACGAAGGGACAGAAACATGAAGTGAGAGAGGAAGCGGAGGTGGTAGTCGGTAATAGATATAGGGGCGGGGTGCTTGGAAGATCATGGCCATCATGGCGACAGTCAGACAGCATCATGCTGAGGCTAACCTGTCAACTAACCAATGGAGTCATATAGAGTTTAATGTTAATAAAGCCATATTAATAATTACATTAGACAAGTTAAGGCATGTTATAAGCACTAACCTGCTATTATTCCGCAACTTCATCGTACTTATATTGACGAGGAACACACTGCATCCTAAGGTCCCAAAAGTAGATTAGATGATTGTGCATATTGACAAATATGTGTGCTATGATCAGGTATAGACTGTCCACTGGTGGTCCACTGCTGTTTTTATTAGTTATTAAAGTCTTGACAGCTTAGCACAGTTTGAGCTGCCAACGGTGCACCACACGCAACAAAAGACGAGCACTACTCAGAATAAGAACCATCTGGGCGACAGCTCAAGAGAAAAGCTCAGACGTGGCAGTGTGCCTGAAACACACACACACACACACACACGCCCAAAGGGCACTTCGCAGAGATGGGCTATATTTTTAGATGTGCTTTCTCTGATTTCTTGTGCTTCTGAAAATGTTAGGAATAATTTTGTTAATAGTATGCAAATGGAATTAATCTATTCTGTATTTTATCGTCGTGAAAGCCCCAGAATTTTTCATGCAAAACTACTTCTAAATCAATCAGTTTTATTTTTTTGTTGTTTGTTTTGTTTTTAATCTCAGGCATTGCAGAGGAAAGTTGCATAAAGATAGACATTTTTATTCATTGACTGCACTGAAGTCTTTCATGACTGCTCATATAAAACAATAAAACATGCTTTACAAAACAGCTCTCTCTATGATTATATACTGTAGTATATGTTGATGTTTTTTTTAAAAGCCAGCACAACTCGATCATTTGTTCCATTTTAGATAAAGTTCTTTCCAAAACGGATTAAGGCCAAACTTTTGGGAGTTCTGTGCCTGCTGTTTCTGGCTCTCTGTATATCAGAGTAGGCTGGTTCTTCATGCTGGAGTGAGGGAAGAAGCTTCAGGGTTTCAACTAGCCCTGATACACACCATCTGTCCTGGGACTTCAAGCCAAAAACCATATCTGTTCCCCAAACACACCTTTTTTAATATACAAGTTGTGCATCCTTATGATTAAAAAGTTAGGCCTCATGAACTGGTGATGATGTAGATGATCATATAGTTGGTGCTTGCTGGATCAGTGGTTGAGGCTTTGAGTTACTGTTTGAAAGGTATAGAGTTCAGTCCCCAGCACTGCCAAACTACCACTGCTGGGCCCTTGAGAAAGTTCCTTAATCTTCTCTGCTCCATTATGTATTATGGCTGACCCTGTGCTCTGAATCCAGCTTCAGAGCATTTCAATGTGCTCTAATGTAGGGTATATGTAATCCATCCATCCATTGTCTACAATACCTATCCTGCGGAGGTTGGAGTGGTGTCTGGAGTCTATACCAGGGAACTCAGGGTATAAGGCATCCTATAATTTATAATAAGTAAATCGTATGCACTGTAGATTTAAGAACCTTTAAAAAACAATTTCTTTTATCCTTTAACAACTGTAAATTTGAATGTGCATTAAACCGTCATAAAAAAGTCACCACCTGGATTTAACTAAGCAAATAGTTGAGAGCCTTCCACTGGATAATAACTGCAGTGATTAATATGGTTCAGCCAGCAAAAAGTTATTTAAACCTAGATGATGTACTGACTAACTTAAAAAAAAAACTTTTCTTTGACTTCACTGACTAGCTTTTCTTAAACAACCATTTCAGGCGACATATCCTGTGGTCATGGCAAATGTGTTTCTCTGTCCTGCATCAAGAAAAGAAAACAACTAAGGAGATTGCTAAAGCTACTAAAACTGGGGTAGGAATTGTTCAATGCATTATTAAAACCTTGAAGGATTGTGGAAAACCATCATCTTCGAGGAAGAAATATGGTTGGAAAAACATCCTGAATGAGCGTGATGAGAGATCACTTTAAAAAAAAAATCACTTAAAAAAAACTGTAGAACTTATAGCTATGTTAAATTTAAAAAGTAAGAGCATTTCCACATGCACAATGGAAAGAGAACTTAAGGGTTTGGAACTAAACAGCTGTGTAGCCTTATGAAATTTGCTATGGAACATAAACAATGGACTGAGAAGCATTAGAGAAAGGTAATGTGGTCTGATTTCTCCAGAGTGATGGGTGCATTAGGATAAAAAGAGAGGCATCCATCATGAATAGTGCCTAGTACATGAAATGAAATGAAAAGTACACTTGTACTACTGTACAAGCCAGTGGTTTTGGGTTGATCAAACAATCCCCTGAAAGAATGGCTCAGGGAGCATGGCTACTACAGAATCAAGATCTTAACCCCATTGGGAATCTTTAAGATGTGCTGGAGAAGACTTGGCACAGCAATCAAAGTCTCCTGTCATCAATACAAGATATTGGGGAGAGATTAATGCAACTCTGGATGGAAATAAATGTTGTGAAATTGCATAAGTTTATCGAAACAATGCCACAACCGTAATCGAAGCAACAGGCAAAATATTATGTGTGTATATTATAAGTAGTATTGTGCAAGTGTTTTTTGGCCAGGAAGTGTATAAGTGTATTCCAGAGTGTGAGGTGGGCATTAACCCTGAATAGTATGTTGGTCCATTGCAGGGCGTTATGCACTAACTCAGACCTAGAGTCAATTTCCCCGAGCCAATCCACAGACGGACATATTTTTAGGGGGAACTCAAAGGAAACCAGTAAATCAGGCTATGGGTTTAAAATTTGCCTTTATAGCAGGTACACACTCTGCTGCAAAGGTTTGTAGAGGGTTTAAGGGTGGGGTGGATGGCACCCATTTCTTTTTAACCAGTCTCATTAAACACCATCAGCTGCTGTATTGCTCTTTATTGGTCTTTGAGACTCATATGGTTGTGTTTAGTTGGTCCTGGAAGAGGAGGAGAGGAGGTAATTGATTTCTCTTCTATGTCATGGATTTGCTGATGCTGCTGTAACTGTGAAACCTCAGGGCCTACCCTAGTGGAATGAGTTTGCTGATGACCTGTTTATACCGTATCGCTATAGTGCAGCTCTGCACTTTTACCAGAGCACAAGGGCATAGAAGCGTATCATGCGGCAGCTGTGCATCATTTTAATCATAACTCTTCTCAGAGAAATCTGTAGGTTAGTGCACTGTGCAAGGAGAGCCCCAGGAATAATGGGGAATTTAAACAAAAAATATATGTCCCGATGGTAAAAAAGTGATGAGTTTTCTATATTTCTGAATGCCACTCAATGTGTGGCACTTCATTTGATTCACAATTATACAGTATATATATTGTATGGTATAATTTGTGGATAATTTAAAAACTAAATAAGTATTTTGTAAAATGCATGTGTGCTTGTGTCATCTGACCCAGTTCTACATTCTATCAGCCTTTAATAATCCTGCAGTTCCTTGACAGAATGGTGATGCGATAACCATATGCAACAGAAAAAAAAGTCTTTGGACTTATTATTATTATTATTATTATTATAATGGTTATTAATTTAACAATTTCTCAGCTCTGCTAAATGAGGAATATACTGTGCAAAAGTTTAAGCATATGTGATGTTATATATATATATATAGTACAGGCCAAAAGTTTGGACACACTTTCACTCATTCAATGTGTTTTCTTTATTTCCATGACCATTTACATTGGTAGATTCTCACTGAAGACATCAAAACTATGAATGAACACATGTGGAGTTATGTACTTAACAAAAAAAGGTAAAATAACTGAAAACATGTTTTAT
>JAOVVA010000037.1:6591403-6603285 GCA_028565275.1 Leiocassis micropogon | reverse complement strand
ATTTGGATTTTTACAACATTATTGTTGAAATACACAGTCCTGAAAAAGGGGCATTTCTTTTTTTGCTGAGTATATATATATAGAGAGAGAGAGCACCCTTAATTTCTTCATATTAAATTAAATTTAATTAAAAGACGTAGGTTAAATTACAGAAATGCAAACAATGCAATGTGCCTAAAGATACATTTAAGATACATTTCTTATTTCCTCTCTCGTCTGTTCCAACCACTCAGCATTCAGCACCGCCAGTATACTAATGACCGGCCTGATCATCTGTCATCATCTGCACCTGTTTCTCACTGGTTCATGCCAGAAGTTAATTTTTTTTTCTGCTTGATGGATTTATAGGTCCCTTTGTGGCTAAACAAACAAAAAGCATTCCTCTGAAACTGCTCAGGTGCAGGGATGGACTGAAAATGAGAGCCAAAAACTTGCAACAAATGAGAGCCAAAGAGACCTTCAGGAAGCCTGGAGAACCGTTCCTCAATATTATATTAAACATATAAGAAGGAAGAAAAATATTGATGTGAGTCTTAAACCTATAAGCTGATAGGCAGTTTTTTTCTTCCCTGTGAGCACATGATGAAACTGATTTATCATGCGAATGATCAAGCCTGCCTGTGAGCTCAGCATTTCTATCCTTTAAAGAATTTTTCTTTGTTCTCACCTTCTGTATTCAGTACAGATGCATGGGCTGCCAGACAGAATAAAATTAACACAATCTCACCAAACAAGCTGGAGGGCAAAGAGACAGTAAATGAGAGAAGCAGGATTTAAATAACAAAATGGAATTGATATACATAACAACATTAAGGTTGGAATATTTCCTTGCATTTCTCCGATGGTTGTTTTGCAAGTACTTGTACTACTTAAAGATGCTAGAGGATCAGAATTTGGTCTCATTTACAGTATACCAGCTAGTTCTGCACCTGTGTTCAGGAAAATGAATAGAAAACAAATCCCAAGAAATCACTGTGCTTTGTGAAACCCCTGCGCTACTGAATAATGTGAAGAATGTGGGAATGTGTTTATCCCACATTGAAAGCACTATGGACTTTTTAACATTGCTTCCCTTTTCGCACTATTTTTCACACACTCACAAACACACACTTCATGACCCCCCCTTACCAATGGATTCTCTGAGAAAAGAAACAGCTTGGCGCAAAAACAAGGTGCAGGACTGAAAGCCAGAGAATGTTGGGAAGGAATGTGAACTCTTACTGCTCCTTCTTACTCGTTCAATTTCACACACCCACACGCATTCACTACACACTGCATATGCCAACTCCACCTCATGCCTAATTTACAGAAGTACTAATGGGCATGAGTGATGTTTATTAATGCAACACTGCAAAAACAGCCTAATGAACAATGATACGGGGTGACAAGGCGTGGCAAGTGTTTATTAAGGAATGTCTAAAATTTTGCATTTGGCATGTTCGGGAATATCTGATTTGCTATCTGATTAATTAAATACATATATAATGGTATTGCTTTATTGGCTCACCTTATTATCATAGTTGCTCTATAGATTTAAACACTAAAATAATACTCCACTAAGCAGTTTTACACAAATCTTAATGTAGAATCAAATTTTTGAGGGGAACCAGAAGGGAACTCATGCTCTAATTCAATTATATCAGCATGAGGCAGACATTTTTCCATTACATCTGCATTCATTTCACTCGAATATGTGATTTTAGGTGTTATGTACTACCTGTGCCACCTGTGGGGTGACACTACATCCAGAAAAGCACTACATACCCGCAAGGACAAGCCGATACACCATATCATACTTTTGAAAAAATTTCCAGCTGATGAATGAAAAAAGTCAGCACAATTATATGAATGTATTGTGGGTCTGGCAAAATAAAACATATATCAGTCAAATACACTATATTACATGCTCATGTAACCATCAGTGCGGCGCATTCTAATGAACTTTGATTTGGAAAGATGTGTAGTTAAATACAGAGGTCTTTGTGTCTGCGTTTTTCGAGACCGACTGCCATCCCCACTGGGTTTCCATAGGAACGATGAAGGGAATCCTGATGACCAAATTCAACAGAAAACACTCAAATGACTCAGTAGATGGATCTCACTGTGAATAGAGGAACTGAACCGTGTTAAATTGAAACAAAAGCTTTACAGTGATGACAGTGAGGACGGTGCTCACAGAACAGGCTTAACAAAATGAATCTGGCTCTACCGCAGTACGTCCACATGGCCTCATTGGCAGTTGTTCTCTGTTGTGCATTGAGAGTCGAGAATAGAATTACAACCATGACCTGTACTGTAGAAGTAATATACTGTATCTGATTCTACTCATGGGAACAGTTTGTCTGTTTATTTGTTTAGCTGATCATAATGAGAGTAATTAATAGTAATAATAGTCATTAATGACAACCAGATCAGCTGTGTGATCCCTGTTTTACTGTGGATACGATGCGGAAACGGTGAGTGATGCTTAGTGGTCATGGAAACATTTTGTGAAGTCCAGCGGCTACTGGAGTTGATGAGCCATATTTTGCCTAGCTTCCTGTTTTCATCAACATAAAAAGAAAAAATTCGAGAAAACGTAATTAGGTTCAATTAAGGACTCGTGTTAAGCTGTATTCCTGTAAATGTCAGTGTGTGTATGCATGGTTATGTTTTTCTATTGATCAAACTGGCAGTTGGGTGCATTTAGGTTTTACTTTTACCAGTTAGATCAGAAACCTTCTGACATTAAGGAGCTATATGCTAACTGAATTCAGGTTATAAATAAGCAAATAATGTTGTCTGGTCTGTTATCTAATTCAGGGAAATATATATGTATGTATGAGGGGGTATCAAAAAAGATAAGCATGCATTTGATTGAGCTGCTGACCAGCCTCGCATTTATCGGTCATGAAGATGATGGGGTTCTTCCTCTGTGAAGACTCTTGCTCCGTCTCAAGGTCCTACCCATACACCCAAGTTTCGTAATTGGTCATGATCCTCGACATAAAGAACGGGTCATCCACGTCACGCAGACTTTGACGCAATGTTCGTTCTGTGCGTGGGTTGGCAGCCTGGGGATTCCGAATGGCACACCGACAAAAGTTGCAATGTTATGAATTGTTCTCCAACAATCATCATCAAGCACCATTGATTTCGACATTTTCAAGGGTTGAGCTTATTGAAGGTCTTTCTGATCTCTCGTCGTCTTCCAGTAAAGTGTCTTCCAAGTTTCTGCTCTTGAAGCGTGCATGCCCAAGAAAACACCTTGAATGACTCCGTAACCTTGCCGAATCATGCCAAACATCTCTCTGGCAGTTTTGCCTAGTTTCACGTACCAGTTGCACCACTCCCAATGTATACAGGACGATGTCTTTTGGCACACTGACTTATGAAGGTCGGTGTCAACACTAGGATGTTTAACTCACTCATTGTCGTGTAATGTTTAAATGAGAATTTCGAAAAATATTAACATTTAAAAATCATCTGAGACATCAAAATCATCTGTCACATACTGTACCTTTATGCCAGGCATTAGGTGTTAGACATTTTCTGTGGAGGGTAAACACTTTCTACATAATGAGTGACTCGGCTATCATTCTCCCACATTTTCTCTCCCTCCTCTCCGTCGCAGAAGCTGTGAAGTGCAGTGTAGGTGGAAATGTTTCCTCTTTTCCTCGCTTCCTCTGGCGAGGTTTGCCACTGTAAACCACACACACGAACTCTAGAAAGCTATAATCCTGCAAAATAGGTTCACTTCTCCTGTCAGCTTCACACATTGAAATACATGTGTATTCAGCATCCAATAGATCCACTGCTATCTATGAATACAGACTTTAATGCCTTTAACAGGTCAAGCAGACATACTGTATAAAACCATTTCTCCTGCTTATCAGCAGCTGTGTTCTCCATCTTTGCACTTATTTCACATGCTTCAATCTCAAATCTCTCATGTGAATTTCTTCTCCTTTCTCTCATTAACTGTGTCTCTGGATGTTCCTCCATCTTTCCTGTTCTGGCCACTTCACAGATTATGACATGTCTATTTTTCCATCGAGCCACATCAAGGACTGCGATGATCTGCAGAAAGAGAAATCCATCATGGCCCCAGAACTAGTGAAGTCCCAACAGGATCATGTCAAAATCCATACAGAGAAAAGTAAGTCTAGCTCACAGTTGCCTTAAGGAAGAAGATAAAGCGCACTTAAGGGTTCTGACGATTTTTCCAGTGCTGGTCTGCAAATGGCTGGATTCAGAAAAGTGGAAACAAGATTTACTTGATGTGTGAATGTGCTGTATCCATGACTAAAAAGGATAGAATGTGCTTTTTTTGCTCTAGAGAAAGCTCTGTAAGAATTGTGTTTGTGTGTCTGTCTGTGAGAGTTCATAGGGTCAGTTAAAAAGGAAATAAAATAATAAATATAATAAGTAATATATCTTAAAATACAGTACATAAAAACTAAATTATATTGATGACATGGCACTACTGTATGTCATCACACCGTCGCTACACCATATGGTAAGCTTCAGAAACTCCTCATTCCCATAGACAGATATAAACTAGTGTCGCATTGACTTGCCTGCCTTTCTCAGCTTCCACAGACTGGACAAAGTGGAAATGCATATGCACCATTGTGACCTTTTTCCCCACACGACAGTGAAAAGAAATCAATTATCTCCTCTCTTCCTCTTCCAGCACCAAGTAAACACAACCCTATAGGGCTTAAAACTCTGTTTACCAATAAATAAGAATTATACCGGTTATAATACACATACTGTACTGTAATTAATTGTATTGAATATGTACATCCATCCCAACTTAACATCCTCCACCTTTGATACCAGAGTGTGTACTGGCTATAGTCAAAGATATTAAGCAAGGTTTTAAATCCAAAAATGATTTCTTGTTTTTTTCATGTATTTTTTCTGGATTGCGATGTAGTTTGCCAGAATATCAATTCCACACTATTATCCAGAATTACGGAGTTACGCTATAAAGTAAACTGATAGAAACCGGTTGCATAAGCCAAATGTGACAGTCTTTCAAGGTAATTTTGGTGATGCTCATGAACCACTGCTGTCTTTTTTTTATTTATCAATGAATAAAACTATACCCAGCAGGAATTGCTGGCTGTGAAAATGTTGTTGTGATGTTAATTTGGCAATCTTACAGACCTTGGGACAACCTTGGTATTTGAAAGGTTTGAGGCTTAGTGGTTAGCACTGTCGCCTTGCACCTCCAGGGTCTGGGTTCAACTCCCACCTCTGCGTTTGTGGGCATATTTGTGCGGGTTTGCATGTTTTCCCCGTGCTTGGTGAGTTCTCCGGTTTCCTCCCACAGTTTAAAGACATACGGATTAGGCTAAGTGGCATTCCGAAATTGCCCATAGTGTGTGAATGAGCACGTGAGTGTATATACAGTATGAGTGTATTGCCCTGTGATAGGCTCCAGGTCCCCCACAATACTGTATACAGGATAAAGCAGTATACACAATAAGTGAATGAGTGACAATCAGTTTGATGAAATAAGTTTGAAGCAATGATTGACTACAAGATGAAGGGATAACGAATTAGTCAAAAGTTGCGAAAACAAGTTTTAAACAATATTAATGTTGCAGTAGGAGCAAAGCCTGCTTAGCACTGGACCACTAGGGAACACACTGTTAAGCTGACATACATAACAACAAGCTCCACAAGCACTATGTTCAAGACCATGTGGGTCAAGATTCTGTATATTTGTGCAGCCAAGTCTTTTATATTTTGTACAGGTAAGTTTTTTATGTTTTTTATATTTTGTTCCATAGCTAAAGTTTTTATATTTTTTATTCTTATTTTATAACATAATTTATTCATATTGATAACTTATTGATAATCTTGGTTTTTAAGGTCACGGGTGGTCGTATAAGCATTTTACTGCATATCGTACTGTGTATGACTGTGTATGTGACAACATTTTTTAATTTGAACTTGTTTTAAGCCACCATTGCCATGTCCTTCCTATGCTTGGTGGGATGCCATCCCATACAGGGTGTCCCCAGCCTAGTACCCTAAGTTCCCTGGTAGAGGCTCTGCAACCCTACACATGATAAGCAGTAAAGTAATGGATGGATGGATAATTTTTTATTTTTTTTATGTACAGTGTTGTCAATAAAAATATTAAAACAAATGAAATTTTGTATTTGAATGAAATTCTAAAATTTTAAAATAATGACAATCAAGAAAATAATATTAATTGCTATACATGAATCATTATTTAGAATGAAGTCCTGTGAAATGTGATCCTAGGATGAAGTCCTACATAACCTGGTGGATTAAGATTCAGTTATCTGTACCTTACAGCACAGTGAATTTTTTTTTTCTTCTCATATCCCAGTTAGGAAGCCAGGGTCAGAACGCAGGATCAGTCAAGATACAGCACCCCTGGAACAGATGTGGTTAAGAGTCTTCCTCAAGGGCTCAACAGTGGAAACTTGACGGAGATGGGGCTTGAACCCCCGACCATCCGAACTGTTAGCCTATACCAGCCAAATCCTTAACCGTTTGAGTCACGACTGCCCGAAGATTATTTATACTGTAAATCTATACAGATGCACCTCAAAATAATAGTTCTGGGACACACAAGCTGTATGCGGGAAGCTGTTGTTTGTCCCAATCTCCGCCCTGAATTCTAAACCTTGTTAAAAACTTTAGGGACCATGGATGTGGCTCATGTGTGTAAATGCATGTTAATCGCATGAATACTTCAAATAATGTTACATTTTCATTGCTTCATTTAACGTAATCTTAACACGATATTCTCAAAATCAATTTTAAAAAACAACGTTGTCCTGAGAGTCATCACAACGTTGTTACAACTATATTACAACGCTCATCCAGTGTTAGGATTCCTGCTGGGTATTTACAAAACATTGAGATGAAATATCCATTATTGTTCTATGAAATAGACTTACAATTGTAGAATTTATTATTTTTTTTACTATACACAAGTATTGCTAAAAATGTAATATACAGTATGCTGACTGTTGTTGTGTTACTACTCCAGAAATAGATAGGGTGTTGAAGACACACACACACAGGCTGATTGTTTCACAGCTGCTGGTTATAACGGTCTCACTGTACTCGTTCCCCAGCGCGAGCCTTGCCAACAGGAAACACATCCTCTCCTCCCTCTGTCCCTCATCTCTTTATAACTATCCTCAATGTTTTAACTTCCCCATTAAACGTATCTGCGTATGCTTAATGAATGACTGTAGAGTCTCTGCAGGAGGTTGGGTAAAAGCCTTCCATCCTGATTCTCTGTCCTGTATTAAGAGGATATTTATAAATGACCCACTCTGCTTTCCTTTTTCATGCTCTGTCCCATGTAGCATGGAATATGACTTGGGAAATATGCAAATCGGTGAGCTTATCGAATCTTAATGTCGTCCGTTTAGGATGAATGAAGCCGCAGTGATTCCGTGGTGTCCTTATCTTATTTTAATCTTCATTCTGAAGGGATCAGGAGAAAAAAGGAAGTAGCTCGTACACCAACAAAACCACTACTACTTCTATTTCTACTCTTTACACTCCACCTCCCCCTCATTCTCCTCCTCCTCCTCCTACTACTACTACGGGCACTTCTGCCACTGCTACTATTACTACAAACAATACTACAACTACTACTACTACTAATATATAATAATATAATTAATAAATAACAATTGGAGGTTTGGTGGTTTTGTGTTTAGCAATGTTGCCTCGCACCTCCAAGTGGTTAGGGGTTTGAATCTCGCCTCTGGTCTGTGTGTATGGAGTTTGCATGTGTGGTTGGTGGGATGATACCCCATCCTGGGTGTCTCCTGCCTAGTACCCGACGTTCCACGGGACATATCGTGTGCCAGGCACCCCATAACATTCACATTTACATTTGGGCATTTGTCAGACCCTTTCATTCAGAGTGACTTACAGAAGTGCTTATGTTTCTGTCATTGGATAAATCCTTACACTTGGTTACTATGGTTACATGACCTTACACAGGATAAGCAGAGAAACAATGGATGGATAGATCAATATTTTTAATCTATCCATCCATTTTTTTGAATGTATATAGTACTTTTCTTATGATCTTAAGTTGAACCGCATTAAACTATTCAGTTAATAGAACATTAAAAAAAGAGTTAATAAAGGGAAAAAAATTAAGCCCATAGTTTGACATTTCAGTAAATGGATAAAAAACAAACATGATGATGATTTTGACTTTGGACTCAAAGCTCTTGAACAAAAGTGATACGTGTCTCCCTATCTTTTTCTCTGTGTTTTTTGTCTTTGTCTTTCTTTCTAGTATATACACACACACACACACACGCTGATTTAAAAAGGCCAAGTAGGCATGACCTAAGGTAAAACTTGTAGGCAGTGGTTGTTAGCACAGCATGTAGGTCTGGCGAGGATCAGATCAAACTCTGGAGCCCCGAACGTGTACAGTGCCGATGTGAATGATCGTAGTGTGTTGTTAATTTGTGTGTTATCTGTGTGTTGTGTTGTACCACAGGGAGGTACTACAGCCTCGGGCGCAACAAAACAAAGCTGATATTATCAGCCTGGCTGTGGAGAAACAGTTTTAACCTCTTGCTTGACTAAACATCAAAGATGTTTAGATGGGAGCAGCTGAAAGCTGGAGGCAAGATCACGAGTCAGTGTGCACACACACACACACACACACACACACATACATGCACACACACAAAGACCCCAGGAACATCTAATCAAAATAAAGTTCTGGTCGACTCTAGCTGATGTTTTTTTTTGTGTTTTTAAAAAAAAAATTTTTAAATACCTAGAGTAACTCAATAAGAGTAGGATCTCTTTACGAATACTACTGTGATAGGTTTAAAAAAAAAATTTAATCCGAAAAGAATAGAAAATCCGAAAAAAAAAATAAATACAAATTTATAATAAAAATAAATGCATATAACACACATTTTTCACATCAACACTGGTTTGAGCCACAGAATAGCTGACAACGACCCCATATCCCAGCAGCCCCTCAAGTCACCTGACCTGGACACACTGAATTCCCTCATCCTGTCGTGATGGTAACACTCAACACAAAACCACACCAGGTTTTTGGCATCTTTGTGATCCTCGGTCAAGCTTTTGTCCTATTTAACGCGTTATCATGTGTAGTATTTTTGTTTCTATTTTTTGAAAGCCTAGTGGACCCTTATTCTGATGAGAAAGAGTATGTGATGTTTATTCTGTTGCTGCTTACAGGCAGAGCATGTCAATGGGCCAAAAACCGGGTCGCCCAAGGACACACAAGCCGGAAAAACACATCTGAAATCTCCAGCCTCCTGAGATATTGCGATGTTGGAACATGATACATTCACATTTCGAATATATACACATTGGCTCATGTGTTAGTATCAAAATATATATATATATATATATATATATAATTTTTTTTTATGCTCCAATCTGCTCCAATATAACATTGCTTGATGGTGTAAACCTTCATATTTCAGAATAGATTAAGACATTTAAATATTCTAGACATTAGCGAAAAGAACACAAGTAGATACTGTAGATTCCACTGAACTGTTTTGCATAATTTTTCACACTTCTGATTTCTGGGCTGGAATAAATTTCTAGAAACACATGCAGATTGGATTTAAAACATCCAGACGGAAAAACAATTCTTTCATTTTGTTCCACATATTATTTGCTTTCAGGTTCATGATAGTGTTTATCCTCTTCAAATATCCCCTTTAATGAATCTATTTTGTTACTCACTCTCAGGACGATATTATTTGTAGCCTAAAGATGTTCAGCACGGAACCACACTGACATAAGAGGAGCTGCTATGTTTTAAGTGCAGCTACAACATTAATTGTGATATGCTGCTAAAGTAGCACGTTTCCAGTGCAGTTAAAGTCCCACCTTCACGCTTTAGTATTGACTCACATTTCATGGCCAGTAAGGACCTAACCAATCATAGGTAACCAATCAGAATGCAGAACAATTTACTGCAACGATGAGCCCAGTGCTGTCAACTGTACTTGGAAACGCTTAAATATTTTTTTTGAGCTAAAAATGACTCACATTTCAGATCATCCTTAATCACATATTTCTTCATATAAATTATTCAGTTCATTGTGAATGTTGCACTAAAAATGAAGCACTACTCAATACGGTGTCAGTTATATCATATATTCTATTGTATAAAAGATATATATATATATATGTGTGAGCCTCGCTTTAAAACATTTTTATAAGAGGGATGTAGGTATAAGTTAAAAAGTGATTTATTAATTTATTGTGAATTTTTTGCTTTGTTTTTATTACTTTCAGATTTGATAGTAGTGTATACATTTAACACAGAATCTCCCGCTCGTTCTACATGAAATGTGGGAATCAGTTTGACAAAGCTTAACTCAACATCCTTTACTATAAATATGCACACAATATACATCTTGTTTCAGTCATTCATGTACAGTAAATGTCACGTGGCTTGGATGATGTAATGACCGGTTGGAGTTGCATCTGAAGATTGTGTGTGCTACTGTTTGATTTTATTGCTCCAGTCTATTAATAGGAACATAAGGGGGGGGGAAAGCTGACCTTGTGCTTAAGGCAAACAAGTAACCCCTCAAACTTTTCTCTCTCTCTCTCTCTCTCTCGCTCCTTCTTTCTTATTTAAAATATAATACCATAGTTTGTATCCTTATTTCAATAAATATTTTATGTTAATTATTATTCAACATCAGATTTTTATACATATACTAGACGTGCCCGCAACTTTGCTCGTGTGAAATTTATTTGCACACTTATAAGTGCGTTTTAAACAATGTACAATTCCATCTGTTGAATTTTGGAATGAACTACATTTTTTTCTGTTAGCGTGAAGGGCGCAGAATGAAGGTTGTGTTTTGCGTTTATTAAGTAGATTTCAATCGCATACTCATAATCGTGTATTCAAAAATGTACAGCGCCATCTCATGAATTTTGAGAGGAACTAATGATTTTTTTCAAGGTAATTTTTTAAAGATGTAAGGGCGTTTTCCATTTAAACTTCAAAGTAGCATATTCATATACTCTTCCCATGGGCCGATTGTGATGGAACGGAGCCCACATGTTACTGGATGGATTTAAGCATGCATATATGCATGCTTGAATCCATCCATTCATCCATCTATACCACTTATCATGTGTAGGGTTACATGGACCCTGCAGAGAACTTAGCACAAAAGGCCGGGTACAGCACACACACCCAATCATACGCTATGGTCAATTTGGGAATGCCATTGAGGCTACACTGCATGTCTTTGGACTGTAGGAGGAGGTGAGGAAACTAACCATGCACTGGGAAAACATGCAAACTACACACATGCACAGACACACAGGTAATCCATCACAATAATTAACTTATAAAGCAGTACGTGTTTGCTTATTAGCAGGATCCAGCTAGCAATCAGTCTTCTGAACATATAGAGTAAGTTGCACTCCTAATTTCCTCTAAGCACGGCCCTTATCACTCATTCTCTCCCCACCCCTTTCACCCAAATATCCATCCTAACTATGGATGTAGTTTTTCTTTCTGCATCTAAGACATGAATAGGCATAATTATAACAGCTATTTCAAGGGTTACATTTTGACTAGAGTGTCTTTTTAAATTAATAGATAAAGATGCTGCCAAGTCCAAGCCTTGTTGCCTGCTATAGAATGTATTGTATAAACTGTGTACTGAGCAGCTGA
This sequence comes from Leiocassis micropogon, assembly GCA_028565275.1. Lineage (NCBI taxonomy): Eukaryota > Metazoa > Chordata > Actinopteri > Siluriformes > Bagridae > Leiocassis > Leiocassis micropogon. The sequence continues at coordinate 6,591,572 of JAOVVA010000037.1, read as the reverse complement.
GAGCTGCAGCCTGTACCACACACATCCATCTGGACCACAGGCTGTTTCTGCCCCAGTGTCAGAGTGAATATACCGTCTCTTCAGTTCAATTCAGTTTGATTTACTACAGTTGAAACGAAGTTGGTGAACCTTATTGGAATGACTATATGTCGTTACAAGTTTGACCAAG
>JAOVVA010000037.1:6537138-6567126 GCA_028565275.1 Leiocassis micropogon | reverse complement strand
AAACAGTACACGTGTGCACGGATGTTGATTATACCAGTAATAGACGAGCACTAAGACCCAGCAGGGGAGACGATTACTCACAATTCCGCAGCGCCAGAGAGAGAAAAACCGTTGGCTCAGTTGTGATCACGTGACGCTCGGCGTCAAAACAAGAAGCACATGCATGATACATGATACGCGGTACTCGTAAACCAAAACCTGCTCGTTTTTCAAGTCAAAATGTATTAAAAATCTTTGCTCGTCTTGCAAACCGCATTACTCGCAATCCGAGGTTTCACTGTATATATATATATATATATATATATATATATTGTCATTGATCTATGTGCCACTTAAGTTTGTTGGGGATGGTATATGCAGGCATGGTAGAGCTTAAGGACCAAATTTTACATGTCTGACCAAGTCTTACCATTGAAGTCCTTAAAATTAGATTTTAAGTGTAAAAAAGTCATATTATTTTTACCAAAGCTTTTAAAAATTACTATTAATCACTTTTTCTAAAATTTATTGAACCACAAGATAAACAGTGACCTTGGAAATGAAAATTTTAAAAATCATGTTTTTGGGGAAAAAAGAATAGTTGTTCCACTGCACACTTTTTTAAATCCACAGTTAGGAATTTATGGTTTTAAAAATGTATTGAAAAATCTTTAAATTCATCGGACTTGATTCCAAGTGAAGTCACTAGTCATTGAAGTCAAAGTCTCTTTGTCAGCAAATCTTTGTCAGAAAGTCAGCAAATTTTCAGCTCAGGTTTAAGCACACAACATTGAAAAGTCATTCCCCTTGCTGGTATATATTCCAGACTTATAGTAACCAAATTTTCCATCCTTGCCCTAGCGTGTGATATATCATAGGCTTTGCTTTGTAAGCTTACAGTCTCAAACTCCCTAATGAAGTTGACAAATGAATTTCTTTCTGCACGGTTCACTCATATTTTTCACTATTATGCTAGTCTCTCAGGGTCTGGTCTGGCAGAGGAGTCCAGATTCTGTCCTTCTCATCAGCCTCTCACCAGAGGTAAATCTAAGGCAGTGTGTTTAATTGTTTGCAGTTGCTGGTCAGCATTTTGAGCCTCTGTGGACAAAAGAGGTAGCCTACAGAACTTTCTGCTTATGCAATGAATGGAGATAGATTTCTAGCTACCCTTGAATGGGTTCCAGGACCTGTGAATGCTGGTAGCTAACAAAAAGAGGGTCATTACTTAAAAAGCTAGACAAATGTCCTCAATGTCTCTCACATCTCTCTGCTTAAATGCATATATCCACCATTCTGTGGAAACACTGACAGACTCAACTTAGCTCTTCACTCATTTTCCTCCATTTCCTTAGAAAAAAAAGGCAGATTTTAATTGAAGGTTTTATTCTAATTTATCATTTGTTTTTGTTATTTTGATACTTTGCAAGCAACCAGAGGTAGGTTTTTAAACTCTGAACTATGTCTCACAACTGTGTTGTGTAACTTGCCTACTGTTATGTTGTGATAGTTACCAGAGTACCATCACCACATTAGTCCTTTCTTCCACCCCATCCAAGCAACTTCTATATCCCCTCTTTTTATTTCAGTCTTCAACAAGTAGCATGGAATCATTCCATTACCAGAAAACACAGTATTTAAGATCTCCCAAAAACCTTACAGTAGGTGGACTGGCTAGTCAAAATTGCCCCCGTATATAAATATATGTTCATGGAGTCTTGCAGTGGACCATTGATCAGGATGCAGCATTTAGCGAAGATAAATGATGTATTGTGTAAAATCTTGTTAATGAAGTAAAGTATGCCATATTACCACAGAAACAAATAAAGAGAGAAGTTTTTTTCTCTGAAAATGCCGTGGAAAAATCATTATATACAACTAAATGGAACAACCATTGAGCAGGACAAATGGAGGAAAAACTCATTTCAGGGCCATTAAAGCATTTTAGACAGTGAAATTGGTCACTAAAATTGAACCTTATGGAAAGAAAGACAAGTCGATTTTTTTGGCTTATAACAGAAAATACAAGCATTCCAAGAGTGCTGATGTCTACCATCAACATCATAATAAAACCAGCTTTCTAAACAGATCAACCAAGATATTGTGCATTGTGAACAGACTGCCTTGTATAAGAGCCAGTATTGGGCACAGATGGAACAAATCAGATTTAAACATTCCTTCCACTCAGCTCGGAAATAAAAGTGTTCTTACTCTATGGTGCTTTAGAGTGCATTACATAAGGTCACATCTGAAATTACTCTTGATATAATTCTGATGTTTTTGTGTAAGTTAATCAAAGTACAGTAAACTACTCATTTTGTGTGGAAGGTTTTGATTATTTAACCCTTATTAAACATGTCCCAAACAAAAAAAGGCTCACAGGAATCAAGTCTCTCGTTCAGATTGTAGTTGAAAAGGTCTTTAAAACAACAGCATGATAATAACAATTTTACTTGGTTTATTTCCTATGAATCATTAAAAGGAGCAGATTATTTGGAATTTAACACTAGGAGTAATAGGGACGTAACAAAATACAAAGTATTACAAATAAAAGACCCTTAAAAGAAAAAAAGCTTGCCAGAAATGTTAACAAGATTCAAATAAGAATCACAGATAATGACATGATTTTTCCACTACTGCCTGGTCTAGCTTTAATTGTGGGTAGGTAACTACAATAATGATAATTGCACAAATTTAAAAATAAACATGAACTCATTAGTGCATTAATATAAACCTATTTGATCTGCAGGAAGTGCTACTGTAGTTTAAAATGTATCAATTTTAGATGTAAAATTCATAATTCAACTTTAATCAACTACATAAATCCTCTTCATATCACAGTGCTATGGTATAAGGTTACATTTACAGTTAGGTTTCCCAATTTCTTCATTTGTATGAATTAAACATAACAATGTTTAGAATATTTATAGAATATTATATGAATTACATTATTTCTTCATGAATGTTGATGAAAAACTTAACTGCCAATCAGTTTGTCTTTGTCTGTGCTTATGGTGGTGTATATCATGCCATCTTTCTTTCTTGAAAAAAAATAACAAACAACTGGCATTTCAGAAGCACTTGGGTGTCAGTGAGCAGCGTGATGAAAGCAAAGGGAAGATGACTTTTTAAGTGCCCTAAATGAAACCTGCTGTCTTAGCTTTAGTTGCTCTAAATGTTCAAGACACAATCATCATCAAGGGTCCTGTAATTTAGAGTTGTGGAAATCTTCCTTAAAGACAAATATAATCAAGAGGTTTAACAATAATAATAATCTCAGTTTGTGTAGTCTACTTGTACCCATACTAAAAGAAAAATAATGAATAAAGTATATACTCTCTTACTAATTCTCTATCCCGTTTTTCCCGATCGGGGTCATGCAAGGCCTGGAGATTATCCCAGGGGACAGTGGGCACTAGACAATCGACACCCCCTGAATGGGATGCCAATCCATCGCAGGGCACACGAGCACACACTCTCTAACACACTATGGGCAATTTGGAAATGGCAGTTACCCTACCCTACCCTTCCCTACCCTATCAAAACACCAAGCAAGAACATGCAATTCCATGCACACAGATGGGACTCGAACCCTGACCCTGGATGCGAGAGGCCACAATGTTGGCCACAACTATGCCACCATGCCACCTAAAATTATTTATTTATTTATTTTACAAAGCTCATATTCAAGGTGTATAAAACAACATGCAGTAGTTAAATGTAAACTCTGTAATATCTATTACCTGTTAGTACTGGAAATTAATAAAAAAAAAATTATATGAAATATGGCCATGGGAAAAGTAATTTGTTAGTGGAAATCTAAAAACGGCAAAAGCTTCAAAATTCAGTTTAAAGTTGTCATCATTTAAATCAAAATAAGCAGTTCAGAGAAAGTAAATGTATAGTTTTGGTAGCAGTGAGTGAATGCTTCAGACCTGATTACAGGGCAGTGAATCTATAAGGGGTGATTTATTATGTGTACAGTATTTTCCACAGCTAGCAAGAAAAATACTGGGATGTACCAGGGTATTGCATTTTGGCATCTGTGCGTGTATGTGTTAGAGACAAAGGGTGAGACAATGAGAGCAAAAGTAACACAGACAGAGAGAGGAAGTGATGTGAGCTGTGTGGACGTGAATCAATTATTCAATTTTGCTGTGTAGTACGTACAGTAGAGGAGGATTGTGGGTCTGAAGGGTAGTGAGCTGGACTTTGAGCATGAACTGATATGCGATGTGTAATTATTTGGCTGGTTTGGCTGTTGGACGTGGAATAAGGACAAGTTGGGAGTTTTACAAGAGGATTAACCAGTTATCTCAGAGTAATGTAAACCACAGATCAGAGCATCCATCATGTTAAGGGCATTTGCCTTTAGCACGGGTCGACAACTGGCAGATCCAGCAAAATAGTTCAGCAAGTCAAACCAACTGGAAAAATATTAGGACAGAACTAATAATGTATGGAAACTGGTTGATGTTATGACTCCAATGTTTTCTTGATCTCTGTTTCTGATTTTAGTCTATTATTAGGTATATTATAATTTTAATATTATAATATTTTTCCATCCTTTAGGTTGTTACTATGATGGTACCCCCAAATCCACATATTATTACCTTTATTTCTGAGACTGTATCTACAGTCTAATATTCAATGCTATCAGTTTTTAGTGATTACATTTTGAGAAAGTGAAGAACACAACATTTTCAATGCAACTAATTAAATGATTAGATCAAGAGGCAGTAAGAGTGAGAGAGAGCAACAGCTGCAGTGAAAGAGGGAAAAAAAGTAATGAGAGTGAGAGTTCAGGACTATCTGCCTGCTGGCTGAATGTGCACCTCCTTTTCTTTTGGCCATAGTCTCCTCCTCTTTCCCCCAGATATAGTGAAGATTTTCAGCCGCGGTGGATTCAATCAGGCCTGGAGCTTTAAGGAGAACACACTGACTGACAGATATTCTGCCCTCACACATATACACACACACACACACACATACACACTCATTCACACTCATTCAAAAACATGGAGTACTACTGCACTCTGCTGCTTTGGATCCTGTGCCCATGGCCAGGTGAGAGAGAGAGAGAGAGAGAGAGAGTGTGTGTGTGCTTCTACAATGATGTAATTCCTGTTGCTTTGATTGTGATTGTGTATTTTAATAGAGATATCCCTTTGATGGGGATTTAAAGAGATGTTTTCTAGTTATTGCTTGGCAGCTATGGTAGTATAAGATTTTTTTTTTTTTTTTTACTTTTTTGAAAGTTGGAACTTTAATACCAAAATCATGTGTGTGACCAATATAAACATTCTCTTGCCAGTAACTTCCTCATTTGACAGATGCTGAGCTTGCACTGGAAAGAATCAAATTCTCCTATTTTTTTTTTCTCCTAACCTCCTATTTTTTGTCATTCTCAAGCAGTGCTTTGAAATGAAATGTTATATTATATTACAGTATCAGAATGTGGAAAAAGCTGGTCTCCTGCCACAGCCTGGCTCAATTAGCAGTGAAATTACAATCAGCTTATAAAGAGCGCTTGAGTCTGGCAGCTGAGTGCTGTCCTGAGGCGGTAAGTGCACACACGCTTATTTAAATGGACTGAGGAGTGGAGTCATGTTGGCGCTTATAAAAGATAAGACATGGAACTAGACATCATTAGGACTATAGGTTATAGAAATTTTATAGAACAACCTGTTGCGTTTGGATGTAGCTCATTGCAGTTTATCATAAGTTTCATTAATGGGATTCTTCCTTGCCATATAGTTTTTCTCATACAGTTTGCATTCACATATTCATGAAGGAATTGTACAGTATTTACTTTATAAAACATGATCGGTATTAATCGAAACAGCTGCCTTCTCTTTTTCCATCCTTATCTTTTTGACATTGCTGGGAAAGATTATGACTCCTTCTTGATGCTGTTCTGAATCAAATTTGTGCTGAAGCATTAGTTTAGCTGGTATGTAAATATTTGTGCTGCTGCAGAAATTGGGCTGCTGGCTAGAAACCCGGGCTTCTTGTCCAGAAGGAATTGATTTATCTGCTGGTGAAACAGACAAAAGGAGCTAGGAAGACCCAGACCGAAATCATGTCTGATTTCTCAGATGGCTTCTGAAGTTAGATGATGAGTAATGTGTTGGAACTAGCACACGACTGAGGACATTTAATGTGCATGTGGGAGAGAGAGAGAGAGAGAGAGAGAGGGGTGTGGGAAAGCCTGCTCTGTGTTTGGTTTCCGTCAGCTGCTTGTCATCCAGATGAGGTCTAGACTGCTTATTGGCCAAGCAAGGTTTACACTGTACTTAAGTCTCATCAGGTCCTGCCCTTTCCTTAATGTATCTATCATCTGAAAATTAGTTTATAATAATCTTAATAGCAGCATGGTTGCGTAGAAAGTGTAAAATATATGTTAAATTCAGATGAAAATGTGTAGAAAAAAAACATTTAATTAGCATGAAATAAGGTGCGTGAAAACGTGCTGGTTAAGTTTATGCTGCAGAAAAGGGGGAAAAAAAGTTCAGTTTAGAACACTGAGAGATTCTTTAGTTTGATCCTTTGGGGAAAAGGAGAGCTCGGAGAGCTCCAAATCCAACACATTTATGAGCCTAAGAACATTTATCTGTCCAAAAAATACACTCAGTGAACCCTTTGTTGAGTCTGTGGTTCGGATTAAGGTTATATAGTCATGTGAAATTATTTTTATAAACTTAACCAAAAAAAACATTTAAAAAAATCTAACAATATCAGGATCAAGCATTCCAATCCAATACAGTGCCCTTATCATCAAGGAGTGTCAAATATGGAATGTGAATGTCTAACTGTTCCTAAGTCTCATTTTTCGATTTTTATTTATATTTATTTTCCACAAATTAATACAGTTTATAAAACGGTGGCATAGTGGTAAGTAGTGTGGTCTTACACCTCCAGGGTCGAGGGTTAAAATCCTGCCTCGGGTTTCTGCCCACAGTCTAAAGACAAGCAAATTAGATTAATTGGCATTCTCAAATTGAAGTACAGTATGTGTAATGAAATAAAATATGTAGTGTATGCATTGCTGTACAGTATGTGTGCCCTGCGATCCCATCCAGGATGTGAATTTGGATATGTACATGTTAAGATATCTTAAAGTCTTACTTAAGTCTCATCAGATCAAAGGGATTGTGGAAGCTTAATGGTTAAGGCATTGGACTACTGATTGGAAGGTCCCAGGTTCAAACCACAGCACCACCAAGTTGCCACTTTTGGGCCCTTGAGCAAGGTCCTTAACCCTTAATTTCTCAGGTGTTGCTCTGTATAGGGGTGTTTGCCAATTAAATTTTTTTTTTTTTGGTTTAAGCTAATTTATTCTTGTGTTCCTTGGTTCCTTGGTGCTTATTTACCATCTCAAAGTAAAAAAGATTTAAGACATACGTGTAAATGTTTTGTGAAGATTTATTTATTTATTTATTTTACTTTTTTAAAAAAAATTATTTACTTTGATAGTTTTTGGGACATATATTGTTTAGTTTCCCTTTCAATGTATACATTGCCCCAGTTTTCCTTCCTGGCTTTTTATATACATATTCATATTGCAAGCGCTATTTTTCTATGCATATCACCCAGTGGAGCAGTGTGTGTCTCTCTGCGTGTGTGTGTACTTTCACTCATGAGTAATTGTGGTTATTTTGTGTGGCTCAGGAGACCAGTCTGAACAGCACCCAACTCTTTCATCCAGCCCATTTTCTTTGCAAGGGCTCACACTTTGCTGCATGGCACAGACCCTGTCCCCTGCAAATCTCCTCTCCATCAGCACTATGATGAATTTTCCAGACTACAGAACACACAGTAGGAAAGTTGGCATCGTTCGCTTTGTGTTAAAACTTCCAAACAAAATCACATGCATTGGTGGATGCTATGTACAGTACAGGGAAGTGCATAAACATTTCAGAAGGATGAATTTCAAACATGTGAACTTTATTAGGAGCAAACCTGCTGGTTCATCATTGTAGCTGATGGGCAGCACCAGGCCTCATTAGCATCAGAGCAGCCCCACATGTAAATATTTGTGAAGGAAAAGAGGGATGAGTGAGAGACAAGCAGATGTGTGGAGGTGTTCTGGTGATCACAGATGGTGATTGCATACAGCTGGGATCTTTTGTTTTTACCTTAAATGTGTTTATGATGGAGAGCTGTTCTGAGTTTTCATCTAAGAGTTTTGGTTTAAGTCAAATCAAGTCTCTTATGGTTGTATGTTTGAGATGATTCAAGACTTTGGGTCATCTGGTTCAGATTTGAGCACCACCATTTCTTGAGTTGATTGAGTTTTAAAGTCGTGGCTCATGTATCAGGGGAATACAATCTCAGTAGCATTGATTCAATTGTTCCAGTTAGAGTTTTCTTGAGGGTTTTCTGGTGACCTGGTGGACTTTTGGTCCTTTAGAGGTTGGGGAATCCCACAAGGCATCTTGAGTAAGGATGCTAGTGTACTGTAGGATTAGATTTCTCAATGTTAATTGGGATCTTTGGCAATTATACAGGGTCAGGAAATAGTCAGTGGTTTCTCTTCTTGATTTTTTGAAGCAGTCTCTATTTGGGACCCTCACTGCTGTTGATCTGTGTGTCAGCGTGGCTGTGGTGAAGCTCCTGCAGCTTGCCTCTGAGCCAAAGGCAATGCAGTCTCATTATGGACCAGTACGCAGGGCCAGCAGCCATGGTACTGAGGTTTATTTATCTAGGCAGAAGCATCTGTACACAAAAAAGGCAAAAAGTCGCTGATATTAGTGAGAGTATTAAATCGCTGTGCAACGTTAAGGTTTCCAATAAAAAAGACGGCAGCTTCTGCACACTCTTCTGTTCTTTCCATCTGATTTCTTTTGATGCAAGAGTGAAATAGAAAAAAAAATACACTTTTGATGGTAGTCTGAACTGTTTGTGTGATCGCTCTTAAAGTCTCGCCAGCAAGTAACTACGTTTTTTGCGAATGCTTAACAAATCATGCAAAGTGGATGAAATTTGGAATGGGAATTTGAATCAATCACTGAACAAAATACCTTGCTGCATTCAGCATCATCATATGCTCATTAGCTTTTGCCTTTCTTGCATTTTTTCTTATTTAACGCACTCACTGTTTTTTCACACACATGTGAGCTATAAACTGTTTCTGGTTTTTATAAATATGCAAGCCATCTTCTGGAGAATATTCCACAGGGGATAAAAGGAAGAAAACATCAAAGGCAGGATTTTAACAATGTAGAGTATGTGTCAATGTTTAAACGAGTGCCATGCTAAAAAAAAAAAATGACCGGTCTGATCTTTTCGGTTGATTGTTTGGTCTGTCTGACTGTCATGACATTTTCCTGAGGATCCTTATAGGGATATGGATGAGGTGGCTAGGATTGGTTATTTTATCTGTACCATTCATGTCAGACATGTTTGACTGGCTCATGTCACTGTTCTAGCACATGTTATTCTCGTTAAATATCTGTACTTTTAAATGTTTTCTTACGCTGCACCAACTGTCTGAACTAATTGCATTCAGTGTGTTGTCATAGATCCTCCATGGTTTTTGAATAGATGAAAATTACCCACAATGCCATTTGACTCCCTGCTGGTAAAGGCATTAAGAGGAAAGGCTAGTGGATGTTGCTTAATCTTTACCTAAAGAGAGTGATGCAACAGCACTTTAGTTAAGCCACACCTGATTATTTGGTACAAACCCACTAAATTTTTAATGAAAAATTTAAATATCAAACCAACCAAAAGATTGGTACTCAAACTACTAAGCACCTCACAGACATTTTAATAGGACAATGTACATTTTTAAGGGGGCTAATTTAAATATTCCTTCATTTCTATACACGGTACCCAAGGAGTAGAAATTCATACGTTTTAGTTATTTAACAGTGCCTTACAAAAGTATTCATATCCCTTGATCTTTTTCACATTTCATCATGTTATAACCAAAAATGTAAATGCATTTTATTGGGATTTTCTGTGATAGGCCAACATGAAGTGGCATATAATCCAAGAGTATCCTTTACTCTGATACCCCTAAGTAAAATTCAATGGAACCAATAGCCTTCCTACAGTAAGTCACCTAATGTACCTAGTGTAATTTAATCTCAGTATAAACACAGCTGTTCTGTGAAGACCTCAGAAGTTTGTTAGAGAACATTAATAAACAAACAGCATCATGAAGCCCAAGGAATACACCAGACAAGTCAAGAATAAAGAGTGGAGAAGTTTAAAGCAGGGTTAGGTTATAAGGTTTTAAGCTTTAAAATGGAGCACTGTTCATTACATCATCTGAAAAATGGAAAGAGAATGACACAACTGCAAAACTACCAGACAGGCCGGGCAAGGAGAGCAATAATCAAAGAAGCAGCCAAGAAGCCCATGGTAATTCTGAAGGATCTGCAGAGATCCACAGCTCAGGTGGGAGAATCTGTCCACAGGACAACTATTAGTTGTGCAATCCACAAAGCTGGTATTTATGCAAGGGTGGAAAAAAGAAAGCTATTGTTGAAAAATGTTGTTTGAAGTTTGCAACGTCACATTGGGGACACAGCAAACATGTGGAAGATGGTGCTCTGGTCACATGAGGCCAAAATTAACCATTTTGTCCCAAACGCAAAATGCTACGCGTAGCAGAAAACTAACACAATGCATGGTGGTGGCAGCATCATGTTGTGGGGATGCTTTTCTTTAGCAAGGACAGGGAAGCTGGTCAGAGTTGATGGGAAGATGTATGGAGCCAAATATAGGGCAAACTTCAAAACAAAGAAGAAAGTCTGCGAAACACTTTAGATTGGGGCAGAGGTTTACCTTCCACCAATGTGGCAAAACGTGGAAAAGTTCAAGGGGTATAAATACTTTTTCAAGGCACTGTATGCATTAGGTTCGGTTATTATTTTGTCATATGTCAAACTACATATTTGTTTATTCTTTATATACCGAGAATTGCTATTTCTGTAGGCCTGATTAATGGCACTATCCACTGTTAAAAACACCAAAATAAATAAAATTTAATTGAATTAAAAACTGTTCAGCTGTTATCAGTCTTGGCTAAGAGAGAGTATGCTAGATAAAGGGAAAAAGAGAGAAAAATTAGGAGAAAGGCCGGTCAGAGAGGAAATCCTGTGATAATATCTCTAGGTGTGTGAGTGTGAATCAAGGGTCAAATTCATCTTTATTATGGTAGCCTTCATACTATCTGTGAGTGTGCATGCCATGACACGTAGAGAAACAGTACTGATATGCAAAAATACAGTATCATAAATACTCTGACATAGGGCTATAAACTACTACTGATTGTTTTTGCAAGGAAAGCCATTTATGCTTTTTTATACGTTTTTTTATCCTTTTAGTGAAATAATTGTTGGCGTTAGTTGCAACAGTATAGAAAAGGCAGTGGTTGCTTATTCGGTTGAGGCACTGGGCTGCTGATTGGATGGTCAGCCCTGCCACTTCCGGGTTGCCACTGTTGGTTTCTTTGGGAATGACACTTAACCTTACTCCCCATACAACCCAGCCACTCCATACAGTGCCAGTCCCAGTCTGGTTAGGAAATGGAAGGGTTGCGACAGGAAGGGCATCCAGCATAAAAGCTTGTAAATCCCATGTGTATAAAATGGACAGTGCCCAAGGGCAAAAAGGTTGCTACAGTGTAGAAAATGTCAACATGTACCTTTTCTCTCTTTCCTTTTACATTCATTATGTTTTTATGCATTAGACAAGAACCAAAAGGCAATTAAAGAGAAACCAGAATTACATAGCATGCCTATCGTCTTTCGTGGTGGAAAACAGTGGCCAATGACATCAGTCTTATCACCAAAGCAGTGTATCATTGATGTTACTGTAGCCAAGCAGGAAAGCAATTCAGTGTGAGTGAAAGTGAAAAGTAGGAGGAAGACATAAAAAGAATGGTTTTAAAATGTCAAGCCAAGGTCAAAAAGGCTTAACTTAATTTATCCTGTCAGCCAAAAGGCCATCGCTCCTTCTCCTTTCCATAATTTATTAAAATACTGACTTTTGTAAGTGGAAAAGTAAATTCCCACTGTCATTATCAGTAAATGTCCTTAACCCCTTAAAGTTTGAGCTTAATTTTTTTGTGATTTATTTTGAAGCACGGTGGTGGCACAGTGGCTTAGTGGTTAGCACTGTCGCCTTATACCTCCAGGTCCTGGGTTCGGTCCCTGCATCAGGTCTGTGTACACAGGGTTTGCATGTTCTCCCCATGGATTTCCTCCAGGTTCTCCGGTTTCCTCCCACAGTCCAAAGACATGCAGATTAGGCTAATTGGCAATCCCAAATTGCTTGTAGTGTGTGAATGTGTGGAGGTCATAGAAATGGAAATAAATACAATGGTCACCATTGGCCTCTATGGTCCCTAATTGGACTACAGAGGTTCCTAGATGGATGAATCTTAAAGCATATTATTAATATTAGAATTAGTTTGGATTATTTGAAAATTACAGGTTTGATATTCCTTCAAAAAAAATCCCTCCAGAACATACGCTGGTGAAAGTGCAGATGATGAGATTAAACGACAACAGGTATTAAGTTCTTTTGCACATTGTGAAATTTTTTCTTCATTAGGAAAACCTGTACACTTGCTACTTTATTCTATAATTCAATTTAATGAAATCATGTAGATTCTGGTCAAGAGGATCTGTTCTGATGGGGAGAATGTGATGCAGGTAATTTTGACCTAGAAAAAATTGTTGGAGCGAGATGGTCTAGCTTGAGAATTCAAGAAAATGCACACAGAAACATCGTGTTGACAAGAGTGATCAAAAGAATGGTTAGACTGGTTCAAGCTGACAGGAAGGTGATGGTAATTCAAATAATCACTTTAGAGTAATGGTGAACAGAGAGACATCTCAGAATAAACAACAATGAACCTGTAGGTGGATAGGCTAAAACAGCAGAAGACCAGATTAGTTTTATCTAGTGTCAGACAGGATAAGGAGCCCGAGAGTACTATGGGTACACATTCACCAAAAATAAACCCTTTGAAAAAGGCCATGCGATAGTTTTCAGTTTTTACCTCTAAACAGTAGTATGACTGGATCTGAGAAGAACAGAGGAATATAATTCTTAAACGTTTTCTGAGAGAACCCTACAGCAGAACTGTATGTACAAAAACTCTCATCTGGTCTGATGGTGCTGATTGAATATTGTATTAATCTAATAGAAAATAAGTAATCTTGCTATTGCCAAAAAAAAAGTGCATCAAACCTTGACCAAAAATGAAAGCATTTACATCTTTGACCTTGTCAACTCTCTCCTGAATTATGTAGATCACCTGCCAATATTTTCCTAGTTCTCCTCAATCTTTCCAGCACTCCCACCAAGTAGAAAACACATTCTCTTCTCTTTGATTACTCTTTGATCTCCTCAGCCATCCCTCAATCTTGCCATCATTGTCCTGTTTCCACAAGATTGGGGAGAACCAGGAGAGCCCTGTGACTTTGGGAATTGTCCAGGAGGTCTTCAGGAGAATGCTATTAGAGAGAAGTAGCTTATTTCTCATGAAAAGTCTGTTAAAAAAGAATTGACATGTCCAGTAATCCTGTAGCCTTTTTACCAAAAATTGGCAAGAATGAATAGATCCTTGGGAGTGAGCCTGAAAAGAGCCATACGAGAGCCCAGGAGTATTCCAATTTTCTCACCAAAATCACTCTCTGTAAGATTTATTGGACTCCTGTATGTATGAAAGGGGCTTAAGGGTCTCTCTAGGAGAATTATTGTTTTATGTGGAAGCCTAAGGTTTTTTCTATCAGAAAGGGTTAAAATGCACCCATAAACCTTGTACAGATTTGCACCTACTGTATAACGTTACATTATGGTTAGTATAGTGGCATACTGTACATCTCCTACAAAGAGATGTAGGAGAGAAGGTCTGAATGTTTATTAGTTGCTCTCAGTTTGTCCTGTAAATGAGTCTTATTCTTCTGACTTCTTTACTTCACTTAACTGACAATGTCATTTCAGTCTCTGGGATTGACTGATGGATCAACTTTACCCTGATGGGCCAAATCAGTCTCAACAGCATGTTGAATGAGTGACTGACACCCAGTTGAAGTTGAAAGAAAGTACAGACTCTGTCTTTGTAAGCTAGGAATGAAGGCTGTGTATCACAGAGATGTTTTTAGACCTCCAAGACAGTATTTGCTGTTTTAGTGTGTCCCAGAGGTCAGCTGTTCCTCGCACTGTGGGGTGACTGTGCTCCAGTAGGAGGTCATATTGAGTGATAACACATTCCTTTGCTGAGGTATGCATGTAGCTAATAAACATTTGTGCTTATGTCCAAACCGGTTGTGTAAATAGTTTTTTTTTTTTCATGTGGTTACATCATATTCATTTCCAGTAAAAAAATTAAGTATGATGAACAAAATTGTGATGTGATTTTGGTAAATGTTTATTCATGTAGTTCAAAAGAGAACTCTACTACAATTAAGATTCTTGCAATAATTGCATTCTGAGTTCAAATCATCATCTCAAATTCTTGCACCCAGTTCCAAAATAATGAAAAGTATATGCATATATATTGTAAAATGTTCTAGAAATTAACACCATTGCCATTAAATACAATGAATAATGTTGTGGATGGCTTGTGCTTGTCCCATTTTGCTTTCTTGCAGGGCTCTATGACTGTTTCAACATAGACACCAAGAGCCACAGAGTTATAAAGGGTCCGAAGCAGGCACAGTTTGGTTACACTGTACAGCAACACATAGCAAGTGGGCAGAAATGGTAAGAAAACATTCTTCATTCATTTAATTTGTCATTTCCTTTCATTGAAATGTGAAGTGTAATATGTACAATAAAGTACATATTAAAAATACAATACTGTGCATGGTAGATTTTTGGAAAATGAAAAATATATTTTTTTTTCTAGCAGGATTTCTCACACTCATGTTTTCTTATGAGTGCATTTTAGGTCGATTGAATACAATTCTAAGATTATTGTTTAAACAAGACAACATTTATTCTCATATATTCATTGTTGTACTGTATGCCAAAATCCCACAAAAGAACAAACATCATGGTTTATGTGGTTAACCACCAGTAACTATTGCTCTGAGTGAAATGAGTAGGGCATTTGTCATCCATCTATATGACATCATCAGCAAGGAGATATTACAGTGTGTGCTGACCACAGAAACTGTGCTGATTATTGTGTTATGTACATCATTACATCATGGAAACTTCTAAATGACTCTGAATTCTTTTAATTAATTATGTATGCATTCAGCACGCACTATCTAATAATTCTAGAAATTCATTATAAAATGAGTTTCACAGCCCAGTTCGGTTTCCTTGTTCCATCCACAGTAAATCTTAAACATGACTTTCAGCTTCAATTTGCAAACTGTGGTATAACCAAAACATCTTTCATCAGGGTTCTGACTTTCTCCTCCATCTGGAGTTCTCTGTATTTATTATGAGGAGGGGGAATTGTGGGGACCTCTGGAATAAGTCTTGTCTTTCCAATTGCCACCTCAAGTCTGACCTCAAATTGCATATATGAGAGGTCTCTTATGGTCGGTTACTCAATTAGACTTTATTAACTATATGTGGATTCGTGCTGATTAAATCAAAACACATTGTAAATAGTTAGACTGCATTCCTTTGAGTATTAAGAGCTACAGGGAAGCTTATTATGTTGCAGATCATTTTGCATCAAGGACCAAATAAGATTTTCTGAAAGTACATCCATGTCACATATGTAATTGATATTGCTACTAAGCTCTGTTCTATTTAGGACCGCACATCCAAAAACCCCAAGGTACCATTGTTTCAGAAACAGCATACTGTAGGTTTTTATTATA
This sequence comes from Leiocassis micropogon, assembly GCA_028565275.1. Taxonomy (NCBI): domain Eukaryota; kingdom Metazoa; phylum Chordata; class Actinopteri; order Siluriformes; family Bagridae; genus Leiocassis; species Leiocassis micropogon. Next base: position 6,551,341 of record JAOVVA010000037.1, on the reverse strand, counting down.
CAGGGTGTAATAATGTCATTTTTAACCAACTAGACTATCTTTATACAGTATGCACCAAAATATAGAGTACTGAAATGAAAAGATGAACAATATTACCTTGTTGTCATCTGTAAGTTTATTTCTCCTAAAAGAAACAAACATACACACTGTTAGTGTGTTGATTTACCATGGTATGGGTAATGTAAGTGTTCAAAGTGTGTGTGCACCCCCTCGCTGTAGACAGTGTTCACGCAGATTCTTAAACATATTCTTCTAAAATTTTTAATCAAACACCATCATCTAATAGCCTGCTATTTGGTGTCTATGAGCTAAATGTGTCATAATACAGCTCATTATTTCTCATTAATGTTAGTAAATCCCACTGCAAAACCAGCCTGTTAAACCTTAGGTTTGAAATTGCTAAATTTGTTGTTCTAATAAATGTTATTATAATTGTGCTAGCAATGTGACACTCGGAGACATAACAAAATAAAACCAAAAAATTAGCACTAAAATCCCTAAGCACATTGCAGACATTTAAATACAAATATGTTTTGTGTCTTTGAGGGCGGTTTGGCTTGAATTGGCTCTGGAATGATCCTTAGAGCTGTCTCTTACTGGATTATAATCATGGAACTTGTAATCCTTTGGATTCGGCTTAAGGAAGCCGCTGAAGGGAATTTTTCTCTGATCGAAAATAAATTGATTTGGTTATAATTATGCAATATTAAACAAAGCAATGGATTAAGGAAACAGAGATATTAATGTGAGTACTTCCTTCCCTTAAAAGTAAAGCTACAAAGTACATACACCAACACCAACCCTGTAACCAGAGAGAACCATTTTAGTAGACAATAATGATTTGAACTAATTTGCCGCCTTGAATAATCACAATGACATTCCGATTGCTCTCCAGACCAGGAGGAAAAGTCTCTCCAGTTTACATTCTCCACATAGCTTAGTGTAAGTGCTCAATGCCAGATCTGTAGCTGGAACTAGAAGGTTTGTTGTAAATTTAGTTGGGCTGATATTTCAGGACATCAACAAAGATCTCCTTATTTGAACAGCAGCCAAATAGTCCAGCTCTTTTTCTCTCTCTCTCTCATCAGTCAAAACACATCTGGAAATCATTTGCTAGGAAATGTGTGTATGCCCAGCATCTGTACATGCTGCTGTCTGTGTGTGCGTGTGTGTGTGCGTGTATACCTTGTATTCCCAGCATCTGTACGTGCCGCTATCTGTGTGTGTGTGCGTGTGTGTGTGTGTGTGATACAGAGAATTCAGCACACATTTGACCTTTTCGTTTTTTTTTTTAACAAAAACTGCATCTTTACACTAAAAAGCTAAATGATTGCTTTTTCGTCACACAGGCATCACAAACATACATCCATGCACTGTACTGTAAGTGCATAAACTTATTTTATGTTATAGAAAACTTATTACCCCACAGCACTATACCGTTTATTATTACCCTATGAGGCATTGTAGAGAAACCCCATTGTCATATGCATTTACTGACAAAGAAAAGCAAGACTACACCACAATACAGGATTGTCAAAGTGCCTACAGACTCTATAGAGCTAATGGAAGTCGACGCAATTGGTTACTTCATGAGGAGTTGAAAATTAAAACAATATTTATGTATGTCAGCATCAGGAAGCTTGAGTGTTTGCACTGGCTGAGCTCTAGGTGATAGGAAATGGGAGGAACAGTAGCTAATTGTCAACATGGTGTAAGGCTACTTTTGATCGGTCAGGACAAGGGAAACGCTTTAGGAGCTAAGAGACACTCCTGGCTCATAGTGAATGTAAGACAGTGTGTGAGACGTGCAGTGCACTCAGGAAATGTCTTGATAACTACTTTCAAGTAACATGTCAGGTCCCCGAGAAAGAGAAATCTAGTTTTTTTTCTCCCCCCTTTTCCTTCCTCCTACGCTGTTATATTAAACTGGATCCCTTGAACGCAGCTGTAGAACATATTTAGCAGCTCGAATCTGACTCATAATGCCAATGTTAGGTAATGCCAAAGAAGTGAGAGAGAGTTGGACAGGCTCCTTCTACCTACCCTTCCTATACAACTAACTAAAATCATGATTTACGAATGTCAGCAGTTATGGAACAGAGATGCAGTCTTCCTTTCTTTCGCTGACCCCTACCACCACCAGCAGCACTGCTGTTTGTAAAAAGGTCAAATTCTCTTTCTCTGAGTTTCAGAGGCACAGTAAGGGTCTGAGAGAGGGTCTGGCAACGCGTATTAGTTGCCTGTGGTTAGTATCTCTCAGAAGTACATGGACCTCAGAGGTGTCTTTTTCCATCAACTTTCATGTCTTGGCAAGATGTTGAAACACAGCACATTTGGGGTCATTTCCGGGCTCCCAACACCCCCAAAAATGCTACAGTTCTTAGTAAGAAATGTAGACTACGAAAGATAAATTTGTGCATCATCTGCAATCTGAGATAATTTAAACATCACAGCCTATTTTTGTCTAATTATGGGCTAAGCGCTCTGTAACTATCAATTTTCAAGTACCACAAATTCCTGCACCAAGTGGCCAGTACTGTATGTGTTGAAACAAGCAAGAAGGTACAGCCTGATAGGCTGATTATCACTCCAAGATATATAGCTAGTAAAATGTTAAATCATGTAACCTGTAAAATCATTAAACAGCTAAGCAAAAGTAAAAAAAAATTAAATACAGCTGCTCTAAACATGACCATAAATTAGATATTGTTTCTATAAAGCCAATAAATGATAATGCACTTTAAATACTGGGCTCTAGCATATTTTTGCCCAATATGGACAAATGGTGCTAAAGTGGTTTCAACTTTTATGGGATATGAAATCCTGTTGGTGTATGAACAATAGATGAGTTTAACATATCCTGAACGTTTTTTTTAATTTTATTATTTTTTTATAGGAATTATCTGAAACCATTACATAAATTAAAGTCAATTTAGATCTATTGCACAGATGGCTAGTCGAAATGGTAAAGTGACTTCTTGGTGCTTCCTGGCATTGCTATGATTTGACAAATTTTCATATTAGAACTTCTATTAGTTAAAGTGGTGGAAATAGGTGTTACATTGTGTGCAGAAAATTCTCAGTGTTGATTTAACTCTGTCAGACTTCATCCAGTCCAATCGTACCTATACAGTATATACACTGTAGGGTGTTAATTCAAAACTGCAAATTTTGTTGTGAGGAATGCAAACCATGGCATTTCTGGAGCTATTGATTATTGCAGACAATATAATATGTTAATATTTATATTATTATAACACTATTAACTATTATATTGTTGTAATTGTATACAATATAATATTGTATAACTATTAACACTGCTATAGTGTTAATATTTTCTAGAAACCACTGTAAACTAATTTAAATCTCTACATGATTTTGGGAACTACACTAGCTAGTTGCTACATGCTACATGCTGCTACATTAAAACTCCAGATTCACTTCTTTAACATAATATTGTAAATTTCTAGGTGCATACATTTGTTAATTTTGTGTTGACCATTAAATAGACCATATTATTTTACTATTGCTTAACTATATATTATTTACTTTAGTCTGTGCCCTATGATATTTTTTAAAAATAAATTCTGCCTCAAAGCTAGCTAGCTACCGACTTTGCAAAGCTATAACCGTAGCTTGTTACCTAACATGCCAAGTAGGCCCAACTAAATATCGGTATAGGCACTTATACATTTTTAAAAGGACAGTTAATGTAACTATAAAAGATATTGTTTTCCAACAGCCACACAAGACATTATTACATTGTATTATATTACTTTATATACATCTTAGCTAGTCGGAAATTCGAACGGTCAATTAAATTAAAAGTTAAGCAAGGTCTGAATGGTGAGATGAGGAGAAGTGACTGTTAACTGAATATTTAAAAAGAGATTTCTTGTTCATTTTGTTAATTTAAAACATTTAGTGTATCATGTGTCACTGACAGGTAGAATTTTCGTCCATGTCAAAACTGGGTGGGAAAAGGGAAAACACTTAAAGAGATCTGGATCCTGAATCCCATGTCGACTATACTTCACAGTTAATGTAAAAGAAGAACTGTTTCCTTACATCCATCTCAAGCCACTCACTTCCACTTGCAAGTGAAACCTGACCAATTCCTCTAGATTTTATCATGTTTCAAGCCCCCACTGCTTTAAACAGCTATAGCTTTGTGCAGGTCTCAGGGTCCAGTGCGGATGTTTTACGTGCAGAATATTTTTCTGGGATGATGAATGTGTTGTTTATTCCAGGAATCACGTAGTCTGGGGAAGCACTGGGTTGTTTGGGATCTTTGAAGTGGGAAGAGCTCTGTAGGAGGCGAGCCACATAGCTGTACATTCCATTCATGCACCTTAATTCCTGCTGACATGCAATGAGTGTTAGGTTTACGTCAATGAGGCTTTTATTCACAAAATTGTATTTAATTTGTTATCATGAACAAACATATTGTAATGTATTATCACTAATTAATAACAACATTAACAAGGTAACAAATAACAACATAAACAAAGTTAACAATTAACAACATTAACAAGGTGAATAACTATTGTTTTAAAGAATATTTAATAATAAACAAAAATAAACAAAATGATGACCAGTTTTGTGCCATCAACAAATCAAATTAAGCTCATAAATCTTAACATGACCAAGTTTGAGTGGCAAACTCTAATAACATATGGAGACCAAGGTTGTTAATTTATGTAGTCTTGTATGCTCGATGGCCTGGGAAACTCAGTGCATGACCTTGCTCAATCCTGAATTATTAATTTTTTTAACATATTTTGACCAAAAAAATTTGACAATAAAATTTGAGATATTTACTTATAAAATAAATAGTCCCATCAGCCATCATGCCCAATATTGTATAGGTTCCCTTAGTATCACTGGGGTGGCTCTGGCCCCTCAGGGCAGAACTCCACCTTGGGAGGAGCCTTGGATGCCCATGATCCTGTCACCAGTTTACAGTTTAATTCTATGAAAAACATGTAGAAATATTGTTAGCCTATTGTGTACCTGCAATGGAATCAAAATGAAATCTTGAAATTTGAAGTTATCATTTGTTTTTTTAGGGATTACCTTTACTCCTGGCTGAGATAGATATGTACAAAATAGAAACATAACTATTGGAACAGCTTGTGATGTTCAGGAAGAAGCCATGCAAGCCATTCAAGTCATGACACTACATTTACTCTGCTTAACCAGTGATTTCTCACTAATATTGTTGGATCATGAGCAGATGCCTTCTTTCTCTTGACTTTAGTCTTTAGTAGAGGTTAATCTTAGTTCAAGAACTTTTGTAGCTCATGTATGTATTCCTTCTCTATTCCAATCTAGCCTTTTGATTCTTAATGCTGATACGTGGTGGTTTGCATCTTGTGATACGACTTCTACATTTATGATCTCAAAGTTTTCTTTGAGTCTCTGCCCTGTGGATGCTGTTGGTGATGTCATTTTCTGTTATTTTTGAGTTTTTCTTCACAGCTCTAACAATGTTTCTGTCAGGAATTGCTGTTGTTTTCCATGGCCAACCTGTTCCATATCTGGCTGTTAGTATACCAGTAGCTTTGTTCTTTTTCAGGATAGTCCAAGTGTCCAAAGGCCAAGGCTGTGTGTATTCAATAGCTCTGATCGAGTTTCCTTTTTTTCTTTTTTCTTGCTTTTTCACCATAGTCCTCTGAACGGTAGACTCTGGTCCTTATGTTGGTTCACCCTTTTTAACAACATCCAGCTATTATTAGTATTAGTAGCTATTGCAAACTATTAAAGGTATTAAACAGGTACAGTAAGGAAATAGATCACACCTAGCCAACAAGAAAAACATGGTATTCATATGTTTAAATATATGCGGTCATGATAATATATATACACACTAATATCAAAACCACAAAACATAGCCTAAAGACACTTGCAGAATTTCTTCTGTCGCCATTTACCCAGTCTGTTTAGATAAGAACAGAATCTGAGTTCAGAGAGAAAGAAAGAATGGGAAAGGGAATGACTTAAAAAAGGACTCGTGAGTGAGCAGTAGATCAGGAGTGGAAACACAGCTGATTTTGGTTAGAGCTTAGGAAAGCGGCACATAAGAAATATTTTTTCTGATCTACACTTTTGATATGTCTATATTTTGTTTTCCGTTCTTCTGCATGCACCATTAAAATACAATGCTGTTAGCAGTGATATCTGTCCCTGTTAAACCAAGTTTAAAGCCTTCTACACACACAATTTACATTTGTCTGAGTCCTAGATATAAGTAGAAGCTGAGCCTGCATATCCAAAGCAACTTAAAATTAGGCCTCTTATAGTCAATGGCTGTTTAGTATATGGGCTTAGTGTGATTAACCAGAAATTCCTTACTATGTTTGTAGAGCCCTTAAAGCACGAGTGAGTAGATGAAATGAGATATATTAAAATACCTCAAAGAATGGACATTTATGCAGTGAGATGTTTTTGAGTAAATTTTATGGTGTGTTTCGACATTCGTTTGGGCTTTAGGGAGAGTCTAAAGCAGCATGAAGACTATAGAGCTCTATCTTTACTGCAGCCGAAACCATCATCATACATACTTGATGGGGTGGTTTGGAAGCCCAGACCAATAAATCCTTTTTAAAATGCTCAAACAACATCAACAAAGAGAGTAACACCAGAGTAGCATTTCCCTTATCTTCTCTACTCGCTCACTCACTCACTCACTCACTCAGTCCCTCAATTGAGATTTGGGGCACGGGCCGAGGTACAGCATGGATGGAGTGCCAATCCATCGCAGGGCACATACAGTACATTCACACACTATGGGCAATTTGGGAATGCCAATTAACCTAATCTGCATGTCTTTGGACTGTTGGAGAAAAGCGGAGCACTCGGAGGAAACCCAGGCACAGGGAGAATATGCAATCACTAACCACCATCCCACCATCCTTTCTATAAGATGAAAAATAATCACACAACAGATGCTTCACAAAATTTACTGGATTTGAAAGAAAAGTTCATAGTCTTTATGTTATCTACGAAACATCAAGAAGTATAAAATGTTATTTCAATTAGAACACATTTCCTAAGTTAAAATGAATGCTAATGCATTAAATTACACAGCATCAGCAATTTAAAATGGGAGTATAGTGTCTGGCCAGTTCATGTTTCTGAGCCATGGAAAAATGTTCACAATGTCCTATTATCGTTCTTTTTTAAATTTATCAAATTCAGACCACATTTGGGACATTGTGGGATGTTTGGATTGTGGTATATATGTGTGTGTGTGTGTGTGTGTGTGTGTGTGTGTGTGTGTGTGTGTGTGTGTGTGTGTGTTAATACATGAAGGTGTTGAAACAGCCTGTCACTCTTAAGCCTTTAACTGTTGATACCTGAGACGTTTGGCTTCACATCCCTCCATGAGCAAATGGGAATAACATTCATAGTGTAGTAATCCTTCCTGCCACTTTTTTTTTTTCTTAAACAAGGACTTCGCTGTACATATGTTCTGTGAGAGAACATGTATTGACTTCTTGTTGCTCATACTGGGAATGTGCACTCTTGCCCTCTTGGTAGCAGTGGTGTACTTGACCCTAATGAGTCACACATTAAATGGTTTAACAGCTTGCCATGTCCCTGGCCTGGAAGATGCAAAATCAATGGAAGCTATAAATCAGAGGAAAATAGCAGCTTTCTCTCTCAGTAACACAGGTCTCAGGTATCTTTATCCTAAGATGAACTTGCTTGGGTAACATTTAGTGCTAGAGACAGCAAAAATGTCAGTAGTAATCACAAGATCCTTGGCCATCAAAATATTAGCACCATCTGAATTCATGCAGTTAATATTATTACCAGACCTATGATGATTGTTTAAAAAATTCGACTTGTTTTTGCAAAACATGCATATGTAGCATGTTGAAGAGCTTAGGGGCCCGACATACTGTACTGTATAACCTCTGGCTTTGCCTGGATCTATAATAAAGTAGTATTGAGTGTCAGTCCACTGAGCCGCTGTCAACTGAGCTACTGAATAGAAAAGTGTATACCACTCTGTAACTCCTACTCTCTTACATACAGTATGAAGCCCCTAATAGTTAATGTCCATGACGTGTTTAAATATGTTTGGAGCCTACTGAAAGGTCGAACCATTTATCACCATTAGACATAACATATACTAAAGTGGTACGGTCTTGTGGTCGATAAGAAACTCTTAGCACGATAGTAGGTCTCATGTTTTATTGGGTGTATGTCTGAAATACACTGGAACAATTTACATAAGTGAGAAGGAAAGCTTTGAAAAATTAAACCTCTTTGAACAGTCGGCAAATTCTCATTGCAGTTCTAAATGGACAAAAGCTGTTGCTTTAATGAAAATCTAACGTTTGATGGCAGGAATTTTCTCTGCAAAATAGAATACAGGCATAAGTCATAAAGTCTTCAGGCTTTTGCAGAAGAAAGGAACTTGTTCGCTATCTGGCCTACAGAAACATGCTTCACTGCTCCCTTAGTTGTTTTTCTTTTGGGTTTTAGAGACTCTCTAAAGGTGCAAGGTCACTCTTTGGAATTGTGAAAATGCATCACTGATGGGAACACCACTCTTAGGCCTTACATTTGGTACTCCCAATGTTCTGCTGACATTTATAGGTCCATGGTAACCTGAATGTATGTACTGTCAAGCTCAAGAGGATTTTCTTCCTCCTATGAGACACTAAAATATTTGGCGTCTGCTAAATGAAATGAATAATGTGTGAAGGCTCCTGGTAGAGTTAAAGTCCCTGAAAGGTGAAATGATTCCTCTGTAAGTTTTTGATCTAACACAGTGCCTGCTGTGTGCCTGTCACAAAAGAATAAGTGTTCAGTCTTTTTATCACAATATTTAAACATTTCGACACGTGTGTCGGAAAAGGTAGATGTCTCCTGATGTGTGTGCCTATCTTTTCTCACTGGAACAAAACTTATTTTTAACATTTACAAGCTATAAGGGAATAAAGTGTGCTTATGTTGTCACTTTGGATCACAGCTCACAGATGTAAAGTGTTACATATCACGCACTCTGTTCTGCATGTTTTCACAGATAAACACACTAAATCTGCATGAAAATTCCATTACAATTCCAATGCACCGCAGGGCACACACACTCACGGGCAATTTGGGTACACCAATTATCCTAATTTGCATTTCTTTGGACTGTGGGAGGAAACCAGAGTATCTGGAAGAAACCCATCAAGTATGGTGAGAACATGCAAACTCATGAACTCAAGAACATGGAAATTGAACCCGGACCCTGGAGGTGCAAGGTGACAGTGCTAACCACTGAGCCACAGATCAAAACCTAAAGCAAAATCTTCATGTGTTTGATGTGTTCTTCCTGGGTCCACATGCATTTTTTTTTTTTGTCTAGATGTGGATACATGTGGATCGGCAGCCCACAAACTGCAAACTCCACACACACATTCAAGAAGGTGCAAAACACTAAGCCACCTCCCAAAACACTTGGAGACAAATGTGGATGATTCTATTTAAAAAAAATATGAACAACAGAGAAGTTATATTAGTTTCTTAAACTAATAATTAATACTAAATATTAATGAATGAATGCTGTAAGCAGGGGCAATTGTAGAGTCTACTGGGGAACTAGGCGAAGATTTGCAGGGGGCCTCTCCAACCAGCATTCATCATCATTATCTTATAAATAATAATTATTTGTGAGCCCTTTGGGGCCCCATACTGGCCTCAGATCCCAGGGCTATTGTACACCTAATCTAAACCAGATGCCATGTGAAACTTGAAACTGATATTGAATATCTATTTGTGTCTGTTTATTCAAGAATATATTACTTCTCAGATATTACTCATTAAATTGATATTTTTGGAAAATAAAGTACATATTTAAAATGGAAAGAGTACTGTAGAACAATTTAGACATACACAAGTATACCGAATAGTAGCACCGTATATCTCCATTATGAATCATCCAAAAAAAAAGTGGGTGTTTTTTTTTGTTTTGTTTTGTTTTTTAGGTTGTTGGTTGGAGCACCGTTGGAAACAAATGGCCAGCACCAGACAGGTGATGTGTATAAATGCTCATTAAGCAGAAGAACCCCTGGCCCCAGCTGCACAAAGCTCAATTTAGGTATCTATCTCTATCTCTACTTCATATTCCAGTGGCTCATGCGTGTACAGTAATTTATGTAGATGCACTTTGAAGGCATCACAATGCTTTACTTCTGCCAGTGTTATTACTTCACAAACCGTCTATTAATAAGTCTTAGACTTGTTGTTTTGGGTAAAGTAATACCAGGCAGCGTTAGGTGTGAAAAACTATAGGGGGGGAACAATCACTGTGATTTATTCTTTCCTCTGTTTATATACATTTTGACATCTGTTCCTGCACGTGTCAGACATCTGTCATGGTTTGTATATGTGGATGCAGCAGTATGTGGACACTGTGTGTGTTTGTGTGGGAGTTATATAGTTTACAGAGTCTGCATGCTGTGGATTTAGCTGACACTGGCTAGACAGGCTGTGAAAATGACATATGGTACATATCTCTTATGGTCAGGTGTTGTAAAGCCTCTTAAATTCATAGCTTGCCTTGTTTTAGAAATTTGTCCCATATTGCATTTTTTATTTGTTTTCTTTAAGGAAAGATATCTTTGACAAATGTCTCTGAACGTAAAGAAAAAATGAGACTAGGGATGACGCTCACCTCCAATCCTAAAGATAACAGCTTTGTGGTGAGTAAATATGTTTTTCAGTTTCTTCCATCTTCACATCATGTATAATTTATAATTTATTCAACACCAGTTAACTCTTAAATTTCACTTATTTATGATATTTAAAAGAATACTGCAGCTTTTTTTTTTTACCTAGTCCCTATTCACTGCATCTGTAATGTGAATAAAAAGTGAAGAAGAAAAAAAAGATACTTGGAAAAAGATCTGAAAAGAGATTTTGGAGAAGAGAAAAGATATCTAGAACAGAAAACATATTTAAAAAGAGAAGATATGTAAAAAAAAAAAAAAAAAAAAAGAGAGAGAGAGAAGACATTTGAAAAGAGATCAGAAAAGAGAAGTTATTTGAGTGAGGAAAAAAGAAGATATCTGAAAAGAGGGGAAAAAGGTCATTTGAAAAGAGAAATCAGAAAAAAAAAATTTTGTTGTAGTATTCCTGCTGCAATGCAGAATTTTGGTCAATTTTTTTTTACAAAAGTGTGCGAAATTACCCGGCTTCTCCCACCAGTCAAGGGTCAAATTATTCGGCTGCATCAAGTAAAGAAAACAACTAAGGATATTTGAAGTTATGAAAACTGAAATTAAGAACACATTATTAAAACCTGGAAGGATAGCGTGAACTTTGTAGAAGAAAAATCATGAAAAGAGAGCACTTAAACACATGGAAGTTGCATGGTAAAAAAATCAACAGTAAACCCATCGTTATATTTAATAGTAAAAGGATTTTCCTACACACACAGTACACACACAATGTGATGAGAACTCAGGATTAGGGTTAAACAGATGTGTGGCCATAAAATTAGTGAGACTAATCAGAAAAAAAGGCTTCAATTTGCTAGGGAGCATAAGGATTATACTTTAGAGTAATAAACTTTAGTAAAAAGTCATGTGCTCTGATGAGTCCAGAATGATCTTAGTCCATACTGATGGCTGCATCAGGGTAAGAAGGGAAGCGCATCACGTAATGCACCCAACATGCATTGTGCACCCAACGTGCCCACTGTACAAGCCACTGGAAGCAGTGTTATGATCTGGGGTTGCTTCAGTTACTTGGGTCTAGGCTCAGCAACATTATTTGGCAATAAAATGAAGTCAGCTGACGACCTGAATGTACTGAGTAGGTCATCACATCAGTGAAGTTTTTCTTCCCTGTTGGCTCAGGCTTACTGTATTGCAGGAATGATTGTGAAAGAATGGTTCAATGAGCATGAGGAAACATTTTCACACATGAACTGGTGACCACATTGTGTACAGTATTCAAAGCTAAAATTGGTTGAATGAAAGCTTAGAGTGTGTGACTTTTTTTTTTTTTTTTTGGCCAGGCAGAGTATTTATACCTGTTTTCTCTTAGGCAGCAAAGTGTATTTCTGAGCATAAACATTGGATACTAAAAGAGAGGTTTGACTTTCAGGCATGTGGCCCTCTCTGGTCATACGAATGTGGTAGCTCCTACTACAGCACAGGAATCTGCTCCAGGGTCAACGCCAGCTTTAAATTCTCACGCACCATCGCTCCAGCTTTCCAAAGTAAGCTCAGCACACCTGCACACCTCCTGCACTTTGACGTAACTAGACAACTTCTTGGATAGAGACCTTTTTGCTGTGGTATTCCTAGATTCCCTTTTGATCATACCAGCGTTTGAACATGACCTTTTTGAGAAGTGAGCAATCAAAGAGAATGTAGAATTCCATTCTTGAAACATTTAAAAGCTATGAAGCCTGAATGCCATCACATGCTTGACTTTGTAGAAACTGACAGCCTTGAAAGCTTCTCCACTTGTGGTATTTCGATTTTAAACAAAACTCACCTGAGTCACAACAGTCTAATTAGCAAATTGTCTCTTGGTTGCATTTTTCTTTTCCAGGATGCGAGACTTACATGGATATTGTTATAGTCCTGGATGGATCTAATTCCATTTATCCATGGTATGAAGTGCAGGACTTTCTCATCAACATCCTACAGAAATTTTACATTGGGCCAGGGCAGATCCAGGTATAGTTTATAATTATTCATGTACAGGACATAAAAAGCTGGACACTGTGTAACCACAATTGAATATACTTGTGTACTGTGTATATAAAATAATTCTACATTACATAATTAAATGTATAAATGTCTAGGTTGGTGTGGTACAGTATGGGGAAAAGGTGGTGACAGAGTTCAACCTAAATGATTACCGCTCAGTGGAGGAAGTGGTGAAGGCGGCTCGACAAATAGAACAGAGAGGCGGAGAGGAGACCAACACTGCACTGGGCATAGATGTGGCACGGTACTATGAACGTTACACATACATAAGGAACCAGGGATTATGTGACATACCTACAGTATAGGTATATGACAAGTTGTCATATTTCTACTAGTAGATTATATCTACTATTTGTCTTATTCAAAATGGGCTACAAAATCCATTATGTAACCTGACATTCTCAATGCCATAGATAGTGTCATACAAAATACTTTGAGCATTTATATATGCTTGCATCAGACATTGTAAGGTATTACTGTATATACAGTATTTATATATGGTCCATAATGCATAGGCGACACAGTACTGTAGTGTTTAGCACTGTCGCCTTGGACCTCTTGGGTCCGGGTTTGTTTCCTGCCTTGGGGTCTGTGTGCATGAAGTTTGCAGGTTCTCCCCGTGCTTGGTGGGTTTCCTCCAGGTACTCCAGTTTCCACCCACAGTCCAAAGACATGCAGGTTAGGCTAATTGGCATTCCCAAATTGCCCGTAGTGTGTGCATGAGCGTGTGAGTGTGTATATGTGTGTGCCCTGTGATGGTTTGGCACCCAGCCCAATGTGTACCCTTGTCTCATGCCCCAAGTCTCCTGGGATAGGCTCCAGGCTTCCCGTGACCCTGTATACAGGATAAAGCGGTATAGATGGTGAGTGAGTGAGTGAGTGATATAATGCATATTGCATTGCAGAACTATTATGAGGAAGTGTTACCTTATACTGTACATTTTCAACTTACATCCAATATGCGTAACTGTTTTTAGTTATGTTAAGTGTATAAAGTGGAAATCTTGTGTAATATGTGTAAAGCACCTAATTTCGTTGGACTTCCCACATGTTCCAATGACAATAAAGATTTTCTATTCTATTCTATTCTATTCTATTCTACATTTACATGTACGTACAGTGGGGCAAAAAGTATTTAGTCAGCCACCAATTGTGCAAGTTCCTCCACTTAAAAAGATGAGAGAGGCCTGTCATTTTCATCATAGGTATACCTAGTATATAGGTATACTATGAGAGATGAAATAAGAAAAAAAAAAATCCAGAAAATCACATTGTAGGATTTTAAAAGAATTTATTTGCAAATTATGGTGAAAAATAAGTATTTGGTCAATCACAAAATTCCATCTCAATGCTTTGTTATATATCCTTTGTTGGCAATGACAGAGATCAAACGTTTTCTGCAAGTCTTTACAAGGTTTTCACACACTGTTGCTGGTATTTTGGCCCATTCCTCCATGCAGATCTCCTCTAGAGCAGTG
>JAOVVA010000037.1:6504256-6531326 GCA_028565275.1 Leiocassis micropogon | reverse complement strand
TATAATATATACATACTGTACACACTGATAAGCCACAACACTAACATCAACGCATGGTGAATTGAATAAAATTGCTTATTAATAAAACACCAGTAAGCTGGAGACAGGATTATGCGCACCCAAGACTGATCTATGCCATCGGTGACCAAAGATTAGCCTGTCCGGTCCATTCCCACAGAAAAGCCAATGTAGCACAAATTACAGAAAAACATCAATGCTGACCACAATAGAATGGTATTAGAGCACACACTGTATCACAGCCTGCATATGGGGCTTAACAGGCAAAGAGTTCCAAGTTTTTGAACCAGCCTCCAAAGCCCCTAGATCTCAGTCCGACCGAGCATAGATGGAACGTGCCGGAAAAACAAGTCCAATCCATGGAGGCCCATCCCTGCATCCCACAGGACCGAAAGGATCCGTTACTAGCATCCTGGTGCCAGACACCACAGCGCACCTCCAAAGGTCTTGTGGAGTTATGCCTCATGGGGCCAGAGCTGCCCTGGCAGCACAAGGGGCCCCCACATAATATTGGCCTTAATGTTTTGCATTTTAATGTTATACAGTAGCTCATTGGTGTACAATATATACATACACTTATCAACCACTCGATTAGGCAAAACTGTTCAGCTGCTTGTTAAAGTGCATATCCAATCAGCCAATTATATGGCAGCAACTCTATGAAAGATTCAACCTGAAGTTCAACCTGAGCAAAATGGGCAAAAATGGGTAAAATTACCTGTTCAAAATGCCTCGCTGATGTCAGAGGAGAATAGCCAGACTGGTTTGAGCTAATAGAAAGGCAACAATAACACCAAGAACATCTGATTACAACAGAGGTGTGGGATACTGTATATCTGAATGCACAAACACCACCAGGTGCCACACCTATCAGCTGAGAACAGGAAACTGAGGCTACAGTTCACTTGGGTTCACCATAAACGTACAATAGAAATTGGAAAAATGTTGCCCGATCTATTGAGCCTTGTTTTTTGCTGTGATATTCACATGGTAAAGTCAGATTTTTGCATGACCAACATAAAGGCATGGGTCCATTCTGTCTTGTATCAACAGTATGGTGGTGTAAAGGTATGAAAGATATTGTGTAAATGAGACAGCCTCATTTATGGCCACAGGATAATATGCCATTTCACAAAGATAAAATCATCTCACACTGGTATGTTGAACATGACAGTGAGTTCACTGTACTCAAATGACCTCCACTGTCAGCAGATCTCAATCCAATAGAGCACCTTTGGAATGTGGTACAATGAGGGATTAGCATCATGGATGTGCACGCAACAAATCTGCAGCAACTGAATGAAGCTGTCATGTCAATATAGCAAAATATCTACGGAATGTTTCCAGCACCTTCTTGAATCTATGCCATAAAGAATAAGGGCAGTTCTGAAGACAAAAATAATCCAACCCAGTAGTAGCAAGGAGTACCCAATGAATTGGCTGGTGTACAGTATATACAGTATATACACTATGTACAATATATAAACTTTTCTCCAAAGGCATTTTTTTGGAAAATGGATGATAGAGTAGTTAGTCCACCTCATCCACATTTGAGATCATACTGTCACTAGGGGCATTTTGCATTGATAGGCAGTATGATTTTACAATTTTACAAAGAGTGAGTCTTACCTGCAACATTGGTTCTTAAGAAGCTAAAAATACAAGACCTTAACATGAAACTCCAATAAAGCACATATAAGACAAACTACCTCATTTTCACATTCTCTCTTCCCAATGTTTCTTTGCTTTTCAGTGTTTCTTTCACTGTAAATCATCACTGCTGATCTGTCTCTTTCTGACACTGGCTCTGATTAAAATGTGTAGTAGCTGTATGGACACTCCTTTGTATAGTTAAATCACAGTAGTTCTGTCTATAAATGCTGCCAACTTCATCAGACAACATCTGTCATCATCTGTCTTCCAGTGTACCCACTCATTATCACAACTGTAAAGGCCATCATCTGTGTGTGCCAGGGTGACACTGATGAGAAAATGATTATAGAGTTTACAGGGACTTTGGTCTTCATTGTCTAGCAATGCTTTACAGCTCAATAATTCATACATTTTGCCATTTGATTTAGTAGATTTGATTCATGCACATGTTATTTTAAATAGTACCATCATTTTCTTTACTGTCTAAAAGAAAGTTGATTTAATTTTATAAATCTATCATACTGGCTTATATTAACAGTTATGTTTTTTTTTTTTCCATCATTGTTTTAGGATACACAGTAACCTCAGTGGTTTCAGCGCGTAGTGGGCAGCTGTATGTGGCTGGAGCCCCACGTTTTAACCACACAGGCAAAGTGATCATCTTCACCCTCAAGAACACAGGAGAGCTCAACATCTTGCATTCACTGAAGGGACATCAGGTAGGAGTCAGGCTCACTTGCTTAAACACTTATTGTACATGCATTGTCATTCATTGGATTTTTTTCTAAACATTTGAACTATTTGGAAATCTACACAGTGCTGTTTCTTGCCTTCTTAACCCTTGGAGACCTGAAGCCATTTTGGCTGTTTTGTATTATTTTGACTTTGAATATACAAGTCAAACTGGGACTTTTGATTTTTCAGTATAACAGAACACAGCTATGATAATAAAACCTACCTTCATTTCTCTATATAATCCGTTGCTACATTAATCCACTTATCCTAGCATTTCACTAGTGCTTGCATAGCATCAAGGTAGAACGTTTTCCCTGAATGTTTACAGAATGACTGCAGTGGGCTTCGAGTCACTTTGGCCAAGATTGTTATTCATAGACCAGAAGCTTTATTTACAACAGTTGTACCATTCAAATGTTTCTCAAAATCATGCAACGTCTTATGTAAATGTCAATCATCATTTTAAACATCATTCACTAGAAATTTTATCACAAGTTCTGGCATGACAAACAAACAATTAATATATTGTGTTTATGTATCAAAGACGGTAGCTGCATCTTGTTTCAGAAATCTGACACAGATATGTAAGGTGCAAGCAGAAAGATAGTAGCTCAAGTCAAGTGACTAATTTCACCTGCCATAAGAAATTGTTCAAATTATCATTAATCATTTTACAGTATCTGTAATAGTTAACTTGAAGGTTCTGCTATTAATAGGGTTACTTGAAAATTATATAAGCCCTCCAGCTGCTATAAACTGACATATACTTTTAGGAACACTTACAGTATTCTAAAAACATATGTACTGTAAGTGACCATGAAATATGCATAAGTCTTATAATTTGGAATTCCCAAAGGTGTTCATTGAGATTTTTACATATTTTATTATATTGTACATATTTTACACAACTCACTTTAAGAAGCTGTAATTACAATTGTCACAGTAAAAACTTTATGTAACATTGTAACTTTGTGACATTGTTCTGTATGCAGCTGGTTTTTACAACCCAATCTAACAGGACCATATCTTTTTGGGGTTTGACCCTGACATACTAGAAACACTGTGCTAAAAAAAAATATAGCTGTCATGATGTTCTAATTAGTCAGCCAGGAAAATGCTTTGACACAAGCTTATTATGTCAATAAATATAAATGCTAAACCTTAGGGTAAGTGTGGCAAATGTGTTAACAATTCTTGTAGAAAAACAAATCTGGTAAAGTTAAATTTGGGACCAATCAGATTAAATAGTAAGTGAACATAGTAATGATGCAGTAGCGAAAGGTAATGTGCTGTGATGAGGGTGAAAATCAAAAATCTCTCCCAGTATTATTATTCGTATCAGCCTTCATCTCTTATTTAGGAAACAACATGCAGTCTAGACAGCACACATCCACAGAACACATCCCATATGCTTCCAATCACAGGGTGTAATGAAAAACATTACAAAGTTACACATACAAGTGTGCATGCACATGAACACAGTTAGCCTACTCCCTTTGTAAGGACCGCTAAGTAACATAATTATTAATGCAGCTAATGAATGCAATGGTTAAGCTAAATTTGACCCTAACCTTAATCTCAGTAACCAAAAAGAAAAGGTTTGGATCTTTCAGTTTTTGCAAATAAAACAAAAGCAGTTTTTTTTATCAAACATCACAACTGTCAGATATTCCTATCCTGGTGGAGGCATTTGGTTTGCTACCCCAGCACATTCAAGGGCGGGGTAGCACGGTGGTTAAGGTGTCCCTTGAGGAAATGACGGATATGCCTCCAGGGTAGGGAATATCCCTTGCCCGATGTGTTGGATGGCACATAGATGGACGCTTGCACCTTTCTTTCTTTACCAGTAGGCTACATTCATACAGTATTTCTGTTTTTTGTATGATATCTTTTTTTTTAAGTTTGTACAATAAATATCTTGTTATGAAGACACTGAGTCCTCATAACGGGATAAATACTTGCCCACTCACACACATACTCTGACACACACTTTAGGAAAAAGGACGTTGTCAAAGCAATCCCTTCTGAGACCGAGTAAAAATCTCGGCGTCATATGGCTTTGCTTTATGTGTTTGTATATTTAATATGTAATATGTGTGTGAATCAGTCAAGGATCTGTCTTTTCCCACATTAGCATCTATGTAAAAATAAGAAGCTTGTGGCTGGTAAGTGTACATTCTTGTGGTTTCCCACATTCCAGCTCTGACTCTCTGACTGTGTGTAGATCGGCTCATACTATGGCAGTGAGATTGCTTCTGTGGACATTGACGGGGACGGAGTCACTGATAACCTGCTTGTTGCTGCACCAATGTTCTTTAGCGGAGGTTGGGAAAGAGGCAAAGTGTACATCTACCGCATTAACGACCAGGTAATCACACAGCATACCTGAGGAGTACTGCAGAGTCGCAACATACTTTTCCTGTTTGCCCACTTGGCTGTGTTTGGATGGAAAAAAAACTGAGGGTCATTATGGTAAACATTTTAGTACTCAGAATAGAATTTCTTTATTGATGTGAAACAAAACAAACTAAACCATTTGAAAGTGTTCCTTCAATAGACTCTCATATCGGAGCCGGCACAGACAGGCACTTGGCACCTGCCATCTTGTGGCGGATCCCAGAGGCATACCGTATCTTCATTAGGCTGCACATTGAACTCAGTAGGAAAACATTTGCTCTTTCAAGCGTAATTACCTGCAGCTTGCCGAGAAAGAGAGCTTCACTAATAGCTGGAAAAGGCTGGGCAGTAACTGTAGATGTGAACGAGCCGAATGCTTTTGTTTTCCTTCACATCAAGTTTATTTCCAAAGACAGAGAAGTCGAGATGTGCCAAAGAAAGATTCAGAGAAGTTGTCTTTGGAATATCTTGCAACTTTATGCCAGATACACAGCTATAACCCATACACCAATCAACCACATGACTAATCAGATGAATTGAACAAGAAATTGAATAACATTGTTTATCATTTTTTTTACGGTAAACTGATGACAGGATCATGGACACCCAAGGCTCATCTATGCCTCTGGGAACAAAAGGCTAGCCCCTCCAGAGAAAAAAAAAAAATCAACACTGGCCGTGATAGAAAGACAGCAGAACACCCAATGCATCACAGCCCACTGCGTACTGGGCTAAGCAGGCAAAGAGTTTAAGCTTGTTGATCCAGCCTTCAAATTCCCCTGATCTCAATCCAATCAAGCACCCATGGAATGCACCAGATAAACACCCCACAACCCACAACACCCAAAGGATCCTCTACTAATATTCCAGTGCCAACAACATAATGTCTTGAGATTTAATGTTAGGGCTGATCAGTGTACATAAATTGCTTTCGACTTGGGTTTAAAGCATATGTACAGTCCTTTATCAGTGGACATGCACTTACTGTAGGTAACTAGTCACAAATCTATTGCTGTCTTTATACATATAAAAAAAAAACTCCCTATAGGTGTTACAGTATATACTACTGTAAATTTATATCAACTAAACCCCAGAGGCTTATTTTTTCTCCCCATCTACACCATTCATCTCTCTTACACTCCCTTTTCCTCACATTTCCCCCCATCCTTTCCTCCTTCCAACTTCTCCCACCAAAAAAAAAAACAAGTGACCTCATGTGCCGGCAGTCGCAGGGCAGTACTGTATGTAAAAAATGAGAGGGATGATATTGTGAGCAGGAGGAGGGATGTGTGGTTAATTGCACTTCCAAATACTTGGCTGATATAGTGTTTTTCGCTCTGAGGAATTGCACCTTTCCTTCAACCTTTTCCATCTCTTAGGAGACTAAATGATTTTAAAGGCACCATGGAGATCATCTCACTGACTACATTATAGACACATGCTAGGGACAGAGACACTTAAGTGATAATACAGATGCATTTTATGGATTTGACCTTGCCATTCTTGGCATGTTAATAGTTTTCTCACTAAGAAGTCTGTGCAGTCATACTGTAGTGTAAGGTTTTAGGATAGGTTTTACTTGGAGCTCCATCTTACTTTGTATGCATTTTTCTTTCGCCTTCCATTTTCATGAGGAAGCAGCAATAATAGAGTCTAAATAGTTTGGCTCCTCACCCGTTATGGGTCTTCTGTAATTTCTTTATGTTTTATGCTTCTAGCCCCGGTTCATCCTGGAGGGGGTGCTGGAGCTCACTGATATTAGTGAGAACGCAAGGTTTGGGTCTGCCCTAGCACCAGTATCTGATCTAAATGGGGACTCCTTTAATGACCTGGTAGTGGGAGCTCCATTAGAAGATGAGCACCGAGGAGTTATTTACATCTATAACAGCCAGCGCAACAGGATCCTAAGGAAGTATAAACAGGCAAGAATTGGGAATTTTACTCTTGCATAGCACTTTTCTTAACATTTTTCTTATGTAAATCGATTTAATTGCTCTGGTATGCCAGGAAGTCCTTAAATATTTCTAAGCAGTATTTTTCTTTTATAGAGAATCAGTGCAGCAGAGCTTGCTTCTGGTTTGCAGTATTTTGGCAGGAGTATCCATGGAAAGATGGACATGAATGGTGATGGTCTGGTGGACCTAGCTGTGGGGTCTTTAGGTGCTGCTGTACTCCTCTGGTCAGTCAATCTATGCCTGGAAACTATTCCTTTATCATATTGTAATGTTAAAGTGGATGATATATGCCTAACACTACTAAAAATGACCATATCACAAAACAAAATCTGAAAGAACTACAACATTTGGGAAAACAGAAATGTCTTGTCATGATAACAATCAAAGAAGGCGACAGTCCAAGTTCTACCGCTGTAGATAACTGAAGTATTTGTAAACTCTGTCTTCCCAGTGGCTAGTTGTGTATTTTTGTGTGTGGTCCAGTTTACTTTTTGTATTGTGATGATATGTGATCTCCCACATTTCTGTCTTTCAAATTAGTTGTGACCTTACTTTATACAGTATCACAGCTACAGTATATTCCTTCATTTCCAGTTACAGTAGTAATAATAAACTGAGGTCACATGTAAACAGTGCCAAATTGCATTCTTCTTCTGTTTTATATTTCAGGTCTCGCAGTGTGATCCGCATCCATGCCGCTGTCCGTTTCGAGCCCAGCAAAGTCAACATCTTCAATAAAGACTGTAGGCGCAGTGGAAAGGATGTGACGTGTATGTCGGCTATCGTGTGTCTGAATGTCACTGCCAGGACGGTCATCAGACCCACACAGGAAGTAGGTCAGTTCTCAAAGTTACTTATCCTTGCTACTTCCACCACAAACTTTCACAAAAAAAAAAAAAAAAAAACTGAACTCCCCAGACTTACTTTAATAGAATCATATAGAATTGTATTGGCTTAACAAGATTTCACTTACAAGGAATTTGACTTGGTATATTTGGTATAACTCACTGGCCACTTTAATACCCCTGTGCATTCAGGTAATTATCAAATTAGCCAATCATGTGGCAGAATCACAATTCATAAATTCATGCAGATGCAGATTTTACACAATTATTATTATTTTTTTACATACAACAACCTCTAAAATGCATGCAGAATGGTGCAACAACAGGAAAACGTGAGTACGGGGCTACAGGCTATCTGACGACCTAATTAGGATCGACTCTGTCACTTAAGAACAGCAAATTCAAACTGGACAGCTGAAGATTAGAAAGACATCGCCTGGTATTTTACAGTCTATAGCTGTAATGCATAGTACAAAAAAATATGTACAAAATAACCCATTCGGAACATACTTACTCACTCACTCACTCATCGTCTATACTGCTTAATCCTTTGTACAGGGCCTGGAGCCTATTCCAGGAGACATAGGGCATGAGGCAGGGTACACTTTGGAAAGGGTGCCGATTCATCGCAGGGCACACACACACACTCAAACACTATTGGCAATGTAGGAACACCAATCAGCCTAATGTGCATGTCATTGGACTGTGGGAGGAAACCAGAGTATCTGGAGGAAACCCACCAAGCACGGGGGGAACGCACCAAGCACCAAGAGAAGCGGGAATCAAACCTGACCGGAAATCGAATCCGGACCCCTAGGGGTGCAAGGCGACAGTGCCGAACCACTAAGCCGCTGTGCCGCATGGAACATGTTAATATTTGCAAAATTAACCATAAACAATGGAACCTTGGATTACGAGCACAATTCGTTCTGATATAAATCAAAGTGATAAGAAAAAATGGAAACTCAAATTATTCATTCCACAGCCCAAAAAATAAATACATAAAAATAATTAATACAAAATATAAAGTAAAAATAAAACAAATTAACCTGCACTTTACCTTTAATAAAAAGTCAGAGGTTCCACTGTATGCATAAAAACGTGTAATGTATTACTTAGTCTGAGAGATATTGGGTACCAACATTGTTTACTAAAAGCTTTCTCAAGGGTTAAAATAGATAAAGTAATTGAAAACTGTTGATGCTTTGTTCCGTTTTATCCTCCTACTTTTATAATGTTGTGTCATAGGAATTATATTACTATCACCCAGATGTGTACTTTTAAAGGTTTTCTCATGCACATTTTTTCCATATGTACTCCATATTGAAAAGCTTCAATTACATAAATAGTGTGCTCTTTTTATTGACTTTAAATCCTTTTTCATCTGTTACTGGAAACAGTAACATAAACAACTCTTACATCCTCACATCTTCGTGGTTCAGCTGGGGTGACTAGGAAGAGTGTGCCACATTTTATGGCTTGTAGAATAATAACAGAAGATGCACGGCTGAACGCTGCAGGCTTTTGATGATCACCGATCATGTTAACGTAAGCTTTGAGTTAAAAAAAATAGAAAGCACATTAGTTAAATTGGAGTGAAACTAGTCATAGTATATGATATAGCTAAAGTATGGAATGATGTTGTTTTTGGAATAACACTAAATTAATTCTGAGACTGCATATGCTTGTAGGTTAAGTGCTTTCTCAGACTTACATATTTATTACTTGAATAAATTTACCATAAATGAAATATCTTGTCTAGATATAAGCAGGGGTTAAGATGACACACTCCCGTCCTGTGCACCTATTTTTTTTTTCCTTTTACTGTTTGTCTTTTAAAGCTTGCTCTTCAGACTCATGCTCTGTGGTTTTGCCTGCGCCAAAGATGGAAGTCAGTCATCTTTTCCAAGTGCACTCAGATACCAAGTTCAAGAAACGCAGCAGGACAGTTAGAAAACATACTTGCTCCTTCAACACCAGCCTGCGCACCATATTGCTGAGAGAATTACGCCCTGTGAGGCCCATTAGCGCTCTGACACTGACATTCTGATCACAAAAGTGTTATATGTGAATATGTGAAGGACCAATCACATTTTGACCTCAGGTCATTAAGCTACATGTGGTTTGGGTTAAGCAGTATGACCTCTGAGCATGCCCATCACATTCATCGTAAAACTGAGATGGTCGCACAGTGATGTCACATTTGCTTTTTAATGCCCAGCCAGGGCAGTAAATATAGCAGCACATCTTGTTTGGGTTTTCCGTCGATATTCTGTCTGCTGCTAATTCTTTTCAGATTTGCAGAGGAGTTTGGGTGATTGTGAGTATGGCTTTGTAGTCTGCTTTGTGTTGAAATAAATGATGCAAGATTTATCACTTTGATCATTGTTGATTTAGTATGTGATCTTGTCATGCATCTCTCCTCCTTATCTGATTCTAATTTTAATCCTTGTGTCAGGGTTTTTTTTCTTTCTTTTTTTTGTGACTGACTGTTACAGTGCTTTACTACTCCCAGGTTTCAGGTCTCCTGAGTATTATCCATCCCATCTCTAGTGTTCATTAAATCAGAGTTTATTATACCCATAAATATATATTGTTGTGCTGTGGAGTTCATCTGCTACGTCATGGATGTGCCTATTGCATCTGTTTATGATGAATTTGAGCTTGCACAAATGACTGAAAAGTTGTTGTGTTGTGAGTGTAGACTTAGTGAGTGTAGAGTCCGTGAAACTGTAATAGCTGGAAAGAATTCAGAATATTTGGTCCCTTTGAGATCAAAGAGGAAAGAAAGGAACTAATTGTAGAAGTCATGGTGCATGTGTGATGATGATGATGAAGAGCTTTACCAGTTATGTATTTGTGTCCATTATACAGTATTGTGTAGAAAAATGCATTTGAAGTAGAAGTGTCCAAATGCTTTATTGAATAAAAAGAATTTACTTATTTAATAAATACTCTGGGCAGCATTGTGACTTGGTGGTTAAAACGTTTACATTGTACCTCAAGGGTTCTGGGTTCGAACTTTGTGTATAGTGTGTGCGTGTGTTTGTATATATGTGCATGTGTATGTGCTTGTGGACTGTGATGTATTGGCACCCCATCCAGGGTGTACCCTGCCTTGTGCCCTAGGTTCTCTGGGATAGGCCCCAGACCCCCCATGACCCTATACAGAATAAGTGGTAGATGATGTGTGGATGGATGGATGGATGGATGGATGGATGGATGGATACTCAGATAAAAGTTAAGGTATAGCTTGGAAGTCATAGCTTATTGTGGATAAGTACAAACTCTCAAGAAAGCTGCATAAATTGAAAATATGTCTAAAATATGCATATACTGTATTTTAATTGTTGAATGTAAATTAGTTATGCTTTTACCTAAGAACAATGGAAAACACTAGCTAAGGCTAACTAAGGACAGCTTTATTCCTAATTTCTTAACTATTAGTGATTATTATAATACCTTAACAAATTTCCCATAGCTACAGTTGCCCTCACAATACAAACTCCCTTAGTATAAATACAAAGTATTCATAGAAAAGAATTACATTGAGGTGCATTGGGTCTTATCTCTGATTTCAAATCTGTTGGATTTTAAATTTATTTGGAATTTAACTATAGAAACATAGTTATTGATAAATGTAATGCTTTTGGTAATCTATTAATTGAAAAATATCTACCTGAATGTACTGCACTGCACTCCTACATAGTAAATGAAGAACCGCTGTGTTCTGTTTAGGTCTTTGGTCCAATACCTATATTGAGGAGAAGCGTTTTAACCCTCGGGCTGTGATGGACGATCTAGACCGGCAGCAGTCACAAAATTTTACTTTGCTTCCTGGAGAGGAGCATTGTGAACACATCTACTTCCATGTAATGGTAAGTTTCTGCCTTATTTAGGTTATTAGAGCATTAAAACCAACAGATCAAGCCCATCAACAAAACATTGCCTTATATGTAGTTATTTCACATCTAGATTCTAAAGCATATGTCTATATCTCAACTGACTTTGTTGCATAAAGGAACTTTGAGTTATTATAGCCGGCTAGAAACCCTAAGAGAGGTCATGTACTGTAGCTCAATTTTCTTGCCTTTAAACAAAATCCTGCAGTGTTGCATCTTGTGCTGTCCAATTACCATAGAAAATTGAAATTGCAGTATGAAACAATGCAATTATTTAATCGCAAAAAGCCGCTATTAATTTCAGGTAATATAAACATAGTTGGGAATGTATGTATAGTTTTAAGATTTAATAATTTAAGTATTTGTTTATTTTTAAAATAATTTGGAGGTGACAAAGACATACATTATTGGCAAACATCCTCTCAATTAGATCATTTGTCCAATTATTTGATGTTAGCCTAGATTAATATGTGTGAATACGAAATGGTACATTTAATAGTCGCATACTGCAGATAAAATATGTATCAAAATAATCACTATTGGATTTTCTGATCAAATTGTGCAGCCCTAATTGCATAGTAATGCAATTGCCATATAATTTTTTTTGCTCTTCAAGGAAACAACAGACTATGCCAGACCCATCATATTCACTGTAGAAACAGGTCTACAGGATCCAAACAATGGTCCCACCTTAGATGATACCTGGCCAACTACCACCAGAACCCAGGTTTGCCCCTGCACTTTTCATCTTCTTCACAACTTTCTTTATACTATCTTTCTATTACTTTATGATTACATTTCTATTTTTATTTATAAAATCAGCTTTTTTTATTACAGTACATTGCATTGATCTAAATAAAGCAAAAAAATTGACAAGGGTCAATTCCTGGGAATGCGGATGGATCAATTTTTCTGGGCCAAATAGTGAAAACAGCTAATTTGTAGACCATAGCGTCTGAGATCTGGCCATTCACTTCTTGTGTGTGTGTGTGTGAGGGGAGGGGTTGTGGATTGGCCCGGTTGTCTAAGCAAAGTCTGTGGCTGCATGTCTGACTCACATGCTAAAAATGTAACCCGACACCAGAGTGCAAAATGAATGTGAAAATCTGTTTTTTTGTCAGGACCAAAACAAACCTCGATAGTTCCCAAATGGTTTGACCAATCTTCTCTATTTAAAGTTTAAACAAAGCAGGAGACCCAGTTCTTCATTTTACTAAAAGTTTTGTGGGTGGGTGTGCAGCTACTAATAAAACTACAACTACAAAAGTAATAGTAATAATAATAATCAGAAGAAGAAAACTAGAATTACAAACTTACAACTTCTCAGCTACTATGGTTTAATCATGTGAACTTCATAATGTTATAGGCTAAATATAATGATAATTTTGAGGTATAAAATTCAAGTTAGTAGGAAGGATACAAAAATAGGCAATTAGACAACAATCATTCAAGCATTTAAGCAGAAATCTGGACTCACTGACAGGTTCTGTCCCACTGTGATTATTTTGTTCTGTGTCTTTTGTGTTTCCTGCAGCTTCCTTTTTGGAACGGCTGTGATGAGGATGATCACTGTGTTCCAGATCTGGTGATACAATCACAGACTGACTTGATCAGCCGCAAGTACGATCACATATCCCCTCCCCAACATATCCACAGACGTATAAAACTTACAGTCCCAAAAATATGCTCAGACTGTGTCTATGCTCTGTTGTATTAGGAAGTTCTGTGGACAGGTGTTTCGAGTGAGCAGTGCACTGTGTCTAAGCCAAACTGAACCCGAAGATAATGAGCGTGTGATAGAGGCATCTAGGAAGAAGATGGTAGTGGACGTTCGCTTGGAGAACCGAGGAGAAAATGCTTATGGAGCCCGCATCAACATCTCATACTCCAGAAACCTACAATTCTCCAGTCTTATAGTGAAGGTATGACACTGTAACAGCTTAGTAAAACTGCTAAATATACATGCTGGTAATCAATCAGAAAGGCTGTTTATGTTCAGGAATTTACATATTTTTTTCCATTAATTAATAATATTGAGTTGAAAAAGTTTGTACATGCTTATTTAATCCAGTGTGGCTTTTATTATAATGCAAGATGTTTCCATATACAGTAACTACAACTAACCAAAATGTCTTATAATACAAAATAAATAATACAATATAATCTAAAAACATTTATAAAAAATATATAAAAATATTAAAATGTATATACAAAATGATTTATATTTATTTCTGAATATAAGGTAATCATGAATTCTGCATCAACTTTTTCAGGTCTCCATTTGATTATGGACTCCACTTGACAGTTCAATTAACTTTATTGTCATTTTTATAAACAACAGAGTATAAATCACAACAAGATATTATTATGGCATCATCTTTCCTGGCATGTAACAAAGTGCAACCATAGTGCAGTAACCATAACGGCTATGTGAAATAGGATATAAGGGGAGAAGGGGGGTACGAACCTAAAAAGTATGTCTATTGTGTGTGCTGCATCAGTGCAAAGTCCAGTTCACAGGTATTGTAATAGTGATATGTCATATGCAAGAATAAGTGTGTGTGTGTGGGGGGGGGGGGGGCTATTGGAAAAAGGTTGTGTGACAGTCTGGTGGTTCTGGTGCATATGGACCTGTACAGTTTGCTTGAGGGCAGTAACTGGTAGAGGTGATGTGCAGGGTGATGCTGATCACGCAGGATGCTGTGCACTCGACGAAGGCAGCGTATTGGGTAGATGGTGCTTACCTCTGGGAGACAAATTTTTCCTATAGTTGTGTCTGACTGTTTAATTCCTAAACTAAGATCCTTGTTGTTGGCATTGGTTTCCATAAACACTTTTCTATGTTTCTTTAGATCATTGAGTTATGTGATACACAAATGATCAAACTGGGATGCAACCTTCTGAGCTTAAAATTAAGAGAGCTGCTGCTTTACCTTAGCTGTTGTAATATTTAGGTCATAAGAGAGTTTTAAAGGAAATAAATTACAGGATGAATACTGTACATGTGTAATTAAATTGACAATGCAGGAGTAATATTAATTAAAATGCATAAGTACGAAATTGTATTTTGATTTATTTGCAGAGAAGCAATAAAAAGAGAGCACAACGTTTTGCCCTTATCTTTATGTAGGAAAATACCTACATAAAAAATATATTTTTATTAAAAAAATTATATAATAACTTAATAATATTAAATAATAACTTGTCTTGTCGTAGGACAATTCAGACATACAGATTGACTGTCGCAGTGGAGACAAGCAAAGAAATGAGAAGTACTGTGATGTGGGTGCTCCCTTCATGAGAGCTAAAACACAGGTGAGTATCTTTTTTTTTACAGCCTTTATGTTTCAGCCCCAGAAATGTAACACAAAGTTTTAATTTACACTGAAAAGATGTCATACAACAGCCCTAGATGGACAAATCTGAGCTACAGCCTGGTGTGATGTACTT
Source organism: Leiocassis micropogon (assembly GCA_028565275.1). Lineage (NCBI taxonomy): Eukaryota > Metazoa > Chordata > Actinopteri > Siluriformes > Bagridae > Leiocassis > Leiocassis micropogon. The sequence continues at coordinate 6,516,371 of JAOVVA010000037.1, read as the reverse complement.
TTTTGTACATTTCTGTAAAAAAATGTTCATTATGACAGTAATCTTAATTTCTCAAATGTGATTGGTCACAAAATGTCAGTGCACTATAAGCAGACATTTATGTAGCAATAGAGTCTCCAGTTACGTAGTTTTCCACCATGACAGGAAAGAGGGCTTGTACTATAAGAACGCTGAGAGGGCTCATCCAGAACGCTGCTGCCAGAATTCTGAGCACATCACACCAGTTTTCAGGTCCTTATACTGGCGATCCTGTAACATTAAGGATAGATTTTCAAGTACTTTTACTCGTTTATAAATCACTCAATGGCCTAGGACCTAAATACATTACAGATATGCTCATTGAATATAAACCTAACAGACCACTCAGACTGTTAGGATCAAGTCAGTTAGAAATACCAAGGGTTCACACAAAACAAGGGGAGTCCGCCTTTAGCCATTATGCTGCCCGCAGTTGGAAGAGATCAGAAGAGATCCGATGTGCTAAAACATTAGTCACATTTAAATCTAGACTTAAAACTCATCTGTTAAGCTGTGCATTTATTGAATGAGCACTGTGCTACATCCGAACTGACTGCACTGTATACAAATAAACTTGCCTTGCCTTGTAATTTGACAAGCTGTCTTTAAAATAAAAGAGACTACTGAGGGAATGACTGTTTAACCCTGTTATAATGTGATAACAAAAACTTGCTTAAAGGACATTCTGCAATTCATTAATAAAAAATTACTGTATTCATTTGAAGAATGTTGTGTTGTAAGTGGAATAAAGCACTGTGTGTTACCCTATGATAGGTTAATAATCAACAATAAAGTGTTCATACCCCTTGAACTTTTTCACATTTTGCCACATTAGAATCACAAACGTAAATGCATTTTATTGGGATATTATGTGATAGACCAACACAAAGTGGCACATAATTTTAAAGTGGAAGGAAAATGATAAATGGTTTTCAAATTAAAAAATAAATAAATATCTGAAAAGTGTGGTGTGCATTTGTATTCAGCCCCCTTTACTCTGATTCCCCAAATGTGTAAAAGTTCAAGGGGTACGAATACTGTTTCTCCATGTTCATCTTATAGGTTGCCTAAGAGAGTTGATTCAGCAATATTTTGTACTTCACTAAAGGTTTACTGTTGTTCTTGATTGTGAAGGATATGACATGCATTAGTTAGTGATTGATGTTTGACCAGTGGGATTTTTGTACCATTTTGCCTGCATGGTTTTACTCTGTACTGTATATGCGAACTGGGCTCTTGGATGCTGTGTAATATTATAAAAGTCTCCTCCAAGTTCCCTGCGATTATTTTCATAGTCTGCTAATGCTTCAGCAAAATACTTACTTTGGCTTTGCTCTAAACCAAGACTTGTAGGCATACAAACAAGCATGTCTCACTGGTGTATGTATGCGTGCGTGCATGCGTGTTTAAGTTATAAAAAAAATTAAGTGTCATTTATAGACGAAAAATAAATAAATAAATAAATAAAAATAAAAACTTCAATTCAGTTCCATACCCTAAATATAATTTCCTGTATTTTTAATATAAGACTTTATTTGCAAGAAAGAAAGAAAGAACAAATACACTTGGTAACATTCTCTTATCTCACTTCAGTCTGTTATATGTAAACTCCAGGATAGCTTAGTCTGGCATGAAGGTGCTTGGATGTAAATCTGCAGCCAGTTAATGTGTACATCACTATATTTTATTGCTATGTGAGCTAATTCTAAAAGTTGAAACTGAGGAGAATCACCCTGGTTTAATGATCTGACACAAGACAAGCCTGCATACACTCACTTTACACAAGGACATCAAACTACTACAAATCCCAGCCAAAATCTCTGTTCTGTTCCTGACATCACACTTTAACAGAATAAAGAAGGTCTGTTAGGGATGAACTCTTTCTGATGCTCTCTCATCCTCCTTCTGTAAATCGGCTCCCTCTATTTTTTCTCCACCTCTCTTCATCTGAACAGCTGGAATATTGTGAAATATTGCACAGAACAGATGTCTGAACTGAAAACTCACCACAGCTCCTTGGCAACACAGCACGTAATGGCGAGTTAATAGCAAACTTGCAAAAATCAGTATTTAGACAGAGACACTACACAGACAGTTGCACACACCAGGGTGAAAGCAGTAATTCCATCCTCCTATATTTAAACACGTCTATTAGTTTTATTCTCAAATTTTCACCTTTAAATGTAGTGGGAAAACATCCAGAATGGTACCTTACTCCATCTCAGAGCACCATGCATTCAGAAACACAAACACACACACACACAAACTTGCATAATCAAAACCAGGGCCAATTTGGAGCAATCAATGTACCTATTAGCAGATTTCTATGAGATTTGTCGATACTGGAAGACCCAGAGGAAACCCAAACAGGCATGAACATCTGAATCTGATACTGTGCATGAACTCATATTTTGAACAGTAGCTTGAGCTCATTATGGAACCACTGCAGCAGTGATGTGGCAATACTATAGATCAGAACTGTAGTGCTATTTGCTTAAGCACCAGAACACACCTATAATGTGTGTCCATGTGCATGGTTAAATTATGACTAGTTTTCATAAACACTAATGTATACATAGAGTTTATACATAGAGTTTATTGTACAGTATATGTGTACAGTAAACTCTAACTGAGACTTGACCTGATAAGCAATAGCTGAAGTCGTTGGAGACCATATATTCTGTTATATATATGGGGCGGTGGTGGCTCAGTGTGTCAAGGCTCTGAGTTACTGATTGAAAGGTCGGCAGTTCAAGCCCCAGCTCGTGAAAATTTTCACTGTTAGGGCCCTTGTTGGCCCTGTATAATGGCTGACCCTGCGTTCTGACCCCAACCTACTTTTAAAAAAAAAGGGGGGGGGGGGAGAATAAAGAATTTCACAGTACAGTAATGTATATTTGACGAATTACAGCTAAACTGAACTTACACAAATGTTGTGACTGTTCAGACACCCTGTAGATACATTGGCAACTCTGTGACTTTTGTTGCCCTTTTATTAAAGGAAATTCCTTCTTCAAATACAGCTGCATTGTCTTCAAATAGCCTATGAATAAAAAATATATATATACAGTATTTGAATTGCTAAAATTCATAAAAAGTGCTATATTAGCAGCCAGGACAGTGGTGGGTCAATGGTTAAGGCATTGTGTTATTAATCAGAAAGTTGAGGGTCAACCCCCAGCACTGCCAATCTCCGACTCCGCTTCCAGTCTTAAGGCTTCTACTATGATTATTTGTTAGCTTTATAATTTAATATATTATAAATATATATCCATAAATTCTATTTTTATCATGTCTTGCTTTTTGTTTTGTCTTGCATACTGGAAGTGACCTATTGGAAGTATTTTCCACCACCTGACTTTTTTTAGGCATAAAGTTTTTTTTGTTGTTAGTTTTAAATCAGGTGGTCTAGACTCGGCTAAAAAAAAACATACCCTAAGAACTCTACTAAAAAAAATACCTGGCAACCTCGATAAAGACGCCTCTCCAGGACAGCACCAGAAAAAGTCTCCTGGCCTCACCACTTCTGCCACTTTTTCCAGACACGATCATTTTTCCACACAGCGTTGACAGAAGAGTTATCCAGAATCCTCTCCTCTCATTTAGCCATGCCAAGGAGATAATCATTCTAGCCATCCCCACAACATTTAAAGACGAAAAATGTTACTGTATAAAGAAACTCCTGTATTCTCTTCAGATGCAGATGCCTTTTTGAGATATGTCTGGTGGTTAGAGCTGAGTGCTGTTATTATCAGCTGGGTCTATGTGTGCTCTATGTAAAGATGCGTGCTGAGAGATGTGACTAGAGGATATGGGGCTTACTTTAGGTTCACCTTTGGTGGTTTGCTGTGCCCATAAGCAGTGTTCAGGGTCTGGAAGGAAGCGATAAAAACTAGCATGTTTTACTGTTGGAGTCTTGTACATGGACATGTTTATGGGTAGCATGGTGTACTAGTTGTTGTGGTATTCCAGACCGAATGACAACTAGGATTTTCCTTTGGATCTATTACCCTTATTAGACTGTGATTTAGCACTAGCATTAGCATTACTTTTCCTCTATATGCTGTGTTTGTGTGTCGGCATGAGAAGAGAAGGATACTACATTTTTACTGTTTAGATTTGCTTACATACTATTTTTTCTACAGCAGACTGAATGTAAATAGCATTCATCTGATAAAAATGAACAAGGCATTGCACTTCATGTTCAGTTACCTGAAAATATTATAAGTAATAGGTCCTTTGCTGAACACTTGCATAAATTGCGCCAGTTGCACAGCTCTCGATGATGTATTTTGGCACACTGACTTATAAAGGTCGGTGCACCCTGTGACTGTGCGCGCAGCCTTGTGCTTCCATCTGTTTGTGTGTTATAAAACTAGTCTTGAAACTTTCAGATACCACCTCATATGTTCTAAAATCACAGGAGGCAAAATAAAATCCCATACTTTAGCATGGTCTTAGTATTAAATTGCAAATGACAGTTCATTGAGAATATTGTGCACTTCATAAAGCCACTTTTAAAAAGATCACAATGAATCAAATTCTTCTAGTGAACTGTATCAGCTTTTTTTTTTTTTATTAATCCAGTTAACTCAAGATTTTTCTGATGAAATCTGTTTTTTTTTTTTTTAAAGAAATTTGGCACCTTGTTTATGCTAATACTAACTGCTGATAGTATTAGCTGTTGCACCTAGCAAGAAAGCGGAGACATTGTTTAAAAAATGTAAGACATACATTCTGTATGAATCAATGTAGTCTTAAGTAAATAATACATAAGCTACATAAGCTTTTATATTATTTATATTAAAAGACTTTAAATTTATTATCTTCCTAATTTCATGTTTTGAAAGTGAAATGCTATCCAGTGTAGCAAATAACAGGCTAGGCTAAATTTGCAGTACTTTCACTGCACACTTTGCTACTCTTATACAAGTAGTTATTTGTATGCCTGTTAATCCTTCTACTTTAATGCTTTTTTATAGTTATTTTCCCAGTGTACAGTGTCTAAGTGTGTGTGTGTGTGTGTGTGTGTTGGTCATCAGTGAAGCGGCTATGAAGCTGCGCTATGGTGTGGCTGCTTTGCTTTGAGGCCACAGGCTTACAGCAGCTTATTGAAGTCTTTATTGCTAAACCCTGTGCGAAAGCTTGCACTGTTGGTGTTGGAAGGTTTTTTTAATACAATGGGGTACATTTTTCCCCATGTGAGCCACAAAAACTCACTCGTGTAATTACTGTTAGCTCACAGGATGCCTGAGCAGTTTTTCTGCAGCAGTGATAAAATAATATTTATGATCAAATCTAGACAGTATATTTTACCTACCTGCCTATGTCCCTTTTTTCACTTTTTTTTTCTCCTCCAGGTCACATTCCGTTTGGAGTTTGAATTTATTAGCTCGGTGTTGCTGGACCATGTTCGGGTCATTTTGGCAGCTGGAAGGTAAAAAGCTCTCATAATAATTACGAATAAGACTCAGCAGTGACCTTTTGTCCTGTCTAGGTTGGTTCTTCTGATCTTTTCTTAAAAAATAAGGAATGTAGTTTTATTATTGTTATTATTATTATTATTATTATTATTACATACATATGACATATGACTGTTAATCTTTAATTATTTTTACTATTGAATACATAACAGTATGTATTACAGTGAATCAAATTCTGTACTCCTTTTTTTACATCTGTCATTCAGTTATTTACTCAGGAGGTTACTAGACTCAAATATTATTGTTTCCAGACATTTCATTTTATTATGGCTCTTCTACAGTATTATCTAATTTTTGCCATTTTTGGTAAAATATTATACAGAAAGCATTAGGATATCTATTTAAAAATTACAGAGACTTAAGGAAATTGTTGGTTTGGCACTGCCAAATTTTGAATTATGTTTTGGCTTGCAGAACGCTAGCTATGCTGGTCTTAGGTTATTCTGACTCTTTGACCCCCCGGAAGCAGCATCAACTGCTATAGCCTCAGAATATCATCTTACTACCCACCAAAACCTCTTTCTTTTTTATTAAATCTGACATCATTATGAATCATGCTCTTCTAGACTTGCCCAAGTACCTACAAAACATGTCCAAGGTCTTTAAAATCAGTTCCTCTATGATGAGACTTTGCTATTTATAGCCTTTTCAAATGACAATTATGTGATCTGATGCTTTGATCATTTGTCACAGGAACTCTGTTGTGCCTATTTAGCACCAAAGATCACAGCAGAAAAACAAGGCATCATCAGAAAACACAGATTACTCATGTGCAGTTATTAAGCGCATGTTGATATGATTTCCATCGTACATTCTTAAAAATGTGTTTTTTGGCACTTCTAAAAGTTTCTTCAGAGAAACATTAGGATTGTTGAATAAACTCTTTATAAAGTTTTACCCCTGCTGGCATTTTGGGTCTGTGCACTGAGAGAGAAAGAGAGAGAGAGAGAAAGAACTTCCCCCACTTCACTACTGTGACAAACCTTTAAACACTTCCACATGGGACTAAGTGTCACTTGACTGTTCCCAGAGCCTGGTTTGCTAACAACTCAGTTGGGCTATAAATGTAAACTAACATGTCCATACTAATCATCAATGACCTTCGATGCTTTGGAGAAATATGAAAAATGCACATTAATGGAGAAAGCTAGCGTTACTGGAGTACATCCTATTCCTTGTCTCTTTACAGTGATGGAGAAGAAGTCGCTTTACATGACAATAAAAATGACATCTTCTACAAGTTAAGATATGAGTCTGACTTGCTCTTTACAAGGTCAGTCAAAGTATGAGTCTGTATAGTATGCAATAATCTGTAAATTTAAATGGTGTTCATGAGAACTTGAATTTAAGTTCATGTGTATCTCTGTAGAGATTCCAATCCATCACATTGGGAGCTCAAAGCCAACCTAGGTCTGGAGAAAGCAGAGAACCTACGTCCACCCTTTAACTTTACTTTCCAAGTGAGCCCATTTACCTGCTCTTTCTTTTCTGATATTTGGTGAAATGAGAAAGAAATCAAATACCAATTTGATGTCATGTGTTCTGTACTGTTCAGATCAAGAACCTCGGCTACTTCCCGGTGAGAAATTTACAGCTTAATATTATGATCCCAGAGGTGACAAAAAATGGGAATCGCTTCTTACAGATCCAACAACTTCATATAGACCAGGTGAGTTTATGTTCAGGTTATTATCTTGTTTGATAAAGTTGTTGGATATCATGATTATCTCTAATGATGCCACAGTCATCTATGGCCAGAAACAAAGGGACCAAAACTTCCTGTTCTCTCTAGATTGAAGACGATGGCATACTCTCTCCCCATTTGTCAATTACAGTAACACTATACAGTCCTAGGCACAATTGGGCTCATGCATGCGGAAGAGGCAGAGTGTGTTACAATGCCTTGAGACATAGCATAAGCAGCAGTTTAAAAAGCTGTTGGAAAACATGTCTCAGTGGCGTAAAGTCATATATAATAAAGAAGATCTAAGTAATAGGTGGGAATTGAAAAAGGTGATCACATGGAAAAATTTTAATCTGTGACAAACCTGTCATAAAACTGCTTTTATGTTAAACATGTCGAAATAAAGACACTAACCAGACTCGAATAACTTTTGCGCGACGTGTGTTATGAGGAATGAACACCACACTTCATAATTCAAACTTTACATCTTTCATTTTTTAAATGCAAGCATGCTGTATTTAATGTATCACATTAATTAAGTGAGAATAATGATGATATACTTGTTCGATTCCTTTAGTCTAGTGTATCAATGCACTTAACTAGCTAACTAGCCTATCAGTTATTACATTACATGAGTGTCATGAACTAACCGAGGTGAAACAGAAGACTTAGAAGTTAGCCCGTGTAGCGTGGATGGTAAACCTAAACGCGGAAGTAGCGCAAGCAGGCAGGATAACCACACGAATTATTCTAAGGACTCTCTCGCGTAGAGAGCAAGGGTAAACACAATTAAGCCTGCGTCCTAGCAACGCACACTCAATCAGGAAGAAAACCCAAATTGGTGAGTACTCACAAGAATCCTGGCCAGACTCAATGACTGAGCGATGTGAAGCGCCATCCTTTTATGCTTCCTGTGTCGTGGCCGTACTACTTCCGGGTGCTAGTGCCGGTCGCGGAGTAAGTGTGGATGACAGTACACCCTGTCCAGGACCGGCTCTCGACAGTCCTGGGGTGGAGGATACCCGGCGACGGCGAGTGCCTCTGCTCCGAGGACGCGAATCGAGGATCCGCCGTACGGTGTATACGGGCCCACCGTCTATGATTCGGGGAGGAGGAGTAGGGGGGGTGGGTGGAACCATAGGTGAGGTAGTGAAGGGTTTGAGTTGGGAAGTGTGTAATACTGGGTGGATCCGGAGCGCCGCAGGCAGCTGGAGCCTGTAGGTGACAGGATTGATCCGGAGAGTGATGCGATATGGGCCGATGAATCTGGGTGAAAGCTTTCGTGATTCTGTGTGTAGATGTAAATTTTTTGTTGATAACCATACCTTGTCACCTACATTGTACAATCGTCCCGGCGGGTGTCGACGGCGATGTTGAGTGACGTAATGGGCGTTGGCGTGCTGGATGGCTCTGTTTGCTTGTTTCCACAGCCGTCGACACCTACGGACCAACTGTTGGGCCGATGGTACGTCAACCTCCGGTTCTTGATGGTCGAACATCGGAGGCTGGAAACCGTGGCATACTTTAAATGGGCTTAAATGGCGGATGAAACGTGGAGATTGTGGGATAGTTCAGCCCATGTGAGGTAGCGGGCCTAGGAGCGCTGGTGATCAGCAACAAAACATCTCAGGTAGCGCTCCAGTTGTTGGTTGGTCCGTTCCGTCTGACCATTAGTCTGGGGGTGGTATCCGGATGACAGACTGCAGGTGGAATTGATCAGACGGCAGAAGGCCTTCCAGAACCGGGCAGTGAACTGGGGCCCCCTGTCCGAGATGATGTCTTTTGTTAACCCATGCAGGCGGACTACGTGTTCCAATTTCAGCTCAGCTGTGTTTTTTGCTGATGGGAGTCCAGTGAGGGCCACCAGGTGCACGGCCTTGGAGAACCGATCTACGACATTATGGTGTTCTTCCCTTCGGAGACCGGCAGGCCCGTGATGAAGTCGATGGCAAAGTGCGTCCAGGGCCGGCGGGGGACAGGAAGTGGCTGGAGTTCTCCCGGTGTGGGTTGATTGGTATCCTTGGACCTGGCGCACACTGGGCACGCCTGGACGAACTCGCTGACATCCTTTGCCATGGACGGCCACCAGAAGGCACGTCTGATGAACTGAAGGGTGCGACGGGTGCCGGGATGTCCTGAAATGGGGGAGGAATGACCCCATTGGATTACCTCCGATCTCACGGTCTGGGGCACGTAGAGTCGTCCAGGCGGCACACCTGCGGGTTCGGCCTCTGCAACCTGTGCCTGGCGAACCCTTGTCTCCAGGTCCCAACGGAGGGGTGCAATGATCCTGGATGGTGGAAGGACAGGCGCGGGGACCACCTGGGGGACATCTTCCTCATGGTGTCGTGAGAGGGTGTCTGCCTTCGTGTTCTTGGACCCCGGGCGGTACGATAGATGGAAGTTATAATGTTCGAAGAATAGTGCCCACCGCGCCTGCCTCGGGTTGAGTTGTTTTAAATTACGAATGGTAATTAAGTTCTGATGATCGGTCCAGACGATGAATGGCTCGCTGGAGCCAGTGACGCCATTCCTCCAAGGCCCACTTTATGGCCAGCAGCTCGCAGTCCCCTGCTCCGTATCGCTGCTGAGTGGGGTCAAATATCTTGGAGAAGAAGCTACACCCCTGTAGCTTCTTCTCCAAGATATTTGACCCCACTCAGCAGCTGGTCTGGGCCTTGCTGGGAGAGAACAGTCCCGGCGCCCACATCCGAAGCGTCCACCTCCACAACGAACGGTTTGTTTGCATCTGGATGGAGAAGGATTGGAGCGGTGGTGAAGCGATGGCAGAGTTGGCGGCAGGGTTGAGTCTGAAGGGGTGAGAAGATGGCCGCATCAGGGCGGTTAAAGGTGCCGCAACTGTACTGTAGTCCCGGATAAAACGACGATAGAAGTTCGCAAACCCGAGGCACCGTTGAAGTTGCTTTAGGGTCTTGGGTAGGGGCCAATGACGCACAACTTCTAGCTTCTGCGGGTCCATGGCCACACCCTGGGACGAGATGACAAAACCCAGGAACGTGGTGGAGCGCTCGTGAAAAGCGCATTTCTCCAACTTACAATACAGCTGGTGGGCGAGCAATCTCTTGAGGACCGCCCTGACGTGTTGGGTGTGTTCTTCGGCTGTTCGTGAATATATAAGGATATCGTCAAGGTAGACGGATGCCCACCGGCCTAACATGTCTCTAAGTACGTCGTTGATGAATTGTTGGAATGCCGCGGGGGCGTTACAAAGTCTAAAGGGGATGACCAGGCGTTGGTAAGAGTTGGTAAGAGGCAATGGGTGTCGGTTCTTAATCTTGTTGAGCCCCCGATAATCGACACAGGGGCGAAGGTCGCCGCCCTTTTTTTGCTGAATACTTTAGCCAGGTCCCGATAGGCGGCGGGGATGACGTTGGTGTCGACGTCGGGGGCCTCGGACTCCCTAGAACACGTCCCAGCCGGAGCCCGTAGGCAGAGTTCGGTGCAGGTCGGGCCCCACTGTAGGATACAGTTCTGTGTCCAGGAGATGAGGGGGTCGTGTTGGAGTAGCCATGGATATCCAAGGATGATGGGAGGAGATGAGATGGGGGTGAGGTGAAATCTAATCCGTTCCTGATGTTGGTCGATGAGGAGGGTGATGAGTTGAGTCTGGGTGGTGATGGGACTGGAGGAAAGGGGCCGACCGTCGACAGATGTAATCCGAACAGGCTGGGATAACGCCTCGACTTTCACTCCCAGTTTCTTGGCATAAGAAGAGTCAATGAACTTACCTGCGGCACCGGAATCGATGAACGCAGTGCTTCTGACTCGTTTGTGGCCAAACTGGAGGTGTACCTAAACCGTGAGACGGGAGATGTTGGTCGTGGTAGCGGAGAGTTGGAGCGGGCCAAAGGAGTTGCTCTCCTTTCTCACCGGGCCTGAGCGTTTCCCGGCCGGAGAGGGTAAATCGCTCGGTCGTGTGCCGCCGACCCGCAATAGGCACAGAGCCCCTCTCTGAAGCGGCGTTCCCGTTCTACAGCGGTCAAGGAGGCGCGTCCTAATTGCATGGGTTCCCCGGCTCTGGTGTCAACCACGGCGGGAGGTGAAGAACCGACAAGTCCGGCGACGGTGGTGGTGAAGAAGGATCTGGCTTCAGGAACCGTGGTGTGGGCGAAGAAGGTTGGGGATCTAGGCGTGGTGTGGGAAAATGACGGTGTGGCTGGCGGCAGGGTTTGCGGGGCTGGCCTCGGACGAGAGAGAAGGCATTGATCGATCCGGAGGGCGAGCTGGATCAAACCCTCCAGTGTAGCAGGAAGCTCTCGTCCGGCGAGTTCGTCTTTGATGCGAGGGACCAGTCCCTCGTAGTAGGTCGTCTGGAGGGCGGAGTCTCCCCAGGTGGTCTGTACCGCGAGGGTTCGGAAGTCAGCGGTATAGCGGCTCACGGAAGACCCTCCCTGCCGCAGGTGGTACAGCTTGGTGTCGGTCTCCACCTCACCGGCAGGATGTTCGAAGGTGAGTTTGAGTTGACGGGTGAATTCATTATATGAATGCCATGTCTGAGTCAGAAGGAAGAACCACCGTGGCACACTCTGCTGCCTGCCCAGACAACAACGAGACAAGAAGGACAATGTGCAACCGATCTGTGGAGTATTTGGTGGAATTAAACTCAAACACCACTGCGACAGGCGGCCGGCTAGCCGGAAGAGAGGCAGCTTCGTGGAGCGCCACGTTCTTTCGCCGAAGCTCCGCCACCTCGCGGCGCAGGGTCGCGACGTCTTGGACGCCACTGCGAAGAGCCGCGACATCACCGTTTAGCCACTCAATCAACTCGGCATGCCGGTTTAACATATCGCAGAGGTGAGCGTAATCTGCTGGGTTTACTGCTGATGACTCAGTCATTCTGTCACGAACTAACCGAGGTGAAACAGAAGACTTAGCAGTTAGCCCGTGTAGCGTGGATGGTAAACCCAAA
>JAOVVA010000037.1:6491338-6504156 GCA_028565275.1 Leiocassis micropogon | reverse complement strand
GGTGAAACAGAAGACTTAGCAGTTAGCCCGTGTAGCGTGGATGGTAAACCCAAACGCGGAAGTAGCGCGAGCAGGCAGGATAACCACACGAATTATTCTAAGGACTCTCTCGCGTAGAGAGCAAGGGTAAACACAATTAAATCCGCATTCTAGCGACGTACACTCAATCAGGAAGAAAACCCAAATTGGTGAGTACTCACAAGAATACCGGCGAAGCGTCGGAAACGGCATGGGCAGATTCAATGACTGAGCGATGTGAAGCGTCATGTTGTCTCCTTTTATGCTTCCTGTGTCGCGGCCGTACTACTTCCGGGTCCTAGTGCCGGTCGCGGAGTGAGTGTGCATGACAATTAGCTATTAATTTTTGCCTAGTCAGTTACGTTTCTAGCAAAAAAATTAATTAATAAAATTTTTTAAAAATAGGCTAACAGTTGGCTAGCTAATAAACTTACGATATGATTTGTTCAAGACTGCAACATACTGTAGGTACATCACCACCATCTTACTTTATGCTGCTACTCTGGCTTTTATTTGCTGTTTGGCTTTAAAATTATTCAGTCTTAAAAAAATCATTATTCTAGTGGAGTTATGAGCTGCGTTCTGACTTTAGGTAGATGGAACTCGCTGCATTCCACCTCAACACGTAGCCCACAGTCGAGCAACACCGGAGGACCTGAGTCATGTTTCTCACCTGGTAACACTATTTTATCTAATTTTTGTTCGAAATTCTGTGACTAACATCACACATGACATCTAAAACTACCCTGTTCTTTTTTATACTATTGCCTTTGGTCCCGTGCTTTATTTCAAAAGCCTATCTTGTGATGTCAGGGCAATTTAATAACCATTTGTGGCAAGTAGATTGAGCGTTTGGGAATCTAGCATGCCAAATTGCTTGTTTTACATAAGACAGAAAGTCTCTACTACAGCAATTTCTCCTTTAAAATGTGGTCAGTGGATTTTCATCAGCAACTGCAAATAATCTTTAACCAGTGTTATTAACTGGATTCATTAAGTTAACAATGTATTAGTATCATTGGAAGAGGTTTTGTGATAAAGTGTATCTCTTCATCACATAGAAGTGGGGTTTTGACCCACCAAGAACTTGCCACAAGCAGCTGAAGTTGATTTGCGTGTGTGTATGTGTGTGTAGAATTATACCAACTCCCTAGCAGTGCCGATTCAGTGCAACGTGAATTTAAGCTCTTATAGAGAAGTTGCTGTGAGAATCAGTGGATCCCTACGTGTTGACGCTCTTCATGAGGTAAGTGGGATCATCATCTGATATACTCTATATTTTTTTTAAAAACTTTTTTTTTTGTAATCACACAGAATTTTCTGGAAAACCTGAGGAAAAAAACACCTCACAATAATTCTCTTACTTTTATATCACATGAGTCTCTGCCCTCTCTTGGATTCTGTATGTGTGTGGGCTAGAAAAATTACTATGTCTTTGTGTTTTTACTGTCATGTCCAGCTGAAGTTTAAAACGCTGGAGCTGGTGACGACAGCCTCGGTGGAGCTGAGCCAAGCCAGTCCCATGTTTCTTCAGGAAGAGAGGCCTGTCAGACATGTGAGTCACATCCTGATGTCCACGTGGACAGGAAACTGCACATTACCCCACATGTACTTGGGCAATGAGAATGCATAAACAAATCAATGTAGACTGTGCTGTAATGAATCATGGGAACGTATTTAGGATTTAGTTGATCTTAGTGTAAGAGTAGGCGGCATTGGGGAAAATGCTGTGTATTTTTAGGTGTTTCATATTTTGCTAAATAGTGACCAGGCTTTGGCCAGCTGGGAAACGTATTGTCATGTTCCTTAAGGGATTTTTAATATTTTGAACTTGTACATAGTGTATTCAATGAATATAATATAAGCCAGAAGTCGTATTGACATTCCCTGCTTACAATGATCCAGATATGCAACTAATCATGACTGAAATCCTTTTAATGCTAACGGCTAATGATTAGTTTATGGCCTAAAATTAGATTATGGTTATGTTTTGTTTCAGGTGACTCAGTGGCTTAGTGATTAGCACTTTCGCCTTGTACCTCCAGGTTTGGGGCTTCGAATCTTGCATGCAATTTAATCCATCTTGTTCATCCATCCTGTGTTACTCAAGTACTTAGTTTGATCCAATGAAAGACTTTGCTGTGTCTGCAGTCCACCAGTTGATGCCTCTTGATCTGTTCAACTGAACGCATGAAGACTGAATGAAACTAAAAATTATCATAGTCAGCAAAACCTTTGTGATTGTATTTGTGTCCTACACTCATGACCCTCATGTTTTCAAAAGTATTTAACACTTTAAACACTGTATGAAAGTACAGACATGAGTGGCTGTGTGCAGGTCTTTAATATGATCTAGTAACACCTAATAAGTCTGGGGAGCAGACATCATTTTAAAAGCACAGACGATAGATGTGTTTTAGTGAACTCCAGTAACCTGGAGCCAAAGGACCGAAAGGACCAGCAGACCTCTTTGCAGCTGTTATTCCTTACAATGAACTCTTCTGCCATCTATGGACACTGCAGGAGAATGCCGCACATGCAAAAATCAGCAAATTAGGCCTTTTTAAACAGAACAATAAGTTTAATTATTGACATTTTTAATGTCTTCAGAAATGAATATTATTTAGATACTACATGTTGTTAATTTATCTTTTTTTTATTTTAAAGAAATCCCTTTTTTCTATGGCATGACGTGAGAAGTCTCTAAAGTTGATCTTAATGAATACGTTTAAAATTAATTTAAACAATTTGGTCATTTCCCCTAATATTGGTGAGCTGAATCAGGTGCATTTAAGTGGGTTTTCACACACAAAAAAAGCTTTTCTCCTGTACCAGAGCGAATAAATGCTGATCTACTGAAACTTATTTTTAATGTACAGATTATATTCAATATACAACAACTGAATAAAGTATAACTGCATTTTTTCCTTAGATAATTCTGGAAGTGAGGAAGGAGGAAGATTATCGTGTTCCCATATGGATTATTATTGGGAGTACACTAGGAGGACTTTTACTACTCTCCCTCCTTATTTTAGCTCTATGGAAGGTAATCACTTTTGTATGACTAAAAAAAATGTTATTGTATAGATACAGTATAGCTCAACAACTGGTAGCAAGTAATTGACTTTTTTTTCACAACTTATCTGGTGAAACTTTGGCGTGTGGTTTGTCTCATGGTAAATCCCAGCTATTTCTGTTTCCCCAGCTGGGATTTTTTCAGAGACAGAAGCCCAGGGAGGAGGCAGAAAACGAGGTCAATGGGAAAGTAGCAGAGGAGCGATAACGCAAGCTGCCCACGGGGCTTAACCTAGCCCAACTCTCAGGGAGCGTCCCACTACAACACTACATATCTCTGGTATGGAGTGGAGGAAGAGGAAAAAAGAGAGAGAGGATATATAAATAAGAGTGGTAGGTATGTAAATAATTGGAGACGGAAAAGAAAGTGAGCAAAGAGTCATGGGATGGGCAAAGGTAAGCAGAATGAAAGGGGGATTTGCTCAGTGCACTGGACAATCTGTTGCTCATTTATTATTAAAAAAGGAAAAGAAAAAGAAAACACTGCACCACCTTTTATCTGGCCTGCACTGCTTACTGAGCCCTTGCATCACAGACAAGCATCCATATCTGATCATCGGTTGCACCAAACAGCGGGACTGCATTTAAAGACTTCATGAGAACAGCTTCTGGGAACATGGACTTTTACATACAAAATGACTCATCATATCTGATCTTATGCCAAATTAAACTTCTTTTGCAAAGATTTACAAGAGAAACCTCAAAGGGCTATAACTGTCCACAATGGCCATGTTTCCTGGTGCTTTTAATTTTTTTTTCTCAAAAGAAAAAAAAATGGAAAAAAGAAAAAGTGGGAATTAAACAGCAGAAGGTCACACAAGAGCTGCCTTGCTTAAAGAAGTAATGTTGACGGATTTAAGATGTAATATTAGGCACTGGTGTAAACTATCTCCTTGTTTTATTTTTAGTGTTTATAATTTATTGGTATGAAGTGTTTTTCCATTTTTTTACTTTTTGCAGTATTCTGAAAAAATAACATTTTTGCCCAGCAGGGATTTGTTTATCCTTTAAGATAAAGATTCTCTACACTTCGAGAGGATGCTTTTCTGATTTCCTTTTTAGATCAATCGTTGATGCACTTTTGATATTGATGTAAAAATGCAAACTTGAATTTTATTACGATTATCTTTTTATAACCCAAATCAAAAATATTGTAATATTGCTTCTTTAAGGACTGTGCCGTTGCCTTGTAGCTGTAGTTTGGCTTTTAAGATGAGCTGTAGTGTTTGTCTTTTCCTTACAGGCCCAGCATCTCAACAAATAGCCTTTAAGTAAGGATAGGCTTATTGATCAGGCCCAGTTTTACATACTGTATGCTGTGGATGGCATAATTGTAATTCTCTCTTCTTCTTTTAATGTTCTAAACATTGCAAAATATTCAGGCATACTTCAGATTGTCATTGTGTATAGAAATTTAAGTGTAACTGTCATTTTTATCTACATGTCAAAATTATGAAAATGATGAAGTGTTTGTACAAAAGTAATAAAATTAAATATCGTGTTATCACAGTATCTGTATCATTTCTGGTTTTGTGATATTTGTTGACATAAAGATAATGTTCTTTAATCTTTAACCTTAATCTTTTTTTAAAAATTATCTTAAAATTTACAAATCTACGGTACAAAAGGAAATCTATAAGTTGTTTATCCTTAAAATAGATTAACAGTGTAATTTATCAGTTAATGATCCAGTATAATATATTCATAATACACTGCCTGGCCAAACAAGTCACCACCTGGATTTAACCAAGGAAATAATTAAAAGTCTTCCACTGGATAATTACTGCAGTGATTAATATGTTTCAGCTGGCAACAAGTTATTTAACTTTAACTGCTGCAATGAGTAGATTCTCGTTTCTTAAACAACCATGTCAGAAGAAATATCATATGTTTATGGCCAAGATGTTACTCTGTTTCAGTATAGGGTCAAATTATTGCCTTGCTGAAACTACTAAAGTTGGGTTAAGAACTGTCCAAGGTGTTACTAAAACCTGGAAGGATAGTTGTAAACTTCAGCTGATGACCTAAATATACTGAGTTAACCAGGAGAAGGTGGCCCAATTAAATATTAGAATATGACATACACTGTAAAAAAAAAAATGAATCATGAGGCTTGTAATTTTCATTAAAAAAAATTGATGGAATCATTAAAAATAATGTGCATATTTCATTTTTAAAAATGGTTTTCTGTGTTTTTTATAATATATTGAGAACATTTCACTAATAAAATTAAGAAATAAATGTTACCTTTTTTTAAAGGAAATAAGTGCAATTTTTAGGCTTAATTTGAGGAACCATTTAGTCAAAAATGTTGAGGGGAAAAAGGCTTCTTATTTATTTTAAGAGAATTGGCCCAATTATCCGGGTTTGATTAAGTCACCTTCTTTTAAATCTCAAGAACAGCAGTGATCAGACGCCATTTTGAAGGAACAGACGAACAGTGTAAAATGTAAAGAAGTAAGTTAAGCCCCTTACTAATTTTTATATTTTATTTTGATTTCTTAAATAAGCTCCTTTATTGCACTAGTGTCAGCAATATAAATGAAATAAATTAAACATTGTGAACATTTCTGAAAACATCCTGTCCGCCATTAGCATACTTGAGTTTGTTGTAGTGTCAGTATCCACAGTTCACTGAAACAAGTTTTGGGGAGTTAGTGTTTTACAATGTTACAAAGATAGAACCTAGAAATGGTCACCATAGTCACCAATCACAATTAATTAATAAAAATCTATATAAACTTTACTGAGACCATCGCTAGAGGTGCTTTTACATATGCAGTGTTTAGTCCATTTAAAAGAAATTCCTAGTATGTGTTCTCCCTCTGTACTGTTGCAAAAAATAAGGGGTTGTTCGAGTCAAACTTTTGACTGTGCAGAATAACAGAACACTGAGAGTAAAAATTACCTTTATTTCTCTATATAATCCCCTGCTACACTAATGCACTTATCTCAGCATTTCACTAGAGCTTGGATACCATTGAGGTAGAAAGTTTCCTAAGTAAGCCAGAGCTATAATCAGACTGTCTGCTTCATGTCAAAAATGCTGGCCTCCCAGGACCTCCTTTAATGGCTCAAACATGATAAAATGGCTCGGAGGTAAGTCAGGACTATACAGGGGATGTGATAATAACTCCCAGTTGAGTTCCTGTAACGTGCAAGTGATGTTGGTCAATGATTGTGTGTACAGTTCTCAGAGGTGTCTCTTCTGCAAGTTGACAATTTATCTGTAAATTTTCAAGGATCAGGCATTCCGCTTATGGAATTCTATTGCAGCTCCAATAGGCTCCATCATTTATGGACATACAGCGTTCTTTAAAAAGTCTGCACCATTCAAATATTTTACTGTCATCACCATACAGTGCCTGAAGTTTTCTTAAAATTTAATTCAGTTTTACAACTTCATTGAGAAAAAGTTAAAAAAGCCTTCTTTAATGTAAATGAAAAAATGCAATTTCCACACTTACTGCTGTGGCTGAATTGACATACCACAACATGACCCATGGCCACAACTAATAAAGTAAGCAGATGTTTTTAAATAAAAAATAAAAACACATAGGCATTGGTGGCTCAGTGGTACAGTAGGTTTCTCTCATGTCATGCAGAAGGCCTGGGTTCGATTCCTGCCCAATGCCCAAACCCTAGCCACTGGAGTTAGTGCCAGTACCAACCCCGGGTAAAATGGGAGGGTTGCCTCACGACGGGCATCCGGCATAAAACCTGTGTCAAGTTGTGTGCGGATCAAGCGGTCCACTGTGGTGACCCTTAGACAGGAAAAACACATAGCAAGCGACTATCCATCCATCTACAGTATTTAGGAACCTCTGTAGTCCAACTAGGGGCCATGGAGGCTGATGGTGATCATTGTATTTCTTTCTATTTTTACGACCGTGGTAGGACCTCCGGTCATCATTCACACGTGCATTTACACACTTGGGAATGTCAATTTGCATGTCTTTGGACTGTTGGAGGAAACTGGGTACCTAAAGGAAACCCACAAAGCATGGGGAGAACATGCAAACTCCATGCATGCAGACCAGAGGCGGGAATCAACTCGGACCCTGGAGGTGCAAGGAAACAGTGCTAACCACTAAGCCACTGTGCTGTCAGTAAAAAGTGTTCCAGATGATAAAACCTTTTCCACCTGACTCATAGCAGTCTGCATTGTCCTACATGAACCCAGTAGTTTAATGGAGGATAATTATGTTTTGAAGGTTTCAACATATGTGGGTATATTTTAAATTGTATGATTCAAGGAAATGTACCTCAGTTGTTGAAAAAAAAAAAAAAAGAATAAAGAATATAAACACAAGTTTAATCACAATGACTCCTTCCACCAAATAGCTTTCGGTCCCTTCCAAAGTAGAGGAAGTTAAACACAGATGAAAGCATGGCGCTGTTTATTCACACCAATGAAAACCCCACAAAGACTTTCGCCTTGGCCAATTGCTGTCGAGTTTCCTAGCAGGTGGAGACATACAGTACTCGTGTTACATGGCAACAACTTTCAAACAAATGGAGGAGGAAAGACGCTAATGTTTGTTGGTAACTTCAGCGAAACGTTCCTGTTCCACACACGACTGGAGTGACGAGCTCTTCACCTGGATGGTAAATAACATCGGATGATGTCTGATTAGAAAGAATGATTATAAGGTCTCATTATAACTGGTTTATTAGCTTACAGTTGAATGAAAATGTTCACGATGAGGTCAGCTTACATGTTAGGTGGTTAAACCGGATGTTAGTTAGATTTTGTTTAATCGGCAATTAAATTGAAATCGGACATGAGAAGTGCTGCCGGTGCGTTTTGGATATTTAACGAAATCGTAAAATCGCGATATTTGTCTAGACTTATCCCTGACACATCGTTAACTAGATCTTATATCAAAGCATCTTATGTGTGAAAATGGCAGAAATATATATGTATTTGAAATTTGAATTGGATGCTGCTGAAATAACACGGATTTAATCACCCTTACCGTGCGCATGCGCAGTCGACGGTAAAGTAAACGTTAGGTGTTCCGATTAGTCGAAATGCAATCTGGGTTATGTCATCTGATTTTAAGGTTTTTGTAGCAGCTTATTCTGGTTAATCTGGTTAAAGCCTGTCCTGGGAACGCTGGGTGTGAGACTGGAATTGAATAAATCTGTTAAAACCGAGATGGTCAGTGGAGTTTACACTTAAAGTGATCCTTGTTTACAAACACTTGATATAGAACACAATATTGTACATCAAAATTGCATAAACCTGCCTTGTGTTTGAATTTAGATAAAAGGGAACACAGTTTAAGATCAAAGTGATGGTTTTATTATCTAATTTATATTTTTTTAAATATTACTTTAAAAAAAAAAAGGTAAAAGGGTAAATTATGTACTAAATTGTACCTTAATAGTTAATTGAATAAAACTCACTCAAGCATTGTCTATACTGATCGACTTATCCTGTATACAGAGTGGTGGGGCGCCTGGGGCACGAGGCAGGTTTGCACCCTGGATGGGGTGCCAATCCATTGCAGGGGGCATACAGTACACACATACACTCACACTCATTCGCACACTATGGGCAATTTGTGAACCGCATTTAGCCTAAACTGAATGTCTTTGGACTGTGGGAAGAAACCGGAACACCCTGAGGAAACCCACCAAACACGGAGAGAACATACAAACTGCCGGTGCAGGACGACAGTGCTAACCACTAACTGCTAAGCCACTGTGCCGCCCTTGAATGAAACTGCTTTAATTATTTTAGATAATATTATAAATATATAATATAATATATAAATATTTATATAATTAAAAATTGTAAAAATTAGAATAATTTTTCGTGATAAAATGAAGCACTTGGATTAGTCAAGCATTAACATTGGTTGTGCATCCTTATGCACTATGAAAAAAGTGCATTATTTAAGGAACTGTACTGCAGCATTTCATCTGGATTATTGACCAATTAGACAAAATTAATCAAGTCAAATAAGCAACCTTTAACACTTCAACCTAAACCTGTGTGTATATTTGTTGTTTTTGAAAGGTTGGTCATCATTGTTTCTTGAGACATAGTTGGTATTGCTTTGCGTTTATTTCCAGGCCTCCATGAGCCAGCGCATCATGTCACATAGCTTGCACGAGCGAGCACTCGCGCAATTCAGGCGACAGGAGGAGAGACGTGAGGATGAGAGCAGACGTGTGGCCAAAGAAAAGCAGATTCAAGCAAATCTCAAAACCGAAGAGAGAGTTGAGATGAAAAGGTATCTGCGCATGATGCAAGATGAGGAGTATGAGAGACAAATGGAGGAAGCCTTCCTAAAGGTTTGGTCTTTTTTCAAATGTTTCAGAAACATACAGTATAAGATATGGGAGAACAAATGTCGCCCACTTTCTTTTCAAAGGCAGAGCAGGACAGACTATACAAAGAGAAGCTAATGGAGCAGGAGGAGAGAATGGCACAAGAACTGGCACGCATAAGTTATGAAAAAATACGAGATGAGAAAATGAGACAGTACATCAAAGAAAACAGGTGCACAGTGGTGAATAACTACAGCATTGAATTTTGTCGTTGTTCTGCGTAGTTCTTTAATCATTTACCTTCACTGTATTTATTTTTAGTGTGGAGATTCGTGAGTTAGAGGCAAAGCTGAAGTCTGCTTACCTAAACAGAGCAAGAGCAGCACAGATAGCTGAGAAGGAGGCCGTGAGGCATGAGGCCATGGTGAGTGAGAACTTTCTGAACTACACCAGAATTCCTTGAAAAGCCAAACAAATGTTTAAAAAAAGTAGGCATGAACTACTGATGTACTTGGACGTTTTGTATTTCAGAAGGAGGAGGCTGATATTGCATGCAGGATGAAGAATGAGCAGGAGCGAGCAGCCATAGAGGAGGAGAAGCAAGAGCAGAGGCGCTATGAGGAACTGGTTCGCTATCAGCAAGAACTTGAGAAGCAACTGGAGGAGAAGGAGAGAAAGAGACAAGAGTCGTATGAGGAGTTCCTCAAGGAGAAACTCATGGTGGATGAAATTGTGCGAAAGATATATGAGGAGGATCGCAAGTGAGATGACGTTTGGTTTCTTTATAATTGTGATTGTTTCTTTTCCAAAAAATACTATAAAAAATTTTTTTCTGAATGTTCTTCTCTCACTGTTTGGTTTGCTGGGATTAGCTGGTAGTTTAGAAAATTTTCACATTTCTGTTTTGGATTGTTGGGCTAGAATGGTTTGACTTTAAAAGGGAATGTTTTGTTTTCCAGGAAGCATGAACTCCGGCTTGAGATGGTCACATCCACACAGCGATACATTCAGGAGTTCAAAAAGCAGCAGGCTGAATGGAGACGCCTGGAACGAGAGAAAATGGAAGAAGAAAACAGGCGCATTTTGGAATATGCCAAATACCAGGAGAGGAAAGAACAAGACAGGATGGCTAGTGCTAGAAAAAGAGAGACAGCCAAAGAGAACCTTTACAAGATGGTGAGTGACCCTTCTTGGTAAAGCTCAATGTTTTAAACTTGACTTGCTTAAAATTTTTTAACCCTCAAGCTCGACAGTAAACACTTAAAAATGCAGATTACTAATGAATAAATTCTGAGTAATCACTTGATTTTTTTTTCTTTAGCTGACTGAAAAGATTGAAATGGAACAGAGGCAGCAGGAGGAGATGGAGCGTGTCCGTGAGGAGCTCTATCTTGAGGAGCAGGAAGAAGCTGCCAGGCAAAAAGAAATCGTAAGAATCTATCTTTCAATGATAATGAAAGGCAAAGACGTATATTCTTTTAATCAAGTTTGTCAATTCAAAGGATATAATTCTACTAATATAAAGTAGACATATTTAAGGAAACATCTTTTATCAAAACCATCCACCAACAAGCTTCCGTTCGTTTGACCTCGTTTTTTTTCTACAGAAAGATATGGAGTGCAGGATCCGGCAGAGGCTGGAGCTGCAGCAGACGTATCAGGAACAGCTGGCCTTTAAACAGCTGCGTCTTCAGGCTGAGAAGGACGAGGAGGAAGCGTTCAGACAGATGATGCTGGCCAAATTTGCTGAAGACGACCGCATTGAGCAGATGAATGCTCAGAAGCGGCGCATGAAGCAGCAGGAGCACAAACGTGCTGTGGAGAAGCTGATAGGGGAGAGGAGGCAGAAATACCTGGCTGATAAGGTGATGCTTAAATCATTGATAGACTTCTAGATCTGCTTGTGCAGTCCTGTAGAGAAGATATACAAAACACTTGATATATATTCAGGAAGGTGTAACATTTTAGATCGATGTGGTCATATGTGATGTAATTGTGTGTAGGAGCGAGAGGCAGAGGAACGAGCGATGGAACAGGAGAAAGAAGCTCAGCGACGACAGATCATCGAGGAGGAGAGGCTGAAGCTTCTCAAGCTCCATGCTACACAGCTATTGGGGTACCTCCCAAAGGTAAAAAGAGCACATTATATCTTTACCATATATGTGTGTAGTTTAGTTTATCTGATTTTTTTTTTTTGGTGGTTTTCAGGGCATTTTCAAGGATGATGATTTGGAACATTTTGACGAAGACTTCAAGAGCAGTTTACGGAAACGTGAACCTGACATTTTCTCAGAGGACGACTGCGGAGAGGATGAGCAATAAGTCATATCTACGTGTGACCACTAGATGGCAGCCGTGATTGATTTTTTTTTTGTATTGTTTTGTGTAGTTTATTTCACTCGATAGTTCTGAAAAAAGCTTTGAACCTGCTTTTTCAATTAAAGAAGGGTACATCAGCTGGATAAACTGTGATTTGCCTTATTCCTTGAGGAAAGTCTTATCTATCGTTTGACAAATATTATCAGATGTGTAACTATTGCAATATTTTAAAATTATATAGAGTTCATTTTACATTCCTACCAATTAAAATGGTCGACGTCTTCTAAGGAACATTATTTGCTCCTGTAGCAGTCACACTCATTAGTTAGCTATACCCAGAGGAACACCAGTTAATCTTTTTCTAAAAGTGAACACAGCTCTGTTGCTTGACTGATTCTGAGTGGGAGTGGGTTCATGATCACCACAGAATCTAATCAGATGCATCAGTTCAGTGCACATCCTTTGAGTCATAAGCATTCTGACAGCTGTCAGTCATACCCGGCTTCACAGCCCCTGTCTGAATTCTATTCTAAAGCTAGAGCCTTCCAGTGCCTAAGAATAAAAACCAGACCTGTTCCTATGGAAAGAGCTAAAATGGGGAGAATTGGGAGTCACTTGGCTCTGGCACAGGATCGTTGGCCGAGTGAATTGTGCCCTTTTATGAGACATTCTGACACAAAATATCAAGAGTAAGATTGATATTAACCATAATAATAAATGATGTCTCTTGTTGGGTCAACAAGAACTATTACTCTGTCATTCTATTTTTTTAATACTATATTGCCATATATATATATATATATATATATATATATATATATATATATGCACCACCATATGTGTATTAATGTTTTGCAATATCCCTTTATAATAATACCATTTGAGTGTCACAAGAATACAGTTTGCCAAACTCCTACATGCTGAGAAAATAAAATTTCATAGAAAATTAAATAATAAAAAAAAATTGACTTACACCAGTGGCGGCTGCTAGCTTTGGAAACAGGGGAAGCTCATATTAGGCCTTCATCATAAAATTCATTATGTTACAGCACCGTCTGCGTCTGCCATTATGCACAGCTTGCTAGCTGGCTAGTTTCCCCTTCCACGAGCTACTTTAATTATAT
>JAOVVA010000037.1:6468668-6486173 GCA_028565275.1 Leiocassis micropogon | reverse complement strand
TTGATAAATAGTACTCTATCTGTTAAGGATGGAGATAGATCTGTTATGTTTGAGACCAAAGGATTTAGAATTGCACTCACAGTCCATGTGAGAATATGAAGGTAGATCTTAAACAAATCTGAATTAATTGTTTTGTTGTTTCACTTCAAAAATCTGATATGTAACTGGTCAATTACTGTAAAATGGTTGGCTTCCAAGGAAGTTGCTCCTGTCACAGTCAATAGTCATAAGTTAGTTATACCCAGAGCAACACCAGTGATCTATCTGTGTTCACTTCCTCCAAAAGTGAACACAGCTCTGCTGCTTGACTGATTCTGAGTAGGAGTAGATTCATGGTCACCACAGGATCTAATCATATGTGATGGTTCATGCACAGCCTTTGAGTAAGGAACATCCTGACAGCTGTCAGTCATACCTAGCTTCACTGACTATCGGAATTCTATTAAAAGATGCCAGGCTTCTTTATAAATATTTTCTGTTTTTTGTCTGTGGTGATGCCTCTGCTTCATGAAAGCTAGGGCCTTCTAGTGCCTATGGTTAGAAACTAGACCCATTCATACCGGCTAAACCAAAAATGGGGAAAATATTTTTGTACTTGTGTAAAAATAAGAATAAATGAAAATCAGAAAAATAATGTTTAAAAAAGCAGATGAGTTGCAGCTTTCAGTCAAGACAGTTCTTCATGTTATTTCATGCAGTAGTTATAGATGACAGCTGAGACAAATGACGGATGAGAGTGTTTAAACACAGGCATACAGGCATACACTGACACAAGTTCACACTCTAGAAGTCTGTATGGCACTCCGAGCCATTGGAAAGTCTTTTAGCCATGGATGAGTGCCTCAGCATGTTATATACTGTATAATGACTGAAAAGATATGACTTTAGCTGTCATTAATGTTTAACCAACAAATAGAACAATAATGTGGTTTCCAAAGGTCAATAAAAAAGAAAATAAAGTGAACATTTTATTAGTCCTTACTGTGCCAAACATTGACTCAGATGTGATTCAGCCCTACTCGGGGAATTAGTTTTTCTATTACATTTTGAAGACATTTTATAAAATTGCTGAGGAAACTGTTCATATTAGGAATCGCAAAGTGGGTTCTGGTAAATGACCGAATGCTTCAAATGTGGAACAAATAAAAATTTTCAAGCAAAGTCCACTGAACAAATCAAGACTTAATTCAACCTGACATTGTTTTCCATTGTATAGTTCTTTTGACTTACCGGAGAAGACAGATAACAGTGATGCATATTGAATGACCAGAGGTTATGCTGAGGGATCACCGGAGTACTTTCTGAGATATTACTGTACATCAATTTCAGTGTAACTTTTTACCTACTAAACTGCACCCTAGAAGTGCACTTTTGATAATCTGACAAATTAAAATTAGAAAGCAGGACATTACACTATATATAATAGTATGTAGTGTAATGTCCTGCTTTCTGTAAAGCAGTCTGTAAAAAAAAATGGTTAAAGTGTTTGTCTTTTTTTTTTTTACATGAAATTGTTCTATATATGAATTTATGCAGAAAACAGTGAAGCATAATCTTTACTGTATATAGAAATAGAGACTCCACAGTCAATATAGTTATAACAACATACATCTTGAATTTGCATGTAACCTGTAATACAGCTTATTTGTTTCTGTACTGGCATGGTTAAATTACCTAGTGATATTAAGTCCATTAATAATATAAAGGGTATATATAAATTTTAACTAAGTTTTATAAACAGACAATTCTTCATCTCATAATGATTAGTTTCATTTAGTTTAGATTATATACAGTATAGTGCTTTATTATTATTATTATTATTATTATTATTATTATTATATAATATATATTATTATACTTGAATTTCTGTTTTTAATATTTTATGAAGTTTTCTTTTTCTTTATCTTTTTGTCTTTCTGTTATACATCAGCCACTTCCTTCATGTTAAAATCAAGACATTTGTTGTGTTAGTAACTGTTCTTCATTATTTTTATCACAATCAACAAAAATGATTAAAAGGTGTATGTTAAAACTAACATAAACTTGAATCCAACGTTTGCATATTCATTTCTGAATAGTATACTATAAATACTACATTAATTGTATTAATTTATCACATTTCAAGAACTGGAATTGATTTTGGATTTGATTGTCTGCTATATCAAATGGTATCTAATATAGGTCTATAATATTAGACCATATTGCTTACATTACATTACAGCATTATATTATATTATTACCATTATAAAAATAAAATCTGGGGATTTTGTTTGCCATATTTTAAAGAAACCCTTATAAATTGGCTGTTATTCCCCTAATAATCAGGTGCAAACATGCTCTGGTAGTGTGGGAATGTTGGAATAAAATATAAGTCATGGGTCGGTGTTGGGTTTACAACAGCGACTCATTATAGTATGTTTTTGGCTTGGTTACTACAGGGGCGAGCTCGTAAAACACAATTGCTCACAACTACCAGATCATTATTATTATTCTTAATACATTAACATGTGCTTTAATTACTTTCCATCTTCGCCCACTGGAACAACTTAGCTGAGCGGGACTCAATCTGAATTTACTCCTCTGGCAGGTTTGATTGGGGATTTCCTGTAAAGAGTGACAAACAAATACCTGTCCATCGCCACGATCTCATTACACTTTGTGTCGTGTTAGATTATATACATTTTTGCCATCATTCTTTCAGCACGCACTTTGTTGGGCGAGGTCACTAATGAAGTTCACTGAGCCATACCACGCCATGGAAAAACAGCAAGGAGACATGACATAAAAATAAAACAAATGTACGTGCTAACAATGCCAATGTCTGTCAACGTGTGCAGTGGATGGTACAGTAAAGTGCCTTCCTGATGGTAATGATGATGATTCTTTAAATCCAGTTCTTGAAATGTTATAAATTAATACAATGAATTTGTGTGATACAAACTCAATTCTCTGTAACTTTGGATGAAAATTAAGACCTAAGCCAATGAACATATGTATCTGAAATGGCATATTATTCTAACATTTAGGTTTTGGTATATGATATAAACATTTAACTTCACTTATAGATAGTCATCACCTTGAGAATTTTTAAATGTTTTTTAATTATTATTTAATAAGGCATTTGTGATAATAAAAACAAAGGAGTTTGTACACAGTGGAAATTTAAACCTATAAGGCAAATTCCATTAATTCATAATGATTAAGTTTATAACAGTCACAATCCAACAGTGCTATTTAACCTAAGTATGTTATTACTAACTAATGGAAATGTGTAATACATAATGACAGTTACGTTTTTCCCCCCTTCAAAAAGTCATTATTTAAATAAGACTTGCAGCAGAGTTCAAAAAGAAATCAAACAGCCACCATCTTCAGGTGTTAAACAATAAAATTTTATGTAAAAGCCTTTTTCCAAAGAAACATTTTATTACCTTATTATTATAATGAATACCGTGTCGGGTTAATTAGCCTACACCACTCGATGACGCTTCTCGATGATTATTTTCCGTGTCCTTTTCGTGTTCTTTAATCAGCACGAGTCGCTCAAAACCCGCGGTCACGCGCATGCGCGCAACTGCCTCATCTTGTCCGGCGCGCTCGATAAATACCGCCTCGCAGGGAAGTCCAGAAGACACGCGACTTCTCGGCCACGAGTTTACGCGCCGATCTCAGAAGTCCACAGTGTCAGAGGGCATGTTGTCAGCCAAGACTAACGGACCACGCCGAGGACGCTCTTTTGACTCCATCCACAAACATCAAAACTACAATGAGGTTAGTGAAATTTTCCATTCATGTTATTATTATTATTATTATTATTATTATTATTATAAAATAGTCACCGACATTTAACAAACACATTCTGTCTAAAGGAGTGAAACTGAATGAACCCATGTGAAGTGGACCAAACAGACCAAATAGACGTTTGATAAAATTGTTGATCGCTGTCCAGAACACAGTGCTGAAATCCCTCTGCTTGCACACACGCAAGGTGCAAATAGACACCCATGGTTTTATGACAAAATGTATGCTTTTTATATTGTGAGTGTGTGTATGGGGTTGGGCAAGTAAGGTTCAGCTCTTAAAAATCATTAATACTTTGTTGACTGGCACCTCCAGCATTGAGGGTTTGATTTCCGCCTCTGGTCTGTGTGTATGGAGTTTGCATGTTCTCCCCATGGTGAGTTTGGTGGGTTTCCCCTAGGTACTCCGGTTTCCTCTTACAGTCCAAAGACGTGCAGTTTAGGTCTATTGGTTTCCACAAATGTGTGTGTGTGCCCAGTGATGAATTGCCACCCCATCCAGGGTTTACCCTGCCTCAGGCACTAAGTCTCCTGGATAGACTCCAGGCCTTTGTGGCCCTGTATATTGAATAAGTGGTAACTTGGCCCAGGTCGACTAGGCCGGGACACTGTGGATGTTTTACCCAATTCTTTTAATCAAACTAGAATTCTGTTCACTGTAATTCTGTAGAAAGGGGTATTTCAATCATTCTTTAATTCCTAGTTTATCTGGGATTATTCCTTCTCAGATTGATCAACAATCTGTCCCCATTTATAATCAGAAATGCCTTCAGAATTGTAACTTCTAGGCATGCCTAAAGTTAGATATATTGCAATCTTAAAAGAAGGAGACAATATAAGTCTCTTAATAATGGCAGCAAATTCTGGTAAATACATTTTATTATAAAACTATCGATGTCTATTGACTTCTGCATGTCTGTGTACAGGGTTTAACAGTGCTAGGGTGTTAAAACATTTACATATACTGTACACCCTCTTTTTATTTACTTTATGTGACATTCTTTCCCAATTATTTAGAGTCCCAACAGTAAAGACTACATTATTGTCCATTAATAGAAAAATAGGCTCAGTGTGACAAATTGGGAAAAACAATTAAATAAATACAAAGAAATAAGAAATAGTAGCATGTCTTATATTTTGTGCCTGATAATAACTAGCAGTGTTTTTATTAGTTACTCCCTTAATATAAAGTAAAATCACTGATAGTTTTCATACTTCTTTAAAGTATTATAACAAACTTCCTTGCTGTGTTGTGTCCTTTTGTTTAAAGATGAGTAAATCCACATTTAACCATACTAATGAGAACCAAGATGATTCCCTGTCATCCGAAAGAGAACATGCTGCGATTGTCTTCTCTCTAAAGAATGAAGTCGGCAACCTTGTAAAGGCATTAAAACTTTTTCAGGTAGACTGTTGTTTTGTTTATCTTAGCCAAAATCTGCATTTTCTCTGAAAAAAAAAGGAATATTTACTCTCAGTGTTTATACTCTCTGGACATAGTGTACCTAATATTACTGGTTTATTATTATCATTATTATTAGTTGTAGTAGTAGTAGTAATATTACCTTTTAATGTGATATTCACTTTTTTTTAAAACAAATGATACATTTAAGATATAAATGGTGTATTCTTGAGAATACACCATTGACATTTACAATTTACAATACAATGATTGGTACTGTTTAGTGTCCTTTTGGCTAAGCATGTGTGTGTTTCAGTAAGACAGGGTATAATAAAAGTAACACGGCAGCTGCATTTGTTCCTTTTCCTGTTCATTCACAACCAGGAACATCATATCAGCCTTTTGCACATTGAATCTCGGAAGTCGAGGCGCTGTAACTCTGAGCTGGAGGTGTTTGTTGACTGTGATAGTGAGAGAGAGTCTCTGAACAAAATTATTCAGCTGCTGAGAAAACAAACAAACATCATATACATGGACTTACCGGACAGACAGAGCACACCTGAAGATGGTATAGCTCCTTCCCTTTTACACAAGCATACAGTACATGATGGTTTAACAAAGCTTCTTTATGATGCCATTTAAACTCTTATTGTTTTTTATAGTTATCTCAGAAGAACCCTGGTTCCCCAAGAAGATCTCAGATCTTGATAAATGTGCCAATCGTGTTCTGATGTACGGTTCCGACCTGGATGCTGATCATCCTGTGAGTGTTTTTGTAACTGCCCTACTTTCTACATTGATTCCATTATACCAGCAAGTCTCTGAGCTCGGAAATTGACTGGCATAAATATTTGTCTCAGGGTTTTAAAGACAGTGTCTACCGTAAAAGAAGGAAGTACTTTTCTGACATTGCGATGTCCTACAAACAGTATGTCAAATTGTCTATTTTTTTTTTTTTCATTTTCCATTTTTTTTCCCATAATTCAACCATGCTATATATCACTCAGCCTTTTTACCCGGTACACATTAATTAATTGCTTCTTCCCAACCCAACCTGAAGTGGAGACCCAATCCCACATGTGGAGTTCACAGAAGAGGAGGTGAGGACATGGGGTGTGGTGTTCAGGGAGCTGAATAAGCTCTACCCTACACATGCCTGTAAAGAGTACCTGCGTAACCTGCCTCTGCTTACACAGCACTGTGGCTTTAGGGAAGACAACATCCCTCAGCTCGAGGATGTATCCCACTTTCTTAAAGGTGAGACAGTAATTCAGTTATGCTTTTCAGAGCAATAATGGACGATAATAATACAGACCATGATTCTGATCACCTTCTAATTCAATGTTTATTTATTTTCTACATTTTAGAAAAATACTGGAAATTTTAAAAGTATAATAAAATGACACATTATTTGACGAAATTATGTAATCAAGTAACAATAACAGTTATTACTTTTAGACCCAAAGGTCTAAGCTGTTCTGAAACTGTTCTTGCAAGAACAGTATTGTCAAGTGCATTTGCCAAAACACATAAAGCACCATGATAAAATTGGCTCTCATAAAGACCATCCCAGAAAAGCAAGACCAAATTCTACCTCTGCTGAAGAGGAGGAATTCATTTTGAGTTACCAGCCGCAAATGAATTCTGCTGTTTAAAAAAAAACCTGCTGTTAAAATCACTAATTAACAGCACCTTGTAAAGAAATTACAGGGCATACTGTAAGTCAAAGTCAACTTTATTGTCGATTTGTATACAGTGCATACATATAGAGAATTGAAATTGCGTTATTCTCGGTCCCTTTACAACAACACTAAGTACAAATAAAAAAACTTTGACTGACTGTCCTGCAAAAAGGGACAGATAACATAACATACAGTAAGGCTGATATGGTGCAAAGTGGAACAGTGCAAAATACGTATAGTGGAAATGAGCTTTTTTTTTTTTTTTGAGTTTGTTTAAAGTGACATAAGTTAACAGTTCTCTATTGCTGGGCTGAGGTACTGAACAGTCCAATGCTGCACCACTGACGGGTGCAGGTAAGTATATGTGAAATAGAGGAGTCTGTGTTTAAGAGTAACCTGTGTGTACAGTTCTTCGAGGCTGGGCTAAAGTAGTGAGCAGACCAATGCTGAAATATTATATTAGACAACAAATATTTGTTGTGTAAAACAATATAAAAACAATGTACAAAAAACAATATAAAACAATGTATGTACATTATTGTGTAGATATTTCTTCCTGGGCTGAGCTAGTGGACAGACCAATGTTGCATAAAGTAACAGACACATCTCAATATCAACTGTTTGAAGGAGATTATTGCATATTCTGGATGTCTTCAGCATTGTTTTACAGGGTAGAAAGAAATATAAATCAGGAAAGATAATTAGAAGGTGTGTCCAAACTTTTGACTGGCTGTGTATGACCCTAACCAGAAAATGCAATAACTGCAGAAGAAAGAAAGAAAGAAAGAAAGAAAGAAATGTATGTCTGTTTTATCATGTGCCTCAATTGGGGAAAGCATGTTAAGAAAAGACAGCATTAAGTTTAATGTACTTTAGAAAATAATCCAGAACAAAACTGGTCCATCATTATTCTTTTGAGAAAACTCTTAAAGGTTTTACTGTACAGTATGTTTCCCTACCAGGAAGCATTTGAAGTAGAACTCTAGCAACGTTTGGAAGCTAAGCACATTTAAGTTCCAAATAAAAAAATTAATTAACGCATAAAAGTATAGATGAGTCTTGATAAAACTGTGCATGTGCATATATGGTTGTACACTTTGTCCTGTCTGTGTGCATGTTTTAGAGCAAACAGGCTTCACAATTCGCCCGGTAGCTGGATATTTGTCACCTCGTGATTTCCTGGCAGGTTTGGCATTTCGTGTGTTCCACTGTACTCAGTACATCCGTCACAGTTCTCATCCTCTCTACACACCTGAGCCGTGAGTACGACATCATACATCCTACATTATACAGTACATTTGTCCTGGAACAATAAACACACCGCCACCTGCTTTCTGTTTGCCTCTGCAACAGTCTCATCATCTCATCTCCTCAGCACAAAAAAACAGCTGTCAGTGTGCTTTTTGTTTGCCTTGTTGGTTTTTGTTTGCCTTGTTGGTGATGAATTTACTGTCATCTGTGACACTACTGCTCTTCAGCTCATATGCATTTTTTTGTTTGTTTAGCTTTATATTTGAAAGTTAATAAGACATAAGACTTTAACTTTGGACATAAGACATACAGTAAGCATTAAAAAAATCCGTTATCTTCATCCATACTAGTTTTGACTGAAACATCAGCCTGGACTATTATTTAGTTCGCCACTTTATTTTTGTTGTGGTATTGTGTGTTACAGGGACACATGTCATGAGCTGCTTGGTCATGTTCCCTTGCTGGCAGAACCAAGTTTTGCTCAGTTCTCTCAAGAGTTAGGACTAGCTTCACTGGGGGCCTCTGATGGTGCTGTACAGAAACTGGCAACTGTAAGTCTTCTGTTACTCACAATTACATCTGCCAAATCAAGTCTTTTTTTAATGCTGAAAAAATTTAGTGCTGAAAATTTCTTGTCACATGAAAAAAAAGTTCTACTGAGTTAAATACTCATATCAAAGTAATGTTTTTGCTTTATTGCAAATGCATCTAACAAAGTTATGAATATAATAAATAGATCTATCTATCAATCTATCTATCATATGCATAATTTTGTGATTCATTTGTTCATAAGATAATAAACTCATTTTATTCATAATTTCTTCACATTCTGTAAGCTCTTTATCATGGTCAGCTTATCCCTGGAACATTGTTCACGAGGTAGTACACATTGTATATAAATAGTACATCCTGGATGGGATGCCAGTCTACCACAGGGCGTACACATTCACACACTCATTTACATCCAGGGATAATTTAGCATATCCAGTCCACCTATTGGCATGGTTTTTGTGATTCAGTGGCCTGAAAATAATCAAAAAAGAATAAAAAAAATAAATGTGAATGTTGCCAGCATAGAATTTGCACCATGAACACTTGTCTGTTTTTAATTGCAGTGCTACTTCTTCACAGTGGAGTTCGGCTTGTGTAAGCAAGATGGCCAGCTTCGAGCATACGGGGCTGGTCTTCTCTCATCCATCAGTGAACTTCAGGTAGCTACCCAATACAGATTACTGTATAAAGCCATTACAAATTAAATAAACAGAATAGCCACCAAAGGAGATGCATGCACACCATACAGTATGTTTAAATGGGTAAGAATGATATTTGATTTACTGTATATTGTAAAAATACAACCGTCACAATGAGTTCCTTTTACAGCACGCACTCTCCGGCAGTGCCAAAATCCTGCCGTTTGAGCCCAAAGTGACTTGCAAACAGGAGTGTCTCATAACCACTTTTCAGGATGTTTACTTCATGTCTGAGAGCTTTGAAGAGGCCAAAGCTAGAATGAGGTAAGTTAATGATACCCTTTATCTTCAAATCTTCTTGATTCCTAGCTACTGGATAGAGTGCCGGTCCCAAGCCCAGATAAAATTGGAAGGGATTGTATTGGGATGGGCATCCAGTATAAAACCAGTGCCAGGTTGTTGTGCGGATCAGGTGGTCTGCTGTGGTGACCCCTCAACAGGAGCAGACAAAAGACATATTTTCCACCAGTTCTGTAAACATCTAAAGCTTTTAACTGAGATAAGAATAAATGAAACTGTAGATTATGTAGATTGGGGATCTTTTAATAACATACACTGGACAGAAGATTTTGGGATGTTTTGTTAAGCACAATAAATTAATTAAAAATTTCAGTAATACCAGTTATTCTATTGTTTAATAACAGTTAGATGACATAAGGGAATTTTAAGAAAATTACTTCAAAACAAACTATATATCTATACATGGTTCATGCATTTGGTTAAAAAAAAAAAGTTATTTTGATTTTGTACAACACCTGTTGAACCTCTGGGAAAAAATATATGCATTTAATAGAGTTAATATAAAAGAATCCATGTATTAGACTTAGGCTAAAAAATGCATGTAATTGCCTATTTAATTAATATTTGTTACTAATCTCTTTCCCTTGACAGAGAATTTGCTAAGACCATCAAGCGCCCTTTCACTGTGCGCTACAACCCATACACACAGAGCGTGTGTGTGCTAAGGGACATGCCCAGCATTAACAGTGTGGTCGAAGAGCTTCAACATGAACTGGATATAGTGGGAGATGCACTCCAAAGGCTAAACAAACACTTGGAAGTCTAAGACCATAATGCACTGCCTATATCAGGGCTCAAAATGCACTCTTAAACTGGAGCAGCATGGCAGAGTTTAGCTGTTTATTAAACCCTCTGGACTTGATAATGACTTAAATCACACCTTTCCTGCAGACCATTATGGACTGAATTCTAAGATCACTGTTTTAAAACATGTCAATTATCATTCACACTGCAATTGCAAGCCATTTATTAACTACCATGTTTACAACGCAGCAGTCAGATCCTGTTTTCTGCGCAAAAAAAAAAAATCAATATTGATTGAACGCCAGGATTTCGCACTTCACTGACTATAAATACACTTCAGTAAATGGTGTACATTCTCCCAATCAGTTAACTCAATAATGCTGTCTGACACTCTGCCCATTTTCCCCTCAGTTTGATGTCTTAGTTAATCAATCTCAAAACTTGTGAAAACTTATAGAGAATACATTTATATTGAGAAGACATGATTAAGCCTCATAAATATATAATCTAGGTTGATAGAAAAATATTTGAATAAATTTACAGTTTATTTAAAAGACAATGTTTAAAAGTTAAAGTTTAAAATTATGCATTAGCATAATTACATAGAAATGACACAGTGCTTGTTCTTACATGTACAGAATATCATTTCCAAATATTCAAAAAATATAGATTTTTATGATTGTGTGTACATAACCAGTATGTGTGTGTGAGAAAAAATGACAGTATGTTCTTTACGTATCAACTCCATGCTCATGTGGTAAATATTAATTCCTAACTATGATTTTGTCAGTTATCTTTGCGGTATGATCAAGTTCACCGCTGACACAACTTCATATGTAGTATTTCCATATATCAATTAAAATGCCTGTATATAAAGTATATTTACATTTGATCTCTCTGGTAAGTACTGTAGGCTTGCCATTTACAGTAGGTGTTGTGTGTGATATGATACGCTCTGTAAAACTGAAATAAAATGCTAAATCTCTCAGACTGCAGTGAATGTGTTCAGCCAGCAGAGAGAGGAATGGGACTATAAGAAAAGATGATTCAAACGACTTTAGCAAGCGGATAGTAAACTGTTGTAATCAGCAAGAAGTTGAAACCAATAAAAAGTTTCATTATAATTTGATCATGAATTACATTTACAAATCCATTAAAAATGTTAAAGATGATTTCAGAAGGGTTCACCTGAATATTCTGACAGAATTAATACTGATGCATGACAGGCCAATTATACACAAGTCCATACCATCAGTGATTGATGAAAAGCTAGGAGTGAATGACAGACATTACTGGATGAGGTTAAACATGTCAGATATTCCTAAACACCAGCACCTCTTGTTCTCTGCAGCATCACTGATGATCAATTTACAAAAAAAATATTTTCTAGAGAACTAGCAAGAAAAAGAGCATGCATGTTTCACAGCCGGCCTCAGCCTCAGAATTGAAAAGCGTTCAGTAGGGAACATATGGGATCACCTATGATGGTCAAGTAAAAGCCAACCAATTTACCCTTTGAATTTGTAGCGAATGTTATAATGCCATGACAGAAGCTTTTCAGGAAGAAGGTTTTTGCCCAACAAAGAAACTTAATTACTATGTCCTAAAATTAAAAAAATAATAATAATAATTACGATACATCATGATTTTGTGGTATGAACTACTGTAAAAACAATATAGCTGTTACTATTGGCAGATTTATTACATTTTTTATTTATTTGAGAGGTTGACATACTGTAGAATGTATATAAAGAATTGGACAAGCCCTCCATAACGTCTCCCACAGGTTTTCTGAAGAGCACATTTCGAGCTCAACTGTAGGCGCTCTGCTCATCACCATCTTGGCAGGAACTGACTACAACAATTTCAGTTAGCTGGTTAGTTAAAGTGATGCATAGCAGATAGCTAGAGGTTTGACACCTGCAATTCAGCAGTCATTAAAACTGCCCATGCCCTATATTATGAATAATTTTAAGTCTGTGAATATTCTCAGTCTTCCAGGTGGGGTTATCTGGATGTTGAGTCACGTCAACTGTTCTTCTTTCTTGTTAGGTACGTTTCACTACTTATCCAAGTAGCTTCTTTAGTCTACCCATTATAATTTAGCCAAAGAGAAGTAATTTGATTTGGTGCAGCAGTGTTAATGTGATTGTCTACTATTACACTATTAATTAGTTTAGTTTTGTTTTTTTATAAAAAAAAAAGTTAACTGTATTTTATCATTTGTTAAATTTTTGGTAATTTTGTAACTAATTTTCAATTTCGTAACTAATTTCATAGTTTATGTTTTAAAAATGAAATGAGAATTTGCTATTAACTAATTCTAGTGTACTAAATAATTTATTAGTAAATTAATGACTTGGCTAGTTAACTTTTAGCTAAATGGATTCAGACTTCATAAAGGGAAATTAGTGTAAAGGTTTTTATTTAAAATTATATTTAATGCCTAAAATGCCATCATGTGTCATTTACTGTAGCACATTAAGCACTGGTCATAGTGGTTCTGAAGTTGTTCTTTCATACAATAATCAGTACCATATCCATGTTAGAAGCTACAGAATTAAGCAACTAAAGTGGGGAACTTGAACTGGAGTAAATTTAAGAGATGTCATTTCACCTAAAAGCAGTTCACTCAAGATCACCTGATACAGGTATGACTCAAACAGAACTTTTTGTGCAATTTTTAGTTCATCATCTATCAATGAGCCACCACTGACTGTTTTTAACTTTGTCTGTATTTCCGTTTTGGAGTGCATCTTGCAGTGCTCTACATTTACATCCTAATGAGGTTTCTCAACCTTCCTATGCACCATTCTGGAGCAAGCCAAAATAAAATAGGGCAAACCCTCTGAGTCTATGTTTGTTCATCCTGTCTTTGCTCGTCCATGCTATTGGATTCTCTGTCTGTATCTGTTTTTGTCCAAACAGACCATCCTAATTGAAAATGCGATCATCTGGATGGCAAACATCCTTAATTTATAAATGTCTCCTGCTAATATTCATTGTAATCAGAGACAAAGGAAATTTCATCTCTTAGTACTGCCAGGCATTTTTAGTCAGTGATACTGATGGTCATGTTAGTAAATTTAACAAATGGCATTACTTTAGGCAGGTGCTGAAAAGTGAGAAAATATTTTACCACATTTTAAACAACACCAACTTTATTCCAATCTTTCCGTTTGTTCTGAACATGAGCTGGAACAATGTGGTCAAAGAAAGAAAACATGAAAGCTTTAATTCCTTTTACATATAAAATATTATACCATATAATACACTAATGATTTGTTCCAATTTTTTATTCACTTAAGATTATTTTACAATTACAACTGCATGCTTTAAATTCACCATGAATTGTATGAAAAAGCCACTTTAAAGTACAACAAAATGCATTTAAGATATATTAACATATAAGTTAATTGCAATTTAAATACTCTTAAGTTCTCGTAGGCTGATTCAAAATAGTACATTTAGTATACAATAAAGTATATATTAAGTGTTAATGCAAAAGCATGTACTTTTTATACTAAGTACACTTTTTAAAGTATTCCTAAATACAGTTTTGATTCACGTTAAGCCTTCTGGTAATAATTTGCTGAAGGCTGTTTTGACTCTCCAGCTGTTTTTTAGGTCTTCAACATGTTTCTGTAGGAAAGTGTTAAAATATGTGCCCTGTCATGTTTGATGTGTTTCAGGTAATTGATCCACTCTCTAACTCTCTTACTTTGGATCTTTATGTCACAAAGGCTGTCAACATATTTATGCATAATGGAATGGTTGAATAAAAAATGTATTCTCTCTAATGCTGCAAGTTCATGACATAGTATATACAGTATACAAAGTACTAAATGTGCAGATAATTTGGTGGATGTATTAAGAAATATAAGGTATTAGTCAATTGATTTTTTTAAGGAAGTGATTAGAAAACAGATTCTTATTTGTTAGTTTTACTTTTTATGTTAGTTATGTCTAATATAACCCAATTCCAAACCAAAAAGGAAAGAATATTTAAATATCCAAATAAAATTAAAATTTTATTTGTCACATGCACAGTCATATACAGTATGATATGCAGTGAAATTCTTATACGACCGCCCGTGACCTTAAAAATAAAGATAATTAAGGAGAAATAAATATGAATAAAAAGAAATATAATAGAAAATAAATTTAGCTAGAATAAGAATAATATATCTATAGAAGACAGAAATATACAATATAAGAAAAAATTTTTTTTAAACTTAGCTGTACAAATATGGAAAAGTCTCTATAAAAACATAGACATTTTATAAAATGTCTGTAAATAAAAATGACTGTGGGGGCGGGGGGGGGGGGCAAATATGCATGAAACTGTCTTATTTAAAGTGACTTGTGTGGAATGAGCCAAGAAATGAAATATAAATATGTAAATGTGCATGAATGTGCAGGTGTGCAGTGTCCATAAGTGTCCATGAATGTCCAAAATGAGTGCAAAGAGACAATGTCATAATTATATATATATATATATATATATATATATATATATCTGTACAGTACTAACGCTCAAAGGTTATTTTTGAGCGTTAAGATTAAGATTAAGGTAAGATTTATTTTCTACAGTACATTGTACAACAATACTGGGGATTTAAAAAAATATGAAATAACAAATATGGAATTAGGTAATTATGTAACAAAAACAACAATCAGTAGTTATTTTAGGAAACAGAGGTCAGCCTTTCTGGAACAGTTCTTGCAAGAACAGTACTGTCAAGTGCATTTGCAAAACCCATCAAGCACCATAATGAAACTGTCTCTCATGAAGGCCATCCCAGGAAAGCAAGACCAAAACTTACCTCTGCTGCAGAGAAGAGGTTCATTTAGAGTTACCAGCCTCAGAAATCACCAATTAACAAACAGCACCTCAGATTAGAGCCGTTATGAAGGCTTTACAGAGCATAAGTAGCAGACACATTTTAGTATCAACTGTTCAAAGAAGATTATTGAATATTTTGGACGCCTTCAACAGACCCTATTGCTTTACAATGTAGAAAGAAATAAAAAACAGAAACGACCATGGAATTAGAAAGTGATCCAAAACTTTTGAGCGATAGTGTGTGAATAAAATGTAACTTTTCCTTTTCATTAGGCTATATCTTGGTAGAAAAGTCTCTTCTCAGCCAAAGTAAAAAGGAACACAGGAATAACCTGTTGAAAACTAGTTAAAAGTTTCACATGTTCAATTTTACATTTCCCTATATTTCCCCTTGTGTTTTATTGAATATAGGTTTAAAAGTATATAAACATGAAATATTTATTGTCCATCGTTTTAATTGCTGATGGTCTTGAAATGTGTCTTTTTCACCAAGGAATATAAGGAAACATTATCTAAAACTAATGATGTACAACAGCTTTATTTTTATGCTCTTCAGTGTTAGCTAATATGATTATAGTGATCAGTATTACTCTCATCTCGTTCTTGTTGCCATGCATTAAAGTTTAGATCTGATGGGAATTCTGCTTGTAGAAAGGGTCTGATGGTACTGTAGAAGCATGACTTTACAACTAGGAGATTATAGTGAGACGTCTTGGTATGCGCGTTTAATCTCCCAGCTCTTACTCAGCAAATATGACAGACTATTGAGCTAATTCTATAAAGTATTTCTATTTATAGCACTGCTGTCTACTACCAAGGAGACTGATGATGATGATGATGATGATGATGATGACGAGGATGACAGCAGATAATTAGATTTTGCTAACTACACCTTGAATGCTTGAATGCTTGAATATGTATTGACTAGCAGCTGCCACATTCATCCACATGGTGAGCAGAGTCAGTGTTTCAAAATGCAAGCTCATTGTAATACTTCTTTATCTTTACTTGGTAGACG
Organism: Leiocassis micropogon; assembly: GCA_028565275.1. Classification (NCBI taxonomy): domain Eukaryota; kingdom Metazoa; phylum Chordata; class Actinopteri; order Siluriformes; family Bagridae; genus Leiocassis; species Leiocassis micropogon. Next base: position 6,469,880 of record JAOVVA010000037.1, on the reverse strand, counting down.
ATCTATTTGTTGTGCAGGCCATGAATTTAGATTGAATGTTCTGTCTTTTACACACCTCTGCTTTCAGGGTTTATGTGGCTTGTCTCTTTTTACGAGATCTCCACAGTAGATGGATGACATGTATCTTGCTGGAGTGGTGAGTGGACTGTTAGGGTAATTTACAGTATATGTGACATGAATGCTTTTAGCTCTGCAAAAGCACATCACTGCAGAAACTTTTTCAGAAATCTGGTAGTTTCTGTTAAAATGTGTGTCATATATCAAAACTGTGTCATAGAAAAGTTTATAGTTTTTGCTCTAGAGCAGGTTTGTTTAGTTTTGTGGAACAGAGAATTTTGGATAATAAGATGCCAGACTGAAAACTGCTAAATGAACAAATGCACACTTCATAGAATGACCCCCTCACTTTTTTTCCAAATTTGATTACCTGCCAACCCCCATCTACCAGCCAGCTCTCTTTTATGAAATGACAAGTCCCAGCTGGGCGGTTAAAGGATAGCACATGCTTCCTTCGAGACACATGAAGCTAGCCATATCCATCTCTTCCAACTGCTGCATGTTGCTACACAGGTGTTGCTACACAGGTGTTATAATATTTAATAATGTTAAATATTATAATGGGTTAATGGAAGAATTATTGCTGGATACGTCTGTCATGCCTCGATATACTTACCGGTCGACCCCAGACTGGTGAGAGAGAGAGAGAGTGAGAGAGAGACAAACACACACATGATGTCCCTGAAGTTGTCTGTTTATTATCAGCAAAGGGAGAATATAGTATATAAGCCTTTTGGCTGGGTGCCCTGTGTTATGTACTGTATGTCCTTTGTACATCAAAAGGACAAACGTCATTAACATGTAAGTCATTTGGAGACAGACATAGCATGTTGTGGTAAGACAAAAAGTTTCCAGTGATCCATTTGCATGATTATTCATGCAGACACGACCCATAGGAAGTATTTCCATATAAGAAACAAGGAAGCGCAACAAGAGAATTATTTTATCGTAAAGTAACATAGAACAGAGATGCGTAAGGGAAAGTGTGCACAATGTGTAAGGGAAAATGTCAGAAAACTTTACAACAGGGCAGCATAACACATAGCATAACTGAACTTCAGTTACAGCATAACAGCTGCCTTCTTTCTCATATATAAGCTTGCTTGCAGAAACCTATGATTGGGTAGTTTCTCTGTGATTGACACCTTACAAATA
>JAOVVA010000037.1:6449594-6462177 GCA_028565275.1 Leiocassis micropogon | reverse complement strand
ATTGCTAAAGATGATACACATTTGGTAATTGAAATTCAAGCCCATGCAGTGGATTTGGGAGTTTATGGGACTAAAAGAACAATCAATAAAATAAACACAGTGTTAATAAGAATTTGACACTTTCTTTCTATTAAACATTTTCAGGAAAACTTTTTGGACAATTTCTTGTAAAATGTTAGAACATCTTGTTAAAAAGCCTTGTTTGTTGTAAGCCTTATTTCAGTCATTCACATCCCAAAATGGATTAAATGTCACATCAATTAACATTAATATCACATTAAGATAGTTGCATTTTAATAAGGGGAAATGCCAAATCCATTATGACATAACATAAAACTATATAATTATACATAACTAAAGAAGCTATTAGGCATTTTTCGTCATAGGTTTAATGCCTCGCCATGGCTGAACCATTTGAAACATCAAAAATCCCTTCGCAATTTTGCTTCCTCAATGTCTTAAGACCATATTAGCCCAGTTTGGTGGCAATTGTATAAATCACCTAGGAGGAGTGTCTTAAATTCTACTGTGACTTCCTATTGAGTAGAGTCCATGACATGCCTAGCGAAATTTGTTCAGCTAAATGAGAACCAGTTTGTACATGTATATGTGCTAGTGTGTATGAGGTTAATAAACATGGTTATAGAGAAAACGGGACATTTTCCAGGCGTGCTAGTTAATATTGGAGGGTTTAAAACACGTATGCAGTTGTCAGTTAATCCAGATTTAAATATTGCTTCATTTGCTGTGGAAGAAAAAGTTTAACAGTGATAACACAGAACTATGTGGTGGCTCAGTGTGTGATGGCTCAGTGTTTCTCTAACCAGTTAGTAATTGGTTTGTTAAGCTATATGTAATATGTACTGTATGTAACAATAGTGTGATGTTAAAATGTGGAGTTCCTCTATGCAACATGTGGAAAGTTTCCTATTTTAAAATCCAGCTTTACTGCATAGTTTCAGAAATTTCTTACATCAGTATATAACACATATTTGCACATATATTTACACTTACCATATTTTCATTTTCTTTTATGCGTCACATGGATGCTTGTTGATTGTCTTTCTGTCGATCATCTTTGTTTATTTAATTCGACTGAAATCTGCTTAAATACCACCACAGCAGAAAGATGGTATTGTTGTGTGATAAGTTTACATCTTGTTTTCCGGATTTTATTATTAACAAGGTAAATTACTAGGCAGAACAAAAATACAGCTTTGTTAGGTTCTCTATGAATATGGCCACATCAAAGATTTTTCATTATTACATTTTTTTCGTTATTAGAAAGGTTGTCAGGTCTGAAGCTGTTATAATAAGGAAATCAGTTTGCTCTGAACACATGGCATGTGTGCATTACACATGGGACAATATTTGATACAAGTAATGTGTGGACACTCATTAAAAACAGAAAATCGTGAGATTGAAAATCATTAGTCTAATAACCACTGCCAAGGATGTAGATCCACATTACACACAATTTTGTCTTGCAGCTTGCAGTGTGTGTAAGTAGGGAGGCATTCTTCATAGTAATTATATTACACTGATATACAGATACTGTATACCCGATGAATAATATTATCTATCATTATTATGTGTTGGGGATCATTAATGTACTGTATAATGCTGTTTTCAGTCATCAGTACAAACTGTGTCTACTAATCTTTTCCCTAGGCTGGGGAATTTGTGAAAGGATGTGAGGGTCGAACACATCTCCTGTGGGACAGCCTGGAAGCGAGACACATATCGAAGAACCTGTGCACACACAACATAGCGTGTGCATATACAACATACACAACATTAAAAAAATGTGAATTATGCTAAAACTGTTTGAATTATAGTACTAATCATTATACTGTATTATTAAACAGGCAGTAATGTAAGTAATGTCTTCACTATAACTCAGAATATATGTTCAAAAATGCCAAATACATACTTGCATTTAAATGCATGGCAAAACAAAAATCTATTTTTATTTTACATATTATGAACAAAATTATGAAGAGAAGGGAAATAGATTCAGAATGCTAAATCCATGCAGCACAGAGTCATGGGAAATTTGGACCGCCCTTGAGAACAGATCACACGCTTGTGTTGCTATAGTTACGCTATTAGGTAACAGGGTTGCCATAGTGTCTGAACAGATCAAAGCTCAGCAAAGCTCAGAACAAGGAATAAAGAACACACACATACACACACACACACGTACACATCAAACAGCTAGATGAAAAAATTATCGAACAACAATGTGAACTTCACATCTAAGATGCAGGGGCAGTGCGTATTTTGAAGGTGTAATGTCTTCGTAATAAATACATACTTCGAAGAGCAAACTACAAAAAATATGAATAAACAGCTGCACACGAAATCTCTTATAAATAGAAAGAATGCTTTATTTCTTTTCATTGTCTTTTTATGGAATGTTACAAAGGAAAAAAAACAGCTGCAAAGGCCCTGTTGGAAAAGTAGCCTTTATAGTGTGCTCAGCTTTGTGCAGGTATCTTCTTGTTCCTTTTGGCTATGAGTTTAATAAGATCCTCTTTATAATCTATGTCAGGAACTGCTGAAACAGCACAATAACCCACTCTAGATCTGAGGTTAACCTTAGCTTTTTTTTTTTTTTTGCAGTACTGCCAGTTCTGGCAATTTCACCCCAGAGATTAGAAGCAGTATTCCAAAATTAATTTAGATTTCCCTTAATTAAAAATTCTATGTAAGACAAAAGTGATGTGCCATGCTTGTTTAATGCACACTTATATAAGGTCGCTTTTGTTTTTTAGCATTTTATATAAGGTATTGAACTGAAGAATGCAATACAGCTTACTACTTGCAAATCATGCTGTTTGTTTTTTGGTTGCAGTCTAATATCATTTTTTATCTCAGTCCACTCACTGTTGTCCAAATGGCAGATGGAAAAAACACAGCAACACACAGGCACCTAAAAGCATAATATTTTAACGGAGTATACGTGTGTGCTCAAGATCTAGGTCAGGATCTTTGATCATGCTCAAGAAATCAGCAACCAATAATATTAAAATATTAATATATTGTATGGCAGTATAATATAATCTATGAGTATATTGCTGAATTGTAGGTAAAAGGCAAAAAAAAAATATATATATATATATAGTGCTTTAAAGTTATTCATGCCATTCTTATTACTTGTGTGAAAAACGCTATGTGGCCTATGACTGCATTCGGAATTTCAAGTCATCTTAATGCTATTGGTTATTATATAAAGTGCATCACTTTGTGGTGATAAATGATGCAATAAATGTTCAGGTTCTATACTCTACATGGCATTACAATTTATTTTAAAGATTAGCAACCTCAAAAAATAGTAACACAAAAGGTTTTTACAACTTCACCCATTTTTATAGTATTCCTTTGGAAAAATTGCAAAATATACAGATAAATCTGCACAAATACATCTGTGCCATTTAATACTTTATATACAAAACCGAGTAAGGTCAAAGATACTCCTGTTCATGTTGATTTTAAACATTTTAGTGACGTTAAATCGGACTGAGGTCGAGGTAAAGCTGGTTTTAAAATGTATTTAATATGGAATATGCTAGTGGGACTTAATGCTAATTTAAGAAAGAGAAACCACATCACCTAAACGCTGAATATGAAGCATGGAAATATAATAGAAGGAAATATTTTTATCCACCTAAGTTGAATAGTTTCTGATAAATTTTGACCTCTACATTGTGATCAGTTACAAGAATTCGGTCTCATCTATGATTGGTAAGATGCTTTAGTATGCATGAAATGTTAAGCCAGTCAGTGCCCCTTCCTCAGCCAGAGACCCAGTGGGAGAGTAAAAAACAGGAAGGTGAGAGTTGTTCTCAAAGAGTTTTCCGATCAGCAATGGAAGCGAAATTTCCTTCACAGAAACTTGTCCCGTCACCTAATGTTACCCCTATATGGGGCACATATGCACGGAAACAATATGTGTATTTTTACAAGATGGAAATTACAGTATAAGATCAAGAGTTTATATGGCTAATATTTAACTATTAAATGAACTCCAGCCCTACCATACATGACCTCTCTCATTGGCGATTGAAAATTCCAAACTGTCCGGATTGGCTCAGAATGTGGATCTTTTATTCTCATTGTGCTATTATTCTGATTATTATTGAAATATCACGGTCCATGTAAACTTTATGTTCTTGCACTTACAGTATAAATAACAGACTTGATACAACAGTTACCTGTAATTCCTAACTTTTAGTGACTAGTACTTTTCCCACTAGATCCACATAGTCTGAATCTGTTTTGCACTTGAAGAGATACAAGTTTTGTCAAAATGTCTTGAAAACATCCTGTTTTTGTCACTTTGTCATATGTTGGTCTTTTTTGCTCCAGTATTTGTACTTGCTTTGATCAATTGAAAGACATTCTGTTCATCCACCAGTATGTGCAAAGCGCAAAGAATGGCAACTCATGATTAGCAATAACATTAAAAGAGAAGCACACCTGAAATACTTAATGGAAAAGGCAATTTCATGAATGGCTGAAGCGAATAACAAACACAAGTGGTTAGTGTGCAGTTTTTACAGAGAAGATAAGTGAAAACATCACTCTGTACCATCAATGGAAACCACAAGTAGACACAAAAAGCCCGTTAACATCATGGATAGTCACACGAATGATAACACTCATGCAGTCAAACACAGTCTTACTCACATCACAGTTACACCACAAATAGAAGAGTTAACAGTAAGATGTGCAACAAACAAAACAAGGGTGGAAACTTTCCTTCCTAGAAAAGTGTAGAAAGGGGAGGGAGGTGCATGAGAAGCGGCTTCCCTCTTGTAAGCTGGTTTAGCCACTCAATTATGTGCAACAAATAGACAAGATAATCAGGTGGGATCTGAAGTGTTGTGAGCCATGCACAGAGTGGTCGGAACACCACGGTTCATGACACACACAGAGTCTGCAGGCTGCCTGCTCCGGCCAGGCCGCTCCGCCGCTACACACAGGGAAAGAAGAGAGACAACACACCGGTTATTACTCAGACAAGTGAGTGGAAGACGATGCTCAAAGAGCGATGGAGAGAAAGCGAGAAAAGCCATGCTCTGGTTACGGCATAAAGCATGATGGTTATACATACAGTTCCTTTAAATCAGTGTAATGTTTAGATCATGCATCCCATGTTTGTCATCTGTTCCCTCAAAGTGTCACTTGTTTCGTTTGCCTCCATGCTTATAATGCAGTATGACATGCTATCTCCACAGACACACATTTTCTTTTATTTTACTTCCATTTATCATTTTTGACAACCTCTTTTTGTCCTTTTATCACCAGGCCAAAGAGAGTATTGGTACATACAGTATTAAAAAATAAAATGAAAAAAAAAAAAAAACATTCCTTTCCATTCAATAAAAAACCAAGGTCTGAAAACAGGTTTCATACAAAATTTATTTCATGCTAGAATCAGAACCATGTGCTCTTTTATCTTTGAACTTTTTTATTATAATTTTTTTTTTGCATAACATTGTGCATGCATCTGATTCACTCCCCGCAGTTCTAAATTGCATACAGTGCTCTTATGTTTTTAAATATACATTTATCTTTTTTCATTTTTTCATAAATTTTTGATTTTTGTACCTAAAAGAAAAGATTTGAGTAAAGATGTGGAACACACATCTTGACTCTTTTCTTTTAACACTATGACATTTTTTGTCATTTTTTATTCCTTTATTTTTCAAAAATAACACTACCAAAAGTCTGTACTTAATAGATGAAATAAACAGTTGCTCACAATAGCTCTCCACATGATCTACGCACCAATATTATAGCATAAAACAGAAAAATATCAACTAAATCTGCTCTTTTTTTTTCTCTTATTAAAATTCAATAGCACAAGCATGCCAAACAGAAACAAGCTGAAAAGATTGAATTGACCACACAGAAAGCTTGCTAAAATCATTTCTTTTTGTCCTCCTCAGCAATGATTTGCTTCTCAATCAGGTTTTTGAGGTCAATATGACCAGACCTGGCTTGCATGTTGTTAGTAGCACAAATGAAAATATGGAAACATGAAGAATTTGCTGCCAAAGAAATGTACATTCTTTGAACATCCTGTAATCATGGCTACATGAAGCGTATTTAAAAAGTCAAGAAAGAAAATATAGTTTTTTTCATACATATATTCATAACAGCAGTAAGCAATTTTTTTTTTTTAACATACCACCATGCAACTCATGCTAAAATGTAAGCCTTCTACAACTGTCGCATAGGACATTGTAGATTATACCATTAGAAGTGTTAGTGGATATAATGGACTGTTGATTAATAACGTCATTCCACTCTTTGTCGAATCAACAGCAGATTGTCCCATGCCTTCATTGCTGATGTATTATTGTCCATACTTTCAGTCCTTAAAAAAAGTGTCCAAAAAAGACCCCTTGCTGTTATAAGAGGGTCATTAGACCAAAAAAAAGAAGAAGATTTTGCAGTCACAGTATGTGAAAGAAATATTCAAATGAATATTACCATTATCCTCATGATTTTTCTCTTTCCTTTTAACCAACATACTCTTCTCCTTTGGAAAGTGACTTCGAGCCACTGCGGAGCCAAGAAACGTTGGAGAGAAAAAGTTCTCCTCTCTGAGTTGCTGTGGTCCCGTGGTCAGGTCACTCGGAGAGCTTCAGCCTGCATATACTTAACTAGGACAGTCTCGTCTTTACAGGAATCTGTAGTAGAGAATACAGGGGAGGGTGGGGTTGCTCAGGGTCATCCTGCCACTGCCTCGGCCATTCAACTCAGCTTACACAATGAGGACGATTGAGAGGGAAAAATAAGGTGAGGAGACTTCTCACGGAGGGGGGTGGGGTGGGTGGGGGGGACAGCATTGGGTTCTTGGACAATCCAGATTTGAAAAAAAAAAAACTTGTAGAGATGGACAAAGACAGTGAAAGAAGGAAACAGTAGAAAGACAACTGTGCAGGACAGCGGAAAGAGACTGTAGCATGCAGGAGATGTTTTTTTGGGGGGGAGGCCAGGGGGCTTTGCTGTCAGACTGGATGGAGGTGGAAACCTTATTTTGCAGGTAAAAAGGAGTAAAAGGAAAGGAAACTTGGAGCTTAGAAGATTATTGTGGATTGAGAAACAGAAGAGGCAAAGACAAAAAAAGGAAAAGCTGCAGCATGGGTCGAAAACCATTCAACATCTTGGGCTCTAGTTTCAGCTACAAGTTGCCACTGAAAGACTGACTTTAAACACAATTTGTTCTGGGTTGATGTACATGTGTCTGCTGGTGAATTAAACAGGGCTACAGTGCAAAAAAAAAACGGGGAAGGGAAGGATCAAATGAAAACCTCAAGTATGCATTTAATCGGATATGTTTAGGATATGCAGCCTGGTTTATACACTTTCCCTGAGAACATCTTTTGACATTTGCATTTTTTTCCCCTTCCTAACAGCTCTATGTACATGAAAGACAAACAGCAGTGACAAGAAAGCCACTAAGACAGAGAAAAAAAAAAAGCAAGAGAAAAAAGCACAGCTCCAGTTTGGACAAGGACAGAAAAGAAGAGAGCACACCAACACAGTAGAGCCTAGGAGGTTACAAGAGAAAGGAGGGATGACTGTAAAGTTCTAGCAGCTAGACACAGATGGGACATTGCTCATTACTTCTCATTCATTCCCCTTAGGATGAAGCAAGAACGGGAGCTCTGTGCAAGAACAAGCTGACCACAGGACTTACACAGGATAACAGCACCCACTTGACCAGCTTTATTGACTATACTGCCCATGTACCAGGACTTTTTCTAACGCTTGTGCAGATGAATATGCTAATGACTGGAGCTTTGTTATTAGTTGTTTTTGTTTTTTTTGGATGGATTTACATCTGGATGAGTTGCAGCTGCTGTGGATAGTTTTACCAGTCAGGTTTCATGCAATTAGAAAGAGCAGACATGCACAGAGAAAATGTCTGGGCTGGTATCAGGTAGGATAGAGGACTGGAGAACAAGGTGCAGGAGAAATGCTACAAATATGTTTGAGGTATTTAAACTTCACAAGTGATTGAAGGCCATATTTACTAAAGCCTACTCTGGTAACTGGTTCACTAACACAGGTGAATTTTAAAAACATATTTTTAAGTCTGATTTGATGTACTCACATTTTATCCCTTTGCATCATGTGATTTTATTTTAAATTCCTGTTTCACTCAAAATGATTGGCTTGTCACCTGTTTTGTGTTGCTCGTTAATTTAGTTGTCTGTGTACACACAGATGACTGCCAGGTGAAACAGATTACCAATTACAGTACCAGTCAAAAGTTTGGACATGCCTAATTTAGTGTTAATTTAGAGTTACCCCTGCTGCAGAGGAGAAGTTCATTTAGAGTTACCAGCCTTAAAAATCACCAATTAACAAACACCATCACAGGTTAGAGCTGTTATGAAGAGCATAAGTAGCAAACAGTATCAACTGTTCAAAAAAAATTATTGCATATTTTTGATGCCTTCAGCATTGTTTTACAGTGTAGAAGGAAATAAAAATCAGGAAAGACCACAGAATTAGAAGGTTTGTCCAAACTGTTTATATTCCAGTAAACTAGTGACAGGATCATGGTCACCAAAGGCCAGCCTGTCCAGTCCGATCCTACATAAAAGCCAATGCTGGCTATGATAGAAAGGTGTCAGAACACCCAGAGCATTACAGCCTGCCATGTATGGTGCTTAGCAGGCAAACAATTTATCCAACCTGCAACATACATGGAGGCCACACCCCACAACCCATAGTACCCAAACTGCCATTCCTCTTCTCCTCTTCCACCAAATCTGCCACTGGGGATGTCCCAGTATCAGGAACCCACACAATATTTGGCTTAATGTTTTGGGTTTTAATATAATGGCTGATCTGTGGATATACATAACCTGATGTTTTTTTGTTTTTGTTTTTTTTAAGCATTGCAAACGTTGTGTGTGTGTGGTGTTTTAGTTTACAGTAGGTCCAATACTTAACCTTCACCTATTTTGGCACAGAGTGCTTATTATCCCCATTTAACACTGCCTGCCTATATTTTGCCTATTTCCCTCAGGAAAGCATCTACTGCATTTACACCCTTGTGTCCTGCCTTTCACCCTTATGTTAGACATCTGTTTATAAATGTCATTATTAGTGTTAGTATGGAATAGGCATGAGAGAAGTACTACTTATAGCCACTGTAAAACAAAGTTTGGGATGGTGGTTATGGTCAGTTTCATAGGTGCTCCATTAAGGATGTGTACATGAGTACTTTAATCACCATATACTATAAGTGTTGCAGTAAATCCATAGTGTTGTATAACGTACTGTCTGCAATATCAAGCAGACCTGCTGCATAGCATTAGTAGATATGGCCCAACAATTCCTTGGTAAAAGTAGTATTGAATTCCTCTTACGACTGCCCAGAAAGATCTGCTTATGCCTGAAAAGTTACAGGAAGCGACTATTATGGCTGTCATTAATATCAATACTTAAATCATTTGCCTGTTAATTACTACCTGTTTTATATCTTTTCTGTTTATATAAAGGACCTCTTCCTCCCAACCAATACCAGCCCTAGCAGCAGAAGGACAAAGCATGCTGGGACACCCATTAACTGGCCCAAAACATGCATCACACAAAACTCGCCATAAAACATCTAAAAATACTTGGACTCTCTCTTTCGCTCTGTTTTTCACACACACACACAAACACATTTGTTCACATTGCCTACATATGCACATAAAAATACTTTCACACTAACAAAAGCTCTTACAAACACATTCAACACATTTTAAACAGCAAACTGAGACCGAAATATACCGTGTGTGTAGGAGAAGAGTGTGTGGTGTGTTGCTGTTGATTGTTCTTATGGTGTTTCTAAAAGTGGAAATGTGAAATTAAACAGAGCATGCTCACACAGAGCCGGACACAAGACACAGAGAGACAGTGCTATTGCTTGGCTATTGATGACACTCTGGTTCGACTTTTATTGATCTTATGTAGCCTCGGTTTAGAATATTATACATAGATATATGACCATTTCCAGTCCGGCTACAAGGAATGAAAAGATCTTGCTGAAAGCTTTTTTACTCAAGATGTTCATCTATGACCTACACCTTGCCTCTGGCTTTGTAGCTGAAAGCTAACAAGCTGACAAATTCCCATCTAAACAGTCTTGCTTGCATTTAGGCTGGCTGCAGATGAGTGAGTGTGTACAAGCGGTATTTCCCTATACTGATGTAAATATTGTTTAAATATGACAGGGAACTCTCAAGCTGCATGGGATGGAGGGTGTTCGTAGATACTAATGCTTAGTCCTAAAAGGCTCTGCTATTTGTGATTCAAGTGGGGCTGGTAGTCAGGTGGTGACTCTGGCATGGCCATCCTCCTGGCTGTGTGTCCACCCTAGCTGCAACAGCGGGTAGCCTAGCGTAGGACCAGCCGGCTCCCCCCCTGCCCTCCCTGAGAATGTTCCAGCTATTAGCCAATCGGAGGAAGGAAAAGATGGTCGGAATAACATAGACACAAACGAACAGACGGGCAAACGGGCAAGTGGAGGAGATAACAAGACAAAGAAAAAAACAGAAAAAAGGGAAGATTAAGGTTGGCCCCAGAAGGCAGCTGTATGTGAATCAAAGTGAGATCGAACATAATGCAAGACGGTGCTGAGAGAAAAAAAAGAAAAATCTTGCATGTTTAGAAAAGTGAAGTGAGTGGAATCAATGTAGTTATGTAGTGCTAGAGGTCTCAAAGTTCAAGATGTTGTGTTCATTGCCCTACGTTCACACTAGCAAGCCAGAAGTTTGTTTGTGTGACTTGTAGTCACTTGTGAGAATGTAGTAACCACTTAAATGGGGAGTAATTAAAGGTAGGAAGTATACTGTAGTTGTACATTGGTAACTAAAGAAATGTCAGACCACATGGATGACCATAGCAAAGGTCCGAGGAATCATTCAAGCCAATTGCTTTACTGCATCAAAATGAATTTGCTCAGAATTGAGAATATCCTGACTTTTGCTGCTGTTGCTGAAAATGCAACCCCTGTTGAGTGAGTATAAAGAAATGGAATGCTGCTACAGTAGTTACAGAGTGTACGTTTGTTAGTGTGAACCAAGGGGTAGTATCTAATGGAATTCATGTAGATTAGATGTGAAAAGTGGAAAAGATTGTTTTTGTAGTCCAGATAGCTACAAAAACGATATATGTCTGAGTGCATGTAACGCTATAATGTGTAAAATAATAATAAAAAGAATTAGAAGAATATTAATAGAACATTCTATTGATCTGCAATGTGTTTTTAGGCTTTTTCACTGTCTCTCTGTTATGAGTGTGCTCTGCTTCCATATAATTTTGGAACCATGGATGAACATTCTTGCTTTCTGTTCACTATGTGTATCTACAGTAATAAAACTGTAATCTGTGTAAATATGTGTTTGTGTGTATGTGGATAGCTACTACGTACCTTTTCTCACTCTGGCGCCAGGGTGTGTGGCTCGGCCGGTCATGTTTAGAAGGAAACACGGAGTTTCCCCGCGTGGTTCGCAGGGGCTAAAAATCTGTCCATCCTCGGGAGAAATGGCCTGGTCTATGTGTGGACAGTCTTCGTTGGCCAGCGCTGCCTTAGCCGCCTCGCCATTCAGTTTGGGATCTTCGAACACACAAGCACATGTGAGAGAATACAGGTGCAGGGCTATGCTTGACGAGTTGCATGCCTCATAGCAGGGGTTAGGTAGAAGAAGGAAGTTAATGAAGGGAGGACAGCGCCCGCTGTAGGGTTGGGGGGTATGTTTGAAGGAAAAGGTGAAAATAACATGCATAGTATGTGGATTTTTTTTTTATATATAAGAACCGGTGAACTGCATTAGAATAGCACACTCATTCTATTGTCAAATAGATTACCAGTTATCTTCAACCTGACTCAAACATATACAGTACAATAGACAATAAGGGATGAAAATTCTTAGAGATATGATTTGATTGTCTTTTTTCTGTGTATGTGAGTGAAAATGTTGAACTGTTTCGACTAAATCCTTCATAGTAACTCGGAACATGAAAGGTCTCAGCTGCAGGCTGTTTGAAACATACTCAGTGAAAAAAATAAGAAAAAAGAACGAAACAAAAAACTACAGATCAGTTCAGATCAGCAGAGCAGTTCATTGTCAGTACAGTATGTCCGTACTATCAATAAGGACTTCCTTGGTCAATCTTCCTTACTATTTAATTTCTTTACATACTATGTAAAAGCAATCAAATGTGTTATAAAGTAAGCCACATTAAACTCAGCACTATAAATTTCCTATATTACAATGTAATATTTGCATGCCTGAGTCTCATTAGCTTCCAATAAGTAATGTTTGGCAAGGGCTAAACATAGAAAATCACAAGACAATTAGTTTCACACCGAAGAGGAATTTATAGAAATGCTGCATGTTTATCTGTGCACTCTTTGGCATTCAGCGCTTTGACAAATTTATGCCTCATTGATCACAACAAGGCAAGAACGCAGAGCACTGCCAAAAAGCTGTTGCAAAGGATTTGCAGGAAGTTTATGTTGCACATTAATGGTAAATGTTCCTCGCGACGTTTGTTAAGGTCA
>JAOVVA010000037.1:6423180-6448925 GCA_028565275.1 Leiocassis micropogon | reverse complement strand
TTAGCCAGCATTAGCTTATTTTTGTTAGTCAGCATTAGCTTTTGTTAGTCAGCATTAGCTTATTTTTGTTAGTCAGCATTAGCTAGCAACATACAGGTTGTTGCTAGATAATGCTGACTAACGAAAATGAGAAGGCAGTGAAAAAAAAATTATTCTCCTATATAAAGGAGATAACTTACTTATATGAAGATTCATTTCTGCTGACTTAAAGAAAAAAATGGTGGAGCATCATTCTGGTGAACTCCGGCAGCACTAAACGTATGGCTAATACTATTATTACTTATACACATAAAAGCACTCACTAAAAGACAAATTATCAACTTAAACTGATAATCAACATAATCATGTCATGTGTAAAATGCTTACCATTAGCCAGCTCTGCCAATCAAGTCGTGAATAACTTACACCTCTCTTATTTGTACCTTTGTGTAATTTTTACTTCCTTTCATTTACATTGTCTTTTTTTAACCAATATTGATATCTGATGTGAAAGCAAAACTGGTTTCTGAAAAAAAATCACCTTTACTGACCAGAAAACTTAGCAGAGACTGTATAAGCATTTGACACCTCTGTAAGTCAGCACTCTGGGCTAGAAAGAAATCAGTCGCAGCCTCTAATTCATACCATTATGTGTGGTTCTGTTGTGCTAAGTTCCATAAAGTAAAAACAATAGACTTTACATCAACAGCAAATAAAATGATGTGAAAATTACACACACACAAAATAATAATAATAATAATAATAATAATTTTCCCCTTAAATAAGATCTCTATCCGCCTATTCATACCAGCCAGCTCTGATTGTTATGAATAAGCATAAAAATCCAGAGCTTGTAGTCCCACAGCACACCAAGACTTTGTTATTTACATATAAAAGCAGGATAACTAAAGCAAAGCTGTGGCAGAGAGCAGCTGTACTGGGGCTCTGATGGGACTGCCCTACTTTTACTTCACTATTTCTGCTCTGAGATGGCACATAACAGTACATTTACTGCACAGTCTCAAAATTAAACTTCAGACATCTACTAGCTCTAATTAAACTGCTCTGATTATATAGGTGGTTTTATTTGTCCTTTATCCTATATTAACGAGCATCAGCAGACAGCTTTGTTAATTTTAAACATTCCTGCATTTCCTTCTAACCCAGTTCTGTTTGCATAATATCACAGGTATCAGTTAAATCGGATCTATTCAGCTTTAGATATATTTAACTGGAATAAAAGACAGCAGCCTTTCTATCATCGCAGGTAATATCAAACACTCTTGTCTTTTAACAGAACTGAGTCAATTAAGCAGTTTTTCAAAAATACAATACACAACAAGCATATAAGACTTTTTTTTCCCTGTATGCATGGCATGTATTCATTGATTTAATTCTGGGCTCCCAAAATGACCACTCAATGTAATTTTCCTGTTAGAACGTGCTACGTGCAGTTAGTCCCGTATGACATGAATGCAGTGAGAAATTCTTAAATGACCCACATACGCTATATGTTTTTTATATCCAGACATCTGTCAGTATGAAAGCAGTTTTCCCTTGATAAAAGCATCTGCAGGATACTAAATAAGACTCTCGGGTAGACCTGCAAGAGCAAAAAGGCACCACAACAGCAAGTCCACAGATCTTGTTGTAGCTACGTGTTCATTTGAGTTTTCGATATGTTTTAACTTTGCCAGCATTGGCATGCAGATTTCATTAGGTATGCACATGATCCCTGAGCATAACTTCTGGTTTGACTGATTACAGCCAAGCCATGTTTTACTTTCACATATTGAAGGATGATTAAAAAAAAAACAGTAATGCACAGTATTATGATAATATTGTAATGGCATAAAATCAAAGCAAGTGACAAGGGGAATGTCAATTACAAACAAATAGTAAGTTAAAGCATCGTAAGAGATATTTGAAAGCATACTGTAGGGTGTGAATAATTATGTAGTACATTCTATCTAGGATGTTAATGAATTTGAACAGTCCAGGGGTGTGTTACAGACATAAATGACTACCCAAAGGAAACAGACCACTGTCTTACCTAAGCTCCATCACTTGTTTGTGTGTGTGTGTGTGTGTGTGTGTGTGTGTGCACTCCATGGGAGAGCTTGTAGCGGAAAGGTGAGCTATTTATCAGCAGGGTTCCTGTTTGTGCATGTGTGTGTGTATATATATATATATATATATATATATATATGTGTGTGTGTGTGTGTGTGTGTGTGTGTGTGTGTGTGTGTGTGTGTGTGCAACTTGTACATCAACCTTGAAAAAAAAGAAATGTATGAGTAGGTCCATGCTGGCTTTGCATCTGTTTTCCTGTTTGGTGCCAGTCTGACAGGTGCCATCTGTCCATCTTTGCTATTTCTCATGGTACTGTGCCCAGAGTCAAGCGGCTCGAACTGATTAGCCAGGCGTCTCTGCCTTATGTGTCTACACACAGATTGGAAAGGCAATCCTAGATAAAGGAAGCAATGAAACAACAAGAGCGAATGAGGCTTCAGCCACTTCATTATTAAAAAATACAAAAAAAAAAGTGTTCATTGAAGGCTTCAGAAAAGAAGTTAATTCATACATTTTTCATAAACCTAAAGATTTAGGTTGTTTATTGAGTAAGACTGGATTCCACTAAAAACGTGTTTGATTTGTAACCATCTCTGCTAGTGTGTCTGTGTGTGTTTTCTGCAGGAGTTCTGCGAGTTGAGCTGAATGACTGCGGCGCGATGCAGAGCCCGATTTCTATTTTGTGGTTGCTCGGACACTGTCGCCATGGCAACATGCTCCAGTACCATATTAAAAAAAAAAGTGGTAGAAGGCAATAAACAAGACATCAAATGAAAAAGGGAGGGTGAGGAGAAAAGAAGGAAAACTATTATTTGTATACCACTACTGAATACCATTTCTGAGTCAGCAGTCTGAGTTATTACAATTTAATCATATTCATTTTTAAAAAGAAAAATAAACATCGGAGTTCAAAGTATTAATACTGTTGCTATTTAACCAGATGGGAGGACATGTAAACAGCTAAGTAGACTGGATTATTTTTATGCTGCTGTAATCTCCTTTTCACTCTGTCACACTCACACACACAACACACATACACACATGGTTATGACTCATTTCTCTCCCTGCACCCTTTTCTAATAGTGGTATCCTTATTCATTGAGTACAGCACCTGTCATGGCTCCACTTCATCACAGCTATAAGAAAACAACATATATCCACATACATTCTTATACGATTGCTTATATTCCATAATATTAAAGACAAAAAACATTGCTACATGTTTATAACCTATACTATGCACTTACATGCATATAGATTATTACCTACAAGCTTCAGTTACCTGCAAAGATCTTTACTGGTTGACAGACCAGTATGTAAGTCTGTGCAGAGGTTGGAAATAGTTTCAACTGTTTTTTCTTATACCTACGTGGGTGCGACCGCGAATGCGAAAATAAGCTTTGCCAGTGAAATACTGTATATGTGTAGCAGCATATGTGTGCGGTTCAATTAATATACTCCACTCTAACCACTTACATTATAATGCTACGTATCAAACGAAAGGATTTAAAAGGGGCCATTGAATCCCGTTGAGTTACAGTAGGCTACTCTCCTTAGCAGATATCATGATAGAAATAACTTGCACTGTTTCGTACATAACTAAAATTAAATGTATTTTTTCTTCTTGTATTACGTGTAACCTAAGTACATGCAGCTGGACCCGCTGCAGTATCTAACAACAAGAGTGTGTTCCAATGTGGAATTTATGTTGCTGTGTATATTTGCAGAATGTTGTGTATCTAATAGGGCCAGCTTCTGTGAGCACAGGTGTACAACTGTATATATACTATGGGTGTGCACAGTACTTCTGTCTACTGTATATGTGTTCATATGGGGCATTATTATCCTCTCTTCCTGAGTACACAGAAGGAGAGCGACTCTCAATTACACACTAATGAAACAATTCGGTCTTTCTTTCTCTCGACCTCTCACTATCTTCCTCTCCCTTTTGAAAGTGGACAGTCTCTAAGTACTTCCAGTGGAAGCACTTATCTGCTCTTATGCTCATTTCAAGCTACTTATTCATGTCAAGGGGCAGAATTTTCATAATGATCAGAGTAGCATTAGTGTGACTGCTTGATATTAAGAGAAGGGAATTGGAATGGGAGTATAATTAACAGACTGTAAACTATACAACCAGCAGTTTTGTACTGAAGGATTAATGTCAGTGTTTGCCTATACAGAGAAAATATGTGCATAAACATTTCCAAATATATTTGCATAGCACAAATTTATCTTTTTAAAAAAAAAAAAAATTTAAATGACGCATTTTTCTTTCCTGTCTCTCTGATCCAAAAATCTTCACATCTATTGTCGGTTTAAATGCCCAATACATGATCTACACATTTTACACATTTGCCTCAGCCTTTTAATAATAAGGCAGTTTGACTTAAACAACCTCAGTAAGTTTGTTGTGCTTTTTTTAGTTTAAGGAAACACTGGATGGAGTATTCTTCCTAATATAAAACACCATAATAATCCTATATAATTTTTATTATAAGTAAAAAGTCTATGTTATTAAATCACGTATGTCTAAATTAGTAGGTCTAAAGTATGTGCCTTAAGACTTTCCTGCCTATTAATATATAGTTACAGCTTCATCAGTCTATGTGCAACTACTAACACTTTATGTTCTAATTGGCTAGCTTATAGAATCTACATAAAAACTTACAGGTTTATGTAAAACACATAAAGCACATAAATACCTAAGGGTTAGATAAGTATAGCATGGGTTCATAATAGTGTGGAATGAGCATGCTATGTTTATTTTTTCTTTTAAAATGCAGTTCACCTTGATATGTTCTAGAGTAGAAAAACACCCGGTGTTAGAAAAGTGTTCGGTGTGGCGCAAGACTTTTGATGGCACTGTGTGTGTATGTGTGTGCAACAGAATTGGGGAAAAAATGCTGAATGGATTTTTTTTATGCCTCTGGAGGTTAATATGCTGAAGTTGCTTGCTTGTCTGGAAAGTGAGAAATGTTGCATTTAGGAGTCAAGCTGAGAGAACAGTAAAGAAGTCAGTGGGGCAGAAGGGAAGGAAACAGAGGGTTCAGTCTCATTCTCAGGCTAGGAGTATTTAGTCTTTTTTCGTGCATTCAGATGGTCATGCCACTGAAGGGTTTCCTACCTGCTCGGTTCATTTCTAAAACCTCGTCCTGGGCAGCCAGCGGGCATGTGTCACTCTGTGTGCTGTGGTGGGGCGAGTTCGTGCCTGACTTACAGAAATTTGGAGAGCCCAGCTGTGGGGCACGTGGGATGTGCTTGTTCTTTTTCTTTGGTAGTTTTTGCTTTGCCATAGCCAGTGAGTAGTACATCCCAAAGTTATTGACGATGACTGGGACAGGCATGGCAATGGTGAGCACGCCAGCCAAGGCACACAGTGCACCCACCAGCATGCCTGACCATGTTTGCGGATACATGTCTCCATAACCCAGAGTAGTCATGGTGACCACGGCCCACCAAAATCCGATGGGGATGTTTTTGAAGTGCGTGTGCTCACTGGCGCGGGGGTCATTAGGTTTGGCTCCGATACGCTCAGCATAGTAGATCATGGTGGCAAAGATGAGCACTCCAAGGGCAAGAAAGATGATAAGAAGGAGGAACTCATTGGTGCTGGCACGAAGTGTATGCCCAAGCACACGCAGACCCACAAAATGGCGTGTCAGTTTAAAGATTCGGAGTATGCGCACAAATCGGACTACTCGCAGAAACCCTAGCACATCCTTAGCCTCCTTGGAGGACAGGCCGCTCAGACCCACCTCTAAGTAAAAAGGCAGGATGGCCACGAAATCAATAATGTTGAGGGTATTTTTGATGAACTTCTTTTTGTCAGGACAGAACGTGATGCGCATGAGGAACTCGAAGGTAAACCATACCACGCACACGCCCTCGATGTAAGTGAGATAGACCTCTGTCTCAGTCTCCTGGTAGACTCGTGTAATGTTGTTGTCCTGTGGATCAACGTCCGTGCGGTTGATGATGGGGTTGAAGGCCTCGTGTGTCTCCAGGCAGAATGTCGTTATAGACACCAGGATGAAGAACAGAGAGGCGAACGCCACCCACTGGAGGACAGAGAAAGATGAAGAGGAGACAAATGAAAAACATATGCTTAGAAATCCTGCATTCATCAAAAATAAGTATAACTAAAGATATTACAAATATTTTTTAACAATTTAAGAAACAGTTCACATTGATATTATTTAATATTCACGTTGATAATGTTTAGTTGCATTGGTATACATGGTTTACATACAGTACGGGATACAACAAAAGATCATTTACTGTACTAGACTTTACTAAATAAATGATTAAACTGAAAGTCAGGATGGTAATGAGATTGCATTGATGTCTGATATTTTTACCTCATAATTCATCACTCAATATTATAGTTTATTATTTAAGAACTTATATGTAAATTTTAGGTACAGTATGAGGTACAAAATATGGCCAAAAGGATATGGACACGTGACTATCATACCAAAGATGTTCTTTTGAAAGGGCTTCCCTATTTTTTTAATGTGTCTGTAGGTTTTGTCATTTCAGCCAATTTAGCCACAAGAGCATTATTAAGGTCAGACAGTCAGGCAAGAATGCCTAAAGGCCTAGTACACAATTAGCCTTATGATTAATTCCAGAGGGGTTGAGGTCAGGGTTCTGTTGAGACAACTCAAGTTTCTCTACACTTTTTGGGCTTATGCTGTATATACTTTATAAAAGTAAATGTAAAGAATACAAAAGATCAAATATATGGACAAATACAGGTATATACTGTATAATCTCACAGATCCTTCAATAATTCCTGGCTATGAACAGGTAAAAAAAAAAAAATTAGGTCAGTGCTTTTAATAGAGCTCGAATAAGCTAGTATCACATAACTTGTACAGCTGATGCAGCTCTGATAGAATGAATTTGATCCCACACTACTCATGTGTCCAGGTTTCAGAAAAAAACCCCAGCAAGCACATTTCTAAACTTGATTGCAGGATTTGTTATTATTATTTTTTTTTTTTGCATTTTATATGACTTAAGCTGTAAAAGAGCACAAGAAATCCTAACCTTAATCTTTGTAAGTTTAAAACAGGGTGAGTCATGCGTAAAAGCGCATCAGCGCGAGATACAGTTAGCACATCAGCGCCAGTATAAGTACTGGTCAGAAGCATTAAGCCAGTGAAATACTGTTTTTTGGAGAAAGTATTAGAAAAGTACAAGATGCTCCACAGTTTCAGATAGTCGACGGTCCATAGCTCTGGCTGTAAACACACACAGGAACTAACAGCAGCTGGGCACATTAGTTATTGATTTATAGCTCTTTCCATGAGCTTCTCAAGGAAACATTCATCACCTAACAGTGATGTACTGCTACTGCTGTTACAACCATTTCTTGTGTTAAATATAATAAATATATCTATTCTCTTGTAGTATCTTTACTTTGCAAATACTTCTTTCCAAACATTAATCCCTTTACACAAAAGACAACGCCAACGAAATATCGTGAACAATTTCGAAATTCACATATTGAATGCCGTTATCAGGTTTACGAACTGAAATCCAAACGCATTTATATTAAAACATGATATCTGATAATGGTTCTAAATTTACATGTTTCTAAATATAAATTCCGACTGGCATGATGATACAGGCACGATGCCATCTATACCAGGCTTCAGCAGTCTGGATCCTTGAAACATGACTAGCTCTTTTTCTTTGTTTGCTGTTCTGAGTGAATAAAAGAATGATCACTAAATTCAATTTAAATTAATTTCATGTTTTAAATGTACATAAAAATCTGACATGGTCTGACGAGCTACCGAAATACAGGCTAAGCTAGCCAGAAGGGTAGACAGTTAAGAAATATGTGTGATTTCCTATAATATTAACCAGCTTGGCCTGTGTTTTGGCAGATGATGAGTTCTGAGTTTTTCTTAGCTTTTTGTCTTGCCTGCTACCTTAAAAACATGACCTTGTTTTTATTTGTTTATTTGTCTGCATATCATAGATGTCAAATGTTTGATGCCATGCTGCTCATATCTTTCATAATTTATTGTCACTGTCCTCTAAATACCATATGTTTTTAAAAATGAAAACAATTAAACTAAAGTTTTTAACAAATAGCATACTATCTAAGCTGTCATAGATTTTAACATTATGACAGCTATGATGATCATTACCAAGCATGGTAGCACAACACTGCAACAGAACACAAGACACAATCTGTCAGAACAGGATATGGCATCTGGGGTAACATATGAAAGAAAAATTCAATTAACATATTGCCACGATTGTTTGTTTGTTTGTTTGTTTGTTTTACTCAAAGCAACGTTTAGTATCAGAAATCTGGAGATACCAGCCTTTCAAATAATTAATATTCAGAAAAAACATAGGAGTGTAGAAAAATTGTTATTTGTACCACCAAAGTTACTAGGTAACTTCACAACTTTAAATTGCAGTAGCCATTTTATATAACAACAGGTGTTGTAAAAGATATGCAACTCATAAATTAACTAGGAGTCAGCCAAGAAATGTATAGACACTTAGAAAAATAGTACGATGTATACTATATTATTATAAAAAAAAATTTATACAAGTTTTACAGTTGTAAAAAAAAATTTAGGCTGACCATGTATAGTTAATCAACTGTAAAAGATTACTATTAAATAAGTTACTGATTCTATGGGCTGAATCAAAAAATTATTGTTATAATAATTCAATAAATATAATATTAATTTAAATATAAAAATATAAATCTAGTGATTCACAGTCATAGTCTGTGAATAATCACGATTAATCACAATTTTAAAATACTCAGATGTACTTTTGTTATAAACGTGCAATGTTGAAATAAAGAAATGCATGACAAACTGGTAAGAGGAAACAGATTACGCAGTTTTGTAATATCTCAAACATTAACATTTAATATAGGTTGAATTAAAATCTCGCAAATAGGACAAATTTGGACCAGCATTGCATGCAGTGGCTGGGTAGAATAGCAGCCTACTGACGGCAAGGCTTGAACCCAGATTCTCGGATCCAAAAATCAACAACCTAGACCTTTAGCCCCCTGAGCCCCAAACCAGATCTTATGTTTCGTGTATGCTTGTAAAAATAGTTTCGAGCTCAAGCACACGACTTTGGTTTTATCCAAACTTACATCTAGAAGCTTTTTATAAGGAAGTTTGCTGTTCAGCACACCAGGTGATGTTTCCTCTGTCATCTTATTAACTGCATTAAATGTGCCATTATAAGGTTATAAGCCATTAGGGTCAAACTTGGTCATATGATTAATTTGCGTTTAAAAATGGTAATGTGTTAAAATTAACCACGTGTTAACGAGTTAATACTGACAGCCCTAATTTACAGTACTATGCAAAAGTCCTAAGCACCCTATTATAAGTGTAAAAATATATTCATTATTTTCAAACATACCTCAAAAATGTTAAATGAATAACATTACAGAAGAATATCTGCATGTCTGTAAGGAAAGCAACATATAACTTGACAGACCATGATTCAGATTGAAATAATAAAACCTAAAGTAGACACCTGAGGTCTGTATGAAAATGGAAAGAAGTGTGGCCAGTTACCAGAAGAACTGTTTTACTTATAAAACTACACAAATCTTTATCTAACACTATTGATTATTTTCATCAAAGAGTTTTTACACCAAATATTGACTATGTTTAGTTTATTACTCTTTAGTGACCTTTACAGAAGTTATAGATGTTTTCAAAAGTATCCTTTCTTATGGCATTTTCTGTATGTTCCTTAGTCGTTTTGTAAGTAAAACTGCTGTTAGGTTTTACTGTGCATGCTGGAGCATATGAGTTCTTCTGGTAACTTTGTCGTAAATGCTCTTTTCCTGTAAAACCCAGGAGGACACATTAGGTTTTTTAGTTTCCATCTGAAAACTGGTCTGTTATGTTAAGCATGCAAATATTATTCTGTTGTTATTTATTTGCTGTTTTTTAAGGTATGTTGAAAATAGTATATACACAGCATTGTATGTATATACACATATATACATACATTTATACATACACATATATACATACATACATATATACACACATTTTTTTTCTTTTTTCTTAGTCCTTAGTGTCCTTTCTTGCTTTACAGGTGAAGAGAGTATAGGCCTTGTGCAAGCCTCCTACACTAAGTCCCACACATGGAAACTTACAGTAAGACAAACCACTACATACTGATTCAACCTCTCAGGCTAAACTCAGTGCAGCAAGACCACAGATCACCCATCACACCTTCCTGACTACACTATACATGTTCCAACAGTACTAATCAGGCATTTAAGATATGACTACAGTCCAATATGGACTAAAGGGAAACAGATGGCATGAATTCTATTTTATGAACATGTAACTTGCATGTAGCTCCATAAAGCTCAGATATTACTATATTTTCTATACTTACTAAATATCTAATATTTACAGTATTTTCTGTGTGTCTTCATAATTAATCTATTCTACTGATTTGCACAAACAGGGTTGCCAGGTCTTCTCCACCCCAACTACATTTCACACCAAAAGACCTGAAAACTCTCAAAGTTACAATAGAGTTCAGAACCACAAAAAAAGGAGCCTTGTTTTCCTTGTGTTTCGGGGTCTTTGTCTGGTCAATCAAATGTACACACATATTTTACTTGCAGGATCTGCAATACAACCTTATTATTACCTGCCTGATGTGGTCATTGTACATTACACAAGTCTTATAATCCCAGTCTTTGCTATATTTATTTTATATTTTGATTGTACAAAAAATAAAAACTCAGACTGAATGACTTTTTCTCTATTTGAGCACACTTTATTGACATAGTTTGCTTTTTACCACAAAAAGACGACAAGCCTGAATCATTCCCACATATAAAGAAATGGTGCTGTATATTACAGAGACTCTCTCTGTATTTACACATACATTTAATTTCGCTGTTAGAAATTGAATAGATTTGATTCATTTAGATTGTAATTAATTGTTTTAAAACACAATTTTGACCCTGTTTCCGACTATCACCAACTAATTTGCTTTTCCACTCACAAACATGTTTCAAAATGAACCTGATCTGGCATAAAAATAATGTGTATCATAAATATCATATGATAACAATGTTGTTGTCATTTTCTGTAATTTCTTTAAGCTTAAGTAAGTCATTTTCAGTACTATTAAGTGAATACAAGTAAAGCTATTGCAAGCATTGCATAAAAGAACTTTCTGTACCACAGTTGCACCAAATCCTACCCAACAGATCTGAATTTGAATGAATAATTTAGGCTTTGCACACTGACTAAGAAGCGTAAGAATAAATTTGTTGCCGTAATATTACTAGTTCTTAATTATTAATGAATATTTAACATACTGTAATACTACTTTTATTTTGCAAAAACAGGATACTGGGAAAAAAAGCTTTATGAATCATCTAGGTCTCATATATCACTGTCTAGAAAAGACTGACAGAATAATGCTGCATTCATGACAGTTGAGAACTCAGTATTTTCCTAAATGCAATCCCAAGATGTTTGTGCAGCTTTAACTGTGTAAAGGTGGCGGAGAAAACATGCTCTCAATAAGCTAGCAATTATTTGGCTTCTGTATAGATCTGAAAGAAAAAAAAAACTCAAATAGCTTTTAAAGTGCGTGCCCCAGAGTCAGTGGTTAGTGATTCATTTGTTTTAAAAGTGTAGGGTATATGGTAATGCACCATTAATAGCACTGAAAAAATATATGCAGTTCCATGTAGCTTAAAAATAAACTTGTTCAACTACCCTCCTGTATTTTATTGATTGTAATTTGCAAGCTATAGATGGAGGAGACACTTTTATCAAAAATACCTGATTCATTTTTATACCTTAAACAGTGATTTTAAAGTAGTGAAGTATTTTGAGGGTGTATTTTTGTGCCATCACACAACATAAATCATCAAGGGATTGTAGAGACAACTCTTATCTTTTAACATCTGCAATCCTCAATTCTCTGCATCTGAATTCATTTTATCATTCAGGACTCAGATCTAGGCAGATCCAGGGTCCGGGTTCGATTCCTGACCCCCCTAAGTTTCCTCCGGGTACAGAATGCGTGTGTGCCCTGCAGTGGATTGGCACCCTGTCCAGGGTGTACCCCGCCCCATGCCCTGAATCTCCTGCAATTGGCTCCAGGCCCCTTGCAATACTGTCAAAAAATTCTTTCAGCTCCCAACTGGATAATAAAATGTGTGACATATGATAAAATATGAAAAGTGTAATTAACTGCAGTACTGTAAAATCATTAATCTGTGGAATGTAAAATAAAATAAATTTCAGAGTTGCTCCTTTACACTTGAGGCATAGTGCAGTAGTCTATAAAATGATCATTTTCATAGCTGGACATTCTACATGGGCGGCACGGTGGCTTAATGGTTAATGGAGGTCACATTGCACCTTCAGGGTCCGGGTTCAATACCCATCATGGGTCTGTGTGCATGGAGTTTGCATGTTCTCGCTGCGCTTGGTGGGGTTTCTTTCGGGTACTTGAGTTTCTCGCACATTCAGATTAGGCTCATTGATGTGTATGTGTGCCCTGCGATGGATTGCCACCCTGCCTTGTGCCTTAAATCTTCTGGGACAGGCTTTAGGCCCCCCCGCCGCAAACCTAGAGCGGTATAGACAATGAGTGAGTAAGAGTGAGTGACATCCTGCATCACATCAAGATCTTTTAAATGTTCAATGCCCCAACGCATATAATCGATATCATATTTATTGGTATAACCACTTAAGTTCAATCATTAACCTAGGCTTTCAAAAAATTACCCAATGACTTGAAAGAATGGCGTTATTGATTACCAAGATTTTAAGTTCTGTGTTTCACGTTGATTCTGATTAATAGAGTTATAAACAAGAACTAATTCATTTACATATTGTTTTTTGTCCCTACAAGCAGACATTTACATGATTAGCAGTGTACCTTCTCTAATTCCAACCACTTAAGATACTGGCTTCACACAGATTTTCAACTGCATTAAAGCATTAGTAAATCAGGCATTAATATCTTAGTATCATGATCAATGATACTGACACACATACCTGCATCTACACAGCAAAATGTACTGAATTGCTATAATAAATGTGCTGGGTGCAACAGCTTCCTGTGCATTAATACTAAAACTATAATTGCATGGGGCATACTGAAAGGTGTGTGAAAAATTGCAATAAAACACAATGAGTTCTTTTTCAAATGGTCCCAACTAAGCAAAACAGCTGAGTAGTCACTAGTGCACAGTTAACTGGCTTCTGTTCCTAAGCTTCTATGTAATATTGCAGAGCAAGAGAGAGGGAGAGAAAGAGAGAGAGAGAAAGGGAAGAGCCTTGAATCAAGTGTCTCAAAAATAGCATGGCAGCCTCCCCCTCCCCTTTACATCACCTCTCTCTGTCTCTACCTCTTTCCCTTGTTCTACCTTGCTTCCTGAAGATAAAAGCCTGTCACGTTCTCTTATGTAACCCAGTGCTGCCTTGCACCCACATTCCAGATTCTGTCTGCTTTTCTGTGTTTTAGAGTGACTGGAAGAAGCCCAATGGCATCAAAGCACTACTGACCACGCCCTGACGAGGTGGACATTTGATGCCTGACCTTTAGGCATGACCTTCAGTCTTATTACTCCACCAGTCTGACTCACTGGGGATCCACCAAACATTAGTCAATGTCCCTGGGCTAAGGGGTCAGAGATTCAGCCACTGGAGACCATCAGTGGCCTTTTGTAAATGTCACAGGTCATGATTTTCATTGGAGAAGGGTGAGAACGTGTGATGGTGTTAGAATGATAGGGGTATTGAGTGTGCAGCCATTGGTACCTTAATGAGATTTAAAGGCTGCTAACTGCAGAATAGCATTGTGTCGTTATACATACAGTGTGTGTACTCTGTGGTTTCACTTGCTTTTTGATAAAACAAGAAAATGGAATTGTTATGATGTACAATGTTCATGGTACTGCACTCTGTACATCATAAATGTTTCTATATGTCAAGTAGACATTTAAATGTTTTTTGCACTTTTCTATTGAAAGTACAAGTGTATTATAATTTTAAACAGTAAACAGATTTCCTTCTTTTGTGTTTAATCAAAAAATCCAATTTGTGACCTTCTTTGTGCATTTTTCCTCAAAAAACTATTAATAATGTTGCTGTAGACATGCATTCCAAGTATGCATGTAGTATATTTGTTATATTTGAAATATCAGGATTTCTATGTTCACGGCATCTATTCTATACAATCAAATAAAATTTTTCCAGGACAATAGAAAACTTTCTTTATGGCTTATATTTGCTCTAAATAAGAGACCATTAGTTTTATCATATAACTGTACCGAAGGCAGGCAGTTTCCTGTTCCACAGATGTTTCATTCTTTTTCTCTTTGTACTCTCTTATACATATATGCCTTATAATTATGTGTGTGATGAGTTTAGCTCAAATAGGGCCAATCTACATTTTTTCCCTATATTCTCAAAGTGTGTGCATGCATCTAAATTATTCAACCACATTTAACGGGCAACCATTATTAAAGCAGCTGTTACTGTACAACTGGATGCTTTAAATAGCACTTTGATTATGATTATTTGAATGCCTTGCACTGAATCCACACATCCATAGAATCCATAGTATTCATTTGCAACTGTTTTTATATACATTCCACTCTATCCTTGGAATACTCTTTAAGGGCTGTCATGGTTACCAAAAGGAGTGTGCATTAACCATCGTTAGTATTTTCCTCTTGTTCAAATAGACATCCCTTCTCAGCCTCAGTAGCAGTGATAAATGCTGTACATACAGTACTGAGAGAAACAGAGGAAAAACAACCGCTATGTCGATACCTGTGGTTACTGTGGTCTGAATATGTTACCACAGACAGTCTAAATGCAACCCATAAACATATTATATCCATGAACATTTGCTTTACTTTGATTACTTTGAGTCCTGTGCTCAGGAGGAACATGCAAGATTTATTACACTGTATACAGTATTTATATTTGTTGAGTTTTTTTTACTGTTATGTGCTTTTTAACATTCAGCTTCTCCACACCTCTCCTCTCTCTCTTATACTATTGCTTTATACTGTTCATTCATAAAGCTCCATGAAGCTCAACTTGATGCACTCCATTTGTATGTGGACAGTACGGCCTGTATGACAAACCATCGTCGTGGGCAAACAGGACATCCTGTCACCCATCAAGGATCTTTATGTCTACTGGTGGGGGAGATGTGAAAATCATGTGGTTCTAGTCACAGCATGAGTCGTCCACACTTCCCAGCTACACGCTCAACATTGTGATTTTTCCACCACTTAATTATCACCGAATTAGTAGCTGTTAATTAGTAGCTGGACATTTACAAGCTTGTGGTCTGAACACTGCCCTTGATAAAAAAGGGTTTGTCTGATTTGGGAAGTCTCTAATAAATGATTAAGTACATTTAAATGTACAAATACATTTCTTATTCCCTGAAGGCTTTTTGGAAGATAAAAAGAGCACTTTACCATTTAAAAAGCCTTGAGGGAGATTTTTTTCATAAAGTTTAAATAAAGGAATTACTAACTAGATCCTGATAGATAATTAATTAATGCATTTTTTTTTTTTTTACAAAGTTTACATTCAGCAAGTGCTTTATACTAGTCAGGTCACAGTGGATCCAACAGGAAAACCTATGAATCTTGGGGGAGAGGTAGAAATACAACCTTAGTGGAATGACAATCCATCACAGAACATCATGCAATAGCCAATCAACCATCATGTTTATGGGATGTAAGAAGATACTCGAGAACGCAATGGAATCCCTTGCAGACATTGAAAGGATGTGCAAAATGTCACACACAGACAGCTACTGAGCTCAGTATCAAGCATGTGAGGTGGCAACACAACCCTCTGTACCAAAATAAAGAATGCTAAATGTAAAATTAGACCAGTACGTCACATTTGGCCTTTACCTTACCTTTAAACTAGTATAACCATTATGGACATTATATTAGTTACATGACTTAGACAAATGCCAGAAATGCTCAATAGTATTGACACACCAACAACATTCATGTATTATGAAATGCCCAAAGTTTTCAGGGCACAAACTAGGTAGTGTCTTAGATAACCAGTATTTTTGACAGTCCTGAGAGAAAATACTTCTCCACTATGTTTCAGTACGCCTCGTCTCCACTGAGTCATTGTTTTCCTCTACACGTACTGTAATTGTCAATGTTTGATTGGTGCAACAGTGTGATCTCATTAATGTCTGCTTCACATTTGAGGTACTGCTGTTTGTGTTCAGGGTTCAACGTCTTTCCCACCTCTTCTTCATCATGCTGTAACTATGGACTTACTTATTTTGCCTGTATATTTGGAACGTACACAGAACCTACACAATGCCAATATTAGCACACCTACTGTATAATACTAGACAACTCATATTAAAAGAATTTAGATGATGTGATGGACAATGAAGACACAAAAAAAGTAAAGGATTTTTAACAAACATAATAAACAACTAATTGAAGAAAATAGAAAAAAATTTAAGTAAATGTATATATTGCCTTATTTTTATATATTTATGCACATAAAATTAAAAGTACCCTACCTTACATTGCTAATGCATTAACAAATGCAAGTAATTTAATGCATTTATTTATTTATTTTGATTACTTATATTGTGGTATATTGTGTACTTTGTTAAAACAAAGGATCTTTGCCAGTTAATTGCTGATATTATTATTATAATTATTATAATAATAATTATTATTATTATAATTATGTATTTAAGCTTTTTAAAAACTTAAAAATATTTTGCCATTTGATCATCTATTTAATACTGCATGAGATTTCTTATTTTTAAATGTTTAGACTTTTAAAATAATCTAAATGTTTATTCCACTGTGAAGATGATCCCGATAAAGAGAGAAAAGTAAATTATTTTGAGAAGTGTGAAAAGTAAGTGAAAAAGTAATATTTAAAAGTTCTTGCAGGTTATCTAGAAAAAAATATTACATTTTGAATATACTGTAGGTTAATGTAATGGTTTAAATATATGACATAATTTAATGAGTTTCTAGTGGTTTATAAGGATTATAAACAAAATTAACATGTACTGTATATCATAATGACACATAGATATCATATAAAGTTAGTGGGTACAGCTTAACACTTGCTGAATCAAGAGGAAAAAAACACAATGAAATATACTGTACATCATAGAGCAAATCATCCACAACTGAGATGTAGAGAATGTAGTGTAGGAGATATACCTGTTATATATACCTGTTATTATTTTATATAATTAAACTAGGTTATAATTAAACAAGGTTATAATTAAACTAGGTTATCTATGTGACCTAACCACAGTTGATGGACTAGAACCATATAAATATAAATTATTTTAAATCTCATTAGAAAATGGTACTTCTATAAGATCTTAAATGAGACCTGTGGCAGGCCCAAGACAATGTAAGACACCACTATCACATGATCCTGGCTTTCATGCCCAAAGCCCTAGAAGTCTGGCACAGACCTGTGTGGACCAGTTGCTTTGTCCATGTGCAACACCTCCACACCCACTGTGCATCAGCAGGGACCTTTCTGCCATCCTCACCTCCTCCA
The DNA here is from genome assembly GCA_028565275.1 of Leiocassis micropogon. Taxonomy (NCBI): domain Eukaryota; kingdom Metazoa; phylum Chordata; class Actinopteri; order Siluriformes; family Bagridae; genus Leiocassis; species Leiocassis micropogon. Next base: position 6,431,265 of record JAOVVA010000037.1, on the reverse strand, counting down.
CCCACGCTGATATTGTGGCATCTGCGTCATCTTACAGGGTTCTTTTACTATATTTGGGATATGGTTTTCTAGGTCTATGCTTAATCCTAACGATAATCCTTTATTTCAGCACTTTTCATCATATGAGTTGGCCAAATGCCAAACCTATACAAACATCATGTTCTTAACATGTTATACTTTATAGATGGATGTTTCCCTACTATTCACAACAGACCTCTTACAAACCGGTATCAAGGGATCCAAACAGTCACATGTCGTCACAACATGCGTGAGAACAGGATGCTAGAGAATACAACTGTCCCAAATGGTAACACCACAGGAGATGCATTTTCAAAGATCCCTACCCGACACAAGGTAATTTAGACACAAATCCAGTAAGCTTTATGTTTACATTTTGCTACAAAAAAAGCTTATAAAATACAATTATAAAATCATAAAATATTTTTTTATAAAATACTATAAAATTATAACGAACAATATTATACTCATAGTATGTAATTTAGAAGTAATGATTAACATTAAGGTGGCAGGGTGGCATAGTGGTTAGCACTGTTTCCTTGCATGTCAAGGGTTCACGTCCCACCTTCGGGTCCGTTTGTGTGGAGTTTGCATGTTCTCCCTATTTTTGGTGGGTTTCCTCCCACACTCCAAAGACATGCAGATAAGATTAATTGGCTTTCTAAAATGTTGAAAGTAATATATTTTTAAAAGAGGTCATGATTTATTACCCTCAGAAACTACAGATCTATATCACATCTATTCCCATGTCAGATGTTAATACATAATATGCGCCTTGCATACCTCTCACCAAGAAGTTAAAACATGCATCCCGTGAGAGCCAAATATAAGGGAGATTAAGTCTTTAGACAAAAATGGCCTCCTCAGGCCAAGTCAGTTGGGAATTAGGATGTCTTGGAACACTGTGTAGACTACAGTTCACCAGAACAATTGGGACAGTACGATTTCCATTAAAAATTTCTAACTGAAGATGCTATGTTAAAAAAATAATAAAAACAATCCAAACTATAACATAGTGATCAGACCTCATATGTGTCCTCATAGCTAGTTATGGGTATGGATGAAAAACATATTTCAGCAGGAAAGAGCTGGACCCATGTAGAATCATCCTGAAGGATTTCTAGGTTTTCCTTATTGCTGATAATAACTAAAATCCCTGAATATAAATCAGCAGTTCCGATCACTTTCACATTGTACCGTACCTATAGACTCACATATCCTGCCCATATATTTAGAATGTACAGTACACAGCTCCTACACATATCCAATATTTGCACACCTACCTAAACTCTTATTCACGTGCAGGGTTAAAGATCCTCACAGTTTTTCCCCTGCACACACATGCACTAATTAAATAAAACAATACAAAAACAGCCATTTCTAATCCATGTATTATGATGCATTGACCCATCCTTTTCTCTTTTGCTTCATGCATTGGTCAAGACAAATATTTGTGCATGACAGACTGTAGTACTTGCATTTAATTACCTTCTAATACTTGTGTGACTGATTGAGTCTGGCATCATGTTACCTCATTTGTTTTCCCCTGGCGAGAGGACCAGAAATGAGTTTCCATGACTACGTATAGCAACAAATGTTGTGAAGCGTCTGAATGCATACTCATCACACACTAAAGTTTATCTGAAGGATAGGTCTACTCTTTTTTACTGAATCTCTTTTCCATTCATGTGTGCCTGCTTCCAGCAGGCATGTGGTGATGTTTGCATATAGAACCAGAAATGACACCATAAAAGCGGATTAAATCCTCTCAAGTCGCTGGTCCATGGTGACTTCTATTTCACTCTAAAGCCCGTCAAGCTTTTCCCCAGGTGATAAACTTTAAATAAAGCCAGGATTCGAAAGTCTTAGCCTCTGTGGGCGCCCCAGTTTGAGCGCCTGGCCCTAAGGCTCTTAGTTGATTTTTGCCAATGCTATTAACAGCTGCTATTTCTCAAGAGGCATGGCTCGGGTGCTTTTTAAAGGGGTGTCCTGCTCCACTTACTGCTCCGAGACAGAATTGTGGAAGATGTGGGAGCGAGGTGACATGATTAGGGAGAAACCTAGCTTGCTCTGGAAAGCAGACTGGAGAGTCTCAGCTTGGCTTTGCATTTTATGAAATGCACTTCGAGCAAAGGGCAAGAAGAAGGGGACCAAATTAGTCAAATATGATATGCAGGTTTATGTAGGAATGCAGGCATGCATAATATACAGTAGTTGATGAGTGGGCTATAGAACAGAGCAGGTCTTTGTTTTCAATAAATTAATCTGTTTATACAGTAATCTATAAACAAACTATATAAAGAAGTATACAAATGGTCAATGTGCATCTTTACTCTGTCTGTGTGCAAGTATACTATGTCATACACCAGAGATAATCTGGTAAACCTTGTTATGTATGTGCATCTTGCAAACAGTTAATGTGAGCGAAATCACATGCTGGAGTAATGCAACTCCTCCCTATCTTCCTCCAGTAATTAACGGGGCTTGGGCTTTGCTGTGCTTCTGCACTCTAATTAATGCTAATCATCCCCAGCTTTCTCCAGGGAGGATCTCTGTTCAGTATTCATGGAGTAAAAAAAGAAAAATCCATGATATTCTGTGCAAGCTATAGTACATCTTATGCTGCTGCATGCATCTTGTTAACTATGGAACATGACTAGCTTAGTCATAAGTTAAGGCATTAAGGACAAACAATTAACTATAGCCATCAATTATTTCTAGCTGCACCCTCTTTTTCAGTCACGAACACTGTCTACATGTGATCACTTGCTTTTTCCGAACTAAATTGAGCCTGCTAGCAGCAGAAAGCTAGACACTGCAGACAGCTTAATAATCATGCACAGAGTGAAACAGGCATAGAAGAAAAAAGAAACAGGGCAAGAAAGAAAAACACAGAGGGAGAAAGGAAACGAGGAAACCAAGCAGATGGTCGCGGATGAAAAAAATGCTCGAGAAGTATGAATACTAACAGAAAATGCTTTTCTCTACCATTTTTGCCTTGTCACACCTAGATTTCATACAAATCTTACTGATTTAACCTAGTATTAATAACCTTTTAAGAAAAATAAAAAATCACCACTGTATTTAATTTCATACCTTATGATGCAATAATAAATATTAGATTCAGTTTTTGATTTCTTACTAAATCAGATTGCTTATAGTTATACAGTAGTTTAGATCTTGTAGCATTAGTCACTGTTTTTATTAGTAGTACAGTAATAATAAATGAGAGTTTAAAGGCTTTATATCTTCTAGATATTTGCACACATTTGCAGTTTCTTGGTTGTGTTCTGTACATTTTACATGCATATGTAATGTGATTGCAAGATGCTTGGTCTCCGGTTTATGTTCTGTCACAGTCACAGTTCTAGTCATAGTTTTCTGTTTATATTAATTTATATCACACCTATACATTAATAATTCACAAATATATTCTGCCTCATTGTCCTCTATACCATCTGCATGTACAGGGCAACCCCAATGGACAGTAAACCCCCTGGTCTTGGTATGCTGGCATTAGACTCTATCCACTTTTCCCAATAAGCAGGCTATACAGAAATTCTGTTCCTGTATGATGGCCTCAAATACCCTCCAACAGGAATTGCTGCTACCTATCTGATTCCAAAAAAAGTGGATCTACTTTTAGTTGTCCCAGCTAACATGGGGGACCACACTCGATTTGATGGCTGGTGAGTCGGCAGAAGTGACAGAGCACCAGAGTGTCCGGGGTAAAGCTGACAGGGCGTCTTCCGGCCCTGTTCAGCATACTTTGGAGGTCATTATGGCAACTTCTCAGTTGGAGCCACACCTTAGGCGGGTTCTGTATCTATTGATTTATATACAGTAACACTTCATTGTCTCTGACGGCTCTTAACCATGCAAGCTCATTACAAAAATTATAACTTGTAAATGTATTGATGATCTGTTCTTTGCACAGTTTGATTTATTAGTAATTTCTGCAGTGATGGGTTTCCTCGAGTTTCTCAACCTCCACTGTAGTCGCTATGGCAACAAAGAGCAATCTGATGAGCCTGGGCCATTGAGTATCCTTCGGTTTTGGCTGCCATTCACATTTTAGTTCCATGTCCTACTTCTCATTGTACAGTGTAATTATCTCTTAAGCCTTTGGTTTGTCAATCATTAACTACGCTTATGCTTATTTTTATTTATTTATTTTTTGCTTACTTATAATCAGTCTCTAAATCTGTTCTGCTCTAATATCTAACTATGATCCCAAGTTACTACCTTTTAATTTGAATGTTACCAAAGGTGGGGATATGGTATATGTCATTTTTAACAATGATTCTCTATTTGATTAAAACAGTTGGCCTGTTTCATGGGGTCTTGAGAAAGCTCAACTTGTTAATTAGTCTGTTTACTTGATGTGCTCAGTAGTTGCTTTGAGAGCGAATCTAGTGTTCAGTGAGTGATTGAGTGCACACTCTCTAAACCCCACAGGGAAACAATGAGTAAAATGGTCAGAGCTGAAGAAAGTGGGGATCCACTGAGGGCACAGGTGATAATGAGTGAATTCTCACTCTCCACGGGTACAAAAACAGACTCTATCTGGGTGAAAGAGTTGTCTGATCTCTCTACAGCAGCATAATGGAAGAAACAAACATCTGCAACATTCCATGCTGTAATGCTGTATCAAAATACATACATAACAAATGTTATACCTGATTTGCCATAATTTTACAGTCTGAAACCTCATTATAGTGTTATATATATATATATAAAACACTATTTCCCGGATATGTTTTTTATATGATGTGTAAAACAAAGCACATTATATTAAATTCCACAATTATACAATTGTTTAATGTTTATCTATAAGCTGATTGTTAATGGTAGAACATGGATATTTTTACTGGACCTTTGCAAAATATAGTGGAGTAGCCCTAATATACTGTATAAGGATGAGGTCAGTCTCTGAATCTGTACATTTGTCTTGGTACCTGTTTTGGAATCATAAGCACGATTTCCAAAAATTATTTTCTCAACTTGTGTTTTGATGATGGAGATTGTAAGCTCTGTCAGTCTAATATCTCCCCTACATGTTGAGTTAGGTGGATATTTAGTGACTTATTAGGCTAAAGGCCATATTGTGTACATCTTTTCATCCTCTTTAAAGCATTTAGTGGGTCCTTGTGCCTTGTGCTTTATATTCGTTTTGCAGTAACCCAAACGATTCCAGCTACCTTTATATACAGTGTATGTGATGAGGATGTCTGTTCCATATTTGGTATTAAAATATTAATAAAATTAATGCCTTTGTTGAAGATTACACTCTGTAAGACTACTATAAGACTATGCTGCCATTCTAAAAGACGTTCTACATTTAGCAAGGAGAATGCATCACATCATAACAAAACAAAAAGCATGCATGTGTATGTCACTTTTGTGGATCTTCCCAGAAATCCCCAAGCAATTGGGCACGCACTGTGGAGTATGACAGGTGCTGAGTCTTGGAAATGTCCCAATTTACTCACGCATGAACAAGAAAGCAGGTGCTGTTATATAATGACCAGCACATGAATAATAAACAACTTTACAATACTGACCGAGAGAAAAGCTTACTGGTTTGTGTAATAGTTAAAGGATCAATATGGGATCAGGGAACAATTTGTGAAAATCAGATAAGACAGAGACAGGCATACTGTAGCATCGATTACAAATTGACAAGGGGAGTATTTGAAATCCACCGGTGTACAAAAATGAATTTTCAAATGAGGATAGAACTAAATCAATACAATAGAAGGAAGTATTGGATTGCTGAACTGGACACTAGACTGTTTAGTTAAATTGGCCCATAATGATATAAATCAAACAGAGCTTTTACTACGAAGGTAAAATCAACACAGAAGCAGTAATACTGAAGCATCAACAATGACTCATATATACTCTACTATGATTGACATGTCAAAACTAAGAATGCATTTTCTATGAGAAACAGATGAACACAATGTGCATAATAACTCCAACTCAGAACAGAGCTCTCTCGCTGAATCCATGACAGGCTAGAACTGAAGACTGACACTATTGTAGTATTTCTACATAAACCATCAAGCAATCAATCAATAGATTGAACTCATTTTAGGCCGTTGTGTGAAAAAAAAGGCAGAATTAATATGCATTGATTTCCCTGTATTACAGACAGTCTGTGAACAACAAAGGGTTTGCTGACAACTGGATGGCATTTTATCTTGATGATTGGATTTCTGGTTAATTGACTGTTTTCAGCGAGATGTGAGATGCAGTGGAAGTAAAAATGACTCACATGCTGCGACCACATTGTCACATGACACAGAAAGCTCTGGCGAAGTTTGTCACGTTCTCTGGCACCTCGTGAGAAAGAGCAGCATTAATCAGTTTCATTTGCGCTCTGAACCTGTTGCCATGGCAACATATTCCCAAGACTTATATGAGGGGGAAAAAACAGCATCTCATCTGCCAAGGACATGAATATATCAGGTGCCTGTGGGACAGTAACACAAACCGCTGCTTGATGTGCACTTTTATGGCATCTCTCTAGATTTTCCCTGCACATGAAACGCTATTGACATGGCTACAGAGTTTAAGTTTAAGATAGTAATTCATCTAGTTATATGACTCACATTTTTTATTATCTCAGATGCATGAAGCAACATGCTAGACACTGCTTTCATGTCTAACTCAGTGATACTACAAACTCTAAACCTCACCTGCGCAGATCTGATTCAAGAGCAGCATGCTGTGCATGCAAGCGTATTGTAACCATATTTCAATCATAATAGGCTTTTTTTTGCTGTTTCTGTCTAAAAAGGAACATGGCTTTATATCAGGATAATTAATAAGTATGCAGTTTCCATATTTAGACAATATGCTCTCCCAAAGAAAGAATGATTGTCGTTGCTTTGAAAAAAAAACCCAATGACAAATGACAATGACTTACAGATGTGGTTTACAAGACAAACACCCAGTATGAGGTTTACCAAGTAAATTCCCAGTAATGGTTTAATCCTGGCCATATTGAAAATGTAACTGCAATGAAAGGGTTTCATCCAGCTCCATAGATCATCTTTATTCAATTTTGACTCACTTTTGGCACCACATTATCCCTCACCATGCTCTATACACCTAATTCATCAGCCAACATGCCATTACCATCTATTTACACCCCTGCATTACTGCATTTCCGCCCTCCTATCAATTTCATAATTTCTGGTAGACACAGCATTGCAATCCTCTAGTAGCTGTCTGTAGAAACATTCTGTGGCTTTTGCTAGACCTCTGTCAGCAGAAAAATGCTAATGGTACAGTATTTTGCTTTCATGGTAATTTGAAGGCCCCATTTTAGTGGGAATTAAATATTCATGTTGCAGTCCTTGACCAACAAACACCCCAAACTAAACAGCATCTCTTCGTAAATAGTCATACAAAAATAGTAATCTGTTGGTTTAATAGTAATTCAGAGAATAGGAGAGAAAATAACTGCAAGCGTTACAATTGTGAAGTGTTTCTTCAAGGGTACTTTTGCTCATTAAGGAATCTTGAATGTTTCTTTATTTTGTACTTTTTGTGTATTTAGGCATACTCACTTTGCCTGGTATATTCATAGTTCTTAGGACTTATATTATATATTCATGATTTCTAATTAAATTAATCAAGCACTGGTTAACAATAACATCTGTACTTTATACAGTTTGGAAAATGTATCATATAAAACTTCCCTAAAGGAAGTTCTATATTGTAGGTTTCTATAACATTTTTACTCCCTGCCTGAACAACAACAACAAAATTCGCACAATCTAAAGATTTTATTTAATCACCTTTAGCTTAGTTTAGTCCCAATCCTGTGAGTTCTCATTATATGGAAATACTCTTACTTTCATTATTAAACATAGCCATGATTTTTACCGTTAATTATTTACCACTTTACTAAGTGTTTAAGTTATCTCCATTCAGGATTTTTCCACTCACCAGGTCCAGTAATTTATAATCTCCTTAGTTGTTTTCTTTGCTTGATGCAGCCCAATAATTTGACCGTTCTGAAATTGTGACTTAAAAAAAGAAAGAAAAAAAAAT
>JAOVVA010000037.1:6384374-6409793 GCA_028565275.1 Leiocassis micropogon | reverse complement strand
TCAGCTCTCTCTAGGCCTCCGGCTGTGAGAGGTTAACAGCATCACCCGGGGATCGAACCAGCGATCTCCGGATGATATGGCGAGCTCTTTACCCCTGCGCCACTCGGAGGCCCTGTAATTCTTTTTTGTATGAGCTAGTAGCTTACACCGAAACATTGTTTCTGGAACTTGTGTCAGTTAAAAGTATAGAAATGTTATGTAACACGTCTGTGAAAAAACAGTCAAGTGTGAAAATGAACTCAAGCATTACAACAGCCAAAGAAAAAGGAAACATGCAACATTCATCATTTTTTTGATCACAGGGTGTTAAAATTATTTATAAAACAAGTAATGTTGCGGTCTTATTAATATAATTCCGGTGTAAATAACTTCCCTTGCATTCCCCTTGCCACGGCTACTCTGTGGTGTATATATTATAGGCAGGATTTTTTTGAGGTTGTTCTCTCATGTTCACTAAACATGCTATGGGTGTTGCTCCTTTCTGGCTTGTCAGTTACCATGGTTTTATTACTAGTCTCTTTGCTGTGGTATGGTCACATGGATGACCTAGCTGACTACAGACCACCCATTTGACCACAAATTAGATGGCTTCCTGCTTAAAATGAGATGCCTTGCCCATTTTAACTAGAGATCAAGTGCATTCCTGCAAAAATAGAAAGTTTCTTGTGGACAAAGGTAGTACTTTGGTTCGATCTTCATATTGACAATTCTGTATCAAATCCTGCAGAAATCTACAATAGAGGAAAGAAGGAGCATACCACCAGGCTGTTCTTCTCATTTTGAAAACTTTGACATCACTCTCCCCACCTACAGTACTTGACTGCATGACTTCTGGCCACTTTGCCTGACATGGGTGTTACTGCGAGTGTGTGGTAATGGGATGTTATTACAGGTGTGTTATTTAGTGGTTACGAAATTGATACGCTAAAGTTTAAATCTAAACCTTAGAAACCAAAGGGGTGAGGAGTAGTATGGTCTTGGAGGTATTTTAAGCTCAGGGCCAGAAAGAAATGTCAGGCTAGAGAAATGCTTCCTCCATCTTGTTTAGAGATTGAGATTTATACTCACAGCTTACACTTACAGCTTTCTCCTTGACTCCGGGGAAGCTGCTCCAAAGCATAGTAGTTAGCTCGCTGACAAAATCAGTATTGGTCCAGTTTTCTTACTTCCACTTAGAGATCAAGCATCTATCGCACCACCTTATTGCAGCATCTCATATTAGATGTGAGATTTGAGATCCATCTGTCAACCAGCTTTCACCTTGCAGGAAAGGTTTTATTCCCGGTGGACTTACTAAAATAAATAATGCATAAGTGAAGTCATTATCTCTCAGTTTACCATTAATGACCCTTCTGTATTGACAAAGACATTAAAAAAGCCACACATCCATGCACTGCTTCCCTGGGTGTGGAATGGATGTGTGTTTGACTGTAGTAGCTTCAAATTGAAGTCAGGACACACTTTTATTTTATTGCACACTTCTATATGATACGCATATAATAGTGCAGTCCGTTACAGCATGCTTATACTTATAGCATCAACTTACTTGATCATGGTGGTGCATTTAATTGCCTCAAAGCTATATAAAAGGTCTCTTTGCAAACCTTCATTCAGCTCTACAATTGCTCCACAAGCATCCTTCTGAAAAAGCAAGAGACAAATTCAAAAATATTTAAAGCATGCTACAGTATAATGGTATATGCATAAATTATTTACATTTCAGCATTTGGCAGACACCCTTATCCAGAGTGACTTACGTTTTTACCTTATTATACTGTACATCTGAGCAGTTGAGGGTTAAGGGCCTTGCTCAAGGGCCCAACAAATACCTGAGAGAGAGAGAGAGAGAGAGAGATGGTAAAAACATCATTTAAAAGTTGTAATTGGAGTTGGAGGACAAATGATGACGTCATAAGATAATTTGAGCTTTCAGAGAACGTTCAGAGGTTCACGTTCCGTCACATGACTTGTTCACTGTAAGATTATAACTCCGCCCTTTGGAGTCTGCTCCACAGCCGTTGTTAAGGTTTGCCCAGTATGTACGATTACGCCTACAGCTAGGGTTTCGTTTGGGGTGTTTGGTGGTGTGCGTTTATGGGTGTGTGTGTGTTTGTGTGAGTGCATATGTGTGAAGTATGGGATGTCATGATGCCTCTAAAAGCACCACCATGCAGAGATAGTTAAAGTGTAAATAAGAGAATATTCCAGATAGTGCTGCACAATTAATCACATACAAAACAAAATCACAATATGGATTATGGGAAAAAATTATGAATAAAAAAAAATTGTAATTTAAAAAAATGTAAATAATTAAATATTTTTTTAATTATCATTTTTTTAAAAATAAATAATTATTATTTAATAATTGAATATACTGTTGAACATGTTGGTACTTCTACTGTATATACTCATAGACTTGACTGTTGTTGTTGTGACTAACAGTGAAACAAGCAGTGGAAACCCCCCCTCCATTTAGGCATCATGGTTAAATGAGAAAATGATTAAGCATGCATTTCTGAAGATGAGTGTATTTCTCAGTAGGCATTGTGTTTACTCGGTCACTGAGCAACGGGTTGCCTGTGCGCTGGAATGGAGCAAAATGGAGGGCTGGCGAGTGTGGGGGAGGGTGGGTGTAGTATAAGAGAGTCTCTATAACAGTTCCACAGACACTTACTCGGACGATTTTAAACTCGTAGAGAAGTGGTTGAACTTTATCCCTCTCCGGGGACAGCAATCTGGCATGGCAGCAGTTCAGATTACAGGAATGAATCACTTTCATTAGCTCTGATACTTTGCCTCTTTCTAGAGAAACACTTTCCAAAGTTTTAGCATTCTTCCAAAGGGAACACATTTCTCAGTTAAGAAAAAGTAGTCATACTTTAGAACATGTTCTAAATATGGGGAAAAAAATGAAACTGTCAAAACATGTAAACCTCTTCATTTTTGTTTGGTTGTGTTTAAACAACATTAAAACATGCTAACCCTGGGATTGACGTTAAAGCCCTAGGATGGGGGAAACCTTGTCTTCCCTCCATGTTTCTCATGGTTCATATGGCACATAAGAGCGGGAAAATCCCTTTGGATTTGACCAGTGCGTGGATAACTTTCATTGTTTAGCTGTTCACAGATGTGTGTTTGAGTAGGAGAGACAGACATAGGGAGGAGGAGGAGGTCAGGGTCAGTAACGGGGGAACTTGCTCAATCCTATAATGAGGTGGGCAGAACGCAAGAGAACAGAATTCTTTTTTTTTTTTTTTTTAATGTAGCAGCTCTTTGTTTTCTGAGCTGTTAGCTAAGCCCCTGAACTGTTCTGGAATTCCTGCTGTAAACCGAAACTCCTCCCATTCCCAGTTCAGTGCTGAGACTGGTGTGCTTGGATCTCCCGTCACTTACTCAGCTAGTTAGCACCCGCTGGGGTCTGGACTGTCTCTGATCTTCTTTATTTGTGTCCTGCATTCCTTCACAGTGTCTGTACTCTCATGACGAGGTCCAGCTGCCCCAGCAGTGTACAGCCCTGAATTGATTTGACAGTGATTTATTTGGAAACAGAGGCCCCTTTCCCGCTACTAATAGCCCCCTGCCCTACAATACCACTCATTGTAGTGAAACTTTAAAATTATCTGATGGAGAACGACTGACCTTTGCTTTTTTTTTTGGTGGGGGGGGGGGTTCAGCCCTTAATAAGGATGTCCTACCTACAAAGTTGGCCATTTTGTGCTCCTTTGGCTCTAAGCAGAATTTTCCATTTTGCTCTCGAAAGCACAGGGATCTCTTAAATTGAGGAGAAATGCAGAGGGTGTGTTATATGTTTGTTCAGGTTCATAAGTTTGTTCGCAGATGTTTTTTCTTGTTTATATGAAGTTTAGCAAGAATTCGAATGGGAAGGAAGATGACAGGGAGATAACAGCACAGGGGGGATCAAACCTGCTGCTCAAACCTGCTGATAGAAATATACCAATATAGCAGTTTGGGTTTTTTTTTTCTTCAGGAAGAAATCTCGGAAAGGTCTGTTAAAGGTCACGTTTAGAAGTTGTCAACGTTGCTGGTTCCATTCTTATAGGCAAGCTGAACTTTAAACTTTGACCCATGTCCACAGTTAAGGAATGACTTTGACAGAGGATGGTTGTCTATTTCTCTCTCTTTCTCTCTATTTAGCTGGCTGGATGTGTAATCCTGGGCGTCTCTCTGTGGCTCCGCCATGACGAAAAAACCAGCAGCCTGATGGGGCTCAAGTTTGAAGATGAACAAGCACCCAACACCTTCTACATCAGTAAGAATTCTTGTATTTTCATTGTATCACTAAAAACCTTAGTACTTCTTTTAACTCCTCCTTTCTTCTCCTCCCTCTTCTCTGTACCCTCTGGGTTTTCCATCCATCTTTTACTAAGCAGATTTGTTGTAGTTACTGGTCCTGGAGATGCGCATAACATCAACATGCTGTAGTTTATAGCACCGTGCTTTACTTTTTAGGGAACCGTATGTAACTTTCTCACAATTGATCAAGCCACCATTTAAACTCTGAGAATATAAAACATTTAAGAAAGCCTAGGAACATTCTGTTGGAAGCCACACACACCTTTTGATTGTACTTGTCTTGGCACATTGCAGAGGTTCATCTGGCAGTGACATTAAGAATTTCCATTGTGTTACACAACTGAACACATACCGAATTCAAATCTTTAATGTACAACCAATTCCTGTTATTTTTAAAAGTCAGAGACATCTTAAAAAGGTTCCTGATTTGTTTTAAAAGATTTGGTTTATTTGGGAACAGCCTGCTTTTGTAGGTAAAAAAGGAAAATGACACCACAGACCTGTGCAGACAGGCATAATCATGGCCGCTGCATGTTTCTTTGTCCCATTATGACTGCTTTCCTTTATTCGACACCAGATTTGTGTTCATAATCTTTTTATTTTAAGCCAAGGAGACTAAACATCATGGACTACTTTAAGTTTGTGAGTGCTCCACAGGTGGACTGTCCCACCACACTCCATTTCATTCTCTGTGGGAAAATATTTGTTTGTTCAGGAGCACCGTACATCTGTTTAACAGCAAGAAGTAAAAAAAAAAAAAAAAAGGTGAAACAGCATGTCAGTTAAGTAACCATGACACTCATGATGAAGAAATGAAACTCAGCACTGGGTATTTAAATGACAACTTTTTCAATGAGGTTAAAAATACTGTGTCGAAATGACAGCTGTGTCTTGACTGTACAAAAGTTGTGTTGATATGAACTTTGCACATCATGTGGCATTGTGGTGTATGGGTTGGCACTATGGCCTCGCATCTATAGGGTCAAGGGTTCAAGTCAAGCCACGAGTCTATGTGTGTGAAGTTTGTATGTTCCCCCCCATGCTCGACATGGGTTTCCTCTAGGTACTCTGGTTTCTTCCCACTGTAAAGACATACTGTACAAATTAGGCTAATTGGTGTTTCCTCATTCCTTGTAGTGTGTATGCTTGTGTACCCTGCTATGGACTGATACCTCATCCAGGGTGTATCTGAGTCCCCTGGAATAGGCTCTGTGAACGATAAGCAGTATAGAAAGTGATTAAGTGATTACATTTTTTATGTTTATATTTTCAAATAGTTCAAAAGTGTATGTTTGCACTAAATAGAGAATAAACCCAGTTTGTGTTATTCTGAAGCACTGGATTATGGTCAAGTGGTCTCATAAGACAGTGCACTCAGAGGGCATTGGTGATTCAAGTGGTAGCCTTCTCGGCTGCAATGTTGAAGCCCTTGGTTTGGAACTTAACCCTATCCCCTGGATTTAGCACATATTAGTGCTGGTCCCAAGCCCGGATAAATGGGAGGGTTGTGTTAGGAAGGGCATCTGGCATAAAACCTGTGCCAAGTCGAATGTGCTGTGGCGACCCCTTAATGGGAGCAGCCAAAAGAACAACACATCAGTTGCACTAACTAGTCGATTCTAAACTTAATTGTAAATTGTTTTACACATACTTATCACCTACAGTATATTATAAAGATATTGTGTTACCAAACCCCTTACTGTTACTCAACAATATAAAATATTCTTACATAAGAGATAAAACACTGTCTTATCCGATCTTTGCTTCTCCAGATAAAAACATGCCATGTTAAGATTATATTTCTTTAATTATTATTATTATTAGCTTTGATTTATCAGTTTTGTTTGGGAAAAGAACAAATTACATGTATCTGATAAGGATTTGCTTAACAATTTTGCTTAATCTAATGTTTGTGCTTAGATTACAAGCCTGTTCACATTTGTAAAATTTTGTTTGCGCTAGCTGATATGTTTCCTTCATCAGGATATCCTCTAACCTTTGGGTTCCTCTCCAGAAATGCGTAAGGCTGTCCGGGGGTAGGTTTAATCTTGCGTCAATCGTTACAAAATCATCTACATTTCATCATTGCTTTACACAAGTCAGGGTTTCGTGGCATTTTTTATTTTACCGTTGCTTTGTCTGGGTTTTTTTTTTTTCTCCCCAGATTTTAATGAAATGAAACATATTTGTAAATAAGATCTTGTATGATCATCCTTAGCTGAGTAAGTAAAACTTGCTAGCAAGTTGCATGAAAATCACTTTATAAGCTAGCTATTTTGTTTTTCGGCAGTTTTAGGAGGTTTTTAAACATATTTCATAGTTATGGCTAAAGTTCTGGTTTTTTATTTATTTTAGTGTTGAGTATTTTATGATCATGTGCCTATGGTACAGCAAGTCATATGTCAGATGTTGAAAATAAAGAACTGATAAGGGCCAAGCTAACTGACTTTTTTCCCTTATAAAATATATAGGAATAAAAAAAACATCTTCCAGTGAACACGCCCTTTCTGTCCCATGACTGTGTATTTTTTCCAGACTGATAAAATATTTCCACTAACATCAGCTTTTTCATAGTTACACCATACCTCAAAGGAACTCCGAGGCACTTTCATTCACTTTTTATTTCCCTCCTACATGTCCTACCCTTTCTTTCGTTGCTGTGTTTTGGAGGAATCTTGGCATAGTTACCAGAGCCTTCCAGCATGATTACATTTCCTGCCTTATGGAAAACTCCATTCCACACACAGATCCAAACGCAAACCCAAGTCTTGTTAATTTTAGCCGTGTAGCTGAAGGAGCACGCTGCTAGTGGCAACAAGGGAAGGACTGACCATGAGTCTTGGGCAAAGAGGATCTGTGTGTTTTTTCTCCCCTTTTAGCTTCCTCTCTTTATTGGGAATAAAAAGGATTGGTTGAAAACTGAACCCCTCTATTTTCAGCGTCCTGAATTATCTCTATTGTGCACATTTAGAACAGCTCTAGTTGCTGAAAGGGGGAGCTGAGAAAGAAGGACTTGTCTAAGTTTTTTAGAAAAATGTTAAATTCCCCAGTGAGTCACTCAAGGTATTTCCTGAACATTTAAGCCTTGTAATAGCACCACTTCTACATGTGACTCAAAAAGTCATGGGTGTGGTTCATATGCTGTAAATGGAAAGCATAGAAGTGCCGGTAGTTCACACTACTATCTGTGAATCAGCTGTTGAAGTAACAGCACATTCATATCCCCAATATCTGCAAAGTAGTTTAACCAGGCCTTGACCTGTTAACCCTTAGGCTCCAGTGTGCTCATGGGGACACAGCACCTATTGTGGAACTCTGCGGGTGACTGCGCTGATGTCTGGGAACAGCTGCAGCTCACACACTAGAGAAATGGGCGGGAATGCAGGGCTAATTGTAGTTCAACCAAATATATATATATATGGGGCCTGGGAAAACCTTTTTTGATGTTCTGAAAATTACAAGTGTTTCTGAACTGAAGTATGTTTCTCTTTTGCCCATATCTTAACCACAAGTAAAGGTCTAGCATTTTAATTTCTGGTTACCCCTAAAAGTAAAAAGGAAGAAAATTGTATACAAAGATTTAGTTTGAGTTATTCTAAAATATGCCAAACCTACCTCTACATTTGTCAAGTAAATCTGATGTACTTCAAACCAGTATTATGGCCCGATTTTAAACTATTACAATTTTATTGGTAATTTTATTGATAAAGAATTTCTCTTTCCTATTTACTCTCAAAATTTAAACACGAGCATCGTCAGTGCCTCTTTACTCAGCTGATTTCCGTTAATGCTGAAATAGTTGCGGAAGTAATTGTAAAATACCTTGGTCGTATATTAGGTCATTTAATGAGCTGTACTAATGCAGAAATGTGCAATAGCAGCATTTTAATAATCATGCATCTGAAGGTTGCACCATTTGAATACTAGAAGTCCCTATTTGTGGATATTAAATATTAAATATACCGAAAACCTGAGCCAAGTAACCCGACAGCAAGATGTCCAGAGCACATTATGATAACTTATGTAGTTACACAAAAAAGAGTTTTTCAGCTTTGTGTCTATAGAATCTACCATATGCTAGAGAGAGGCCATGAAAATAAGCCATTTTAACTGACATCGGAATTATTCCCGGTTAAAATGATACTTCAGGTGCTGCTACAGAGCTCATTATCAATGAATTTACTTGAATTCGACTTGGAAATTTTTTTTTCCTGGGTTAGCTTTATTGAGGTTTTGGGGTTTACAGATGCAACATTAGATTTACAGATGCATCACCTCTTCCTCATGTGCCTGTAGATTGGTCATCTTCGGTGCCATACAGAGAAATGGACTAACAAGTGAACACACCCATCCTGGTTCATTATGGTCTATAATGTGAGTGTATTCTCTGTAAGTGTATTTGCAAAACAAAATAAAGAGCATTGAGCTGGGTCCAGGGCAGAAACCCAACTGAGTTTGCATTTGAGTAAGAAAAGCCAGACCTGTTTGTTAGAATAATTCATCTGTGTCGAGAACCACCTCAACATGTAATCCTATTACACAGACAAACAATATTAGTATCCGTAACCAGTTCACAAAGGCCGTGAAGATTGTAGGACGTGAGTACATGAGTACACTTACAAAAACCTCCAGGTAATAGAGGTTTCATGGTATTACATAGTAACTGTGAGTTCCTTGTTACAGTCAAGCAAAGTTTACACACAGCACACAGAGAATAACACAATGGAAGCCACATCTTTTGCATAGATTTGTTTGCCGCTGTACTGTATGGCACGAATGTAAATGGCGTATCGCAAATACAAGTGGTTTTCCCCTTTTTTATAAGCAAATAATCAAACATATGGTTATATTTAGGCTGACTATTTTGTTGAGTGTTAATTTTCCTTTTCTTTTTTTCAGGAATATGCCAAAACAGATATAAGACAGATTATGTAATAGGAAAGTCTAGACTCTGGAGTATGCCTCATTAGGCCAGGGGCAGTTTCTCTGCGTGATAACCAACCAAGTAAAACCCATCAGCTGATTTTAAAACCACCTATGCTTTAGTTTGCCCTTGTGCTACCATGGCAGTTCTGGCCTCTCCGGGTGTGCTGTGGTGTTTGGCACTGGGATGTTTTCCGGGGATTCTTTGGGTGCTGTGTGTTGCTCTGTGGGGCTGCCATGGATGTCTGGCGCATTCCACGGCCTTCTTGTCTGGCGCATTCCATGGATGTTCAATTGGAATGGGATCTGGATAATCCACCGCCCAGGTCAACCACCTTGAACTCTTTGCCTGCTAAGCCCCATGAGTGGCTGGCTGTGATGCACTGGGTGTTCCCGCGTTGACTATTGGGTGCTCAAGATCCTGTCACCAAAGTACTGGTTTGTAATTAATAAGAAATTAAGACAAGATGGAATTTAAAAACATCTCTCATCAGGTTTACAGTGACCGTGTACTTGATTATGATTTTTCCATTGTACTCCTCAAAACAATGATTTTACTAAGGAAAAAGACATCAGCTCAGGGTTATGTTTGGTTAGTCTTGCATGCACAGAATCTAGAGAAACCAAGCCTAGTTGGGGTGACTCAATTATCCCTAATGGGAGGAGAGTGATATATCCATAGAAACCAAATTACATGAGTGCTCCTGCTTTGTTAATGTCTCAGTCCAGCATGCATGAGAACCTCTTAGAGGAAGAATTCATACATCAGGCTAATGGGCTTCCTAAGCATTAGGCGTGAATTTCCATTCATAAATCTGTGTGAAATATTGCATTTATGAATTTAATACCGTGTACATAATCACAACCTAAACTCTATCCAAATAAATGATCATGTGAGAGATTTTATTGTGTGATAATTTTTCATGTACAATGCATGTTTAGGTATGTTAACTTAGAAGGATGGCCTCATAAGTATGAACAAGAAATTGAGCAAAACTGGAATGTATTGTGTAGTGTCTACTTAGTTGTAAAATGTGACCTTCTTTGGAAGTGCAGCTTGGAAAATGTTACTCTTGGGTGATGTGATGTGTGACCGTAAAATGTACAAGTCATGTTTGAGTTTACCGCTAACATATGGCACAATATTATATTACAACAATTGAAGGAAATTCCATGAGTTTGTGTGAAAAACATGAACAATTTAACATGAACCATTCACTCACTTACTCATCTTCTATATCGCTTTATCCTGCATTCAGGGTCGCGGGAACCTGGAGCCTATCCCAGGAGACTTAGGGCACGAGGCGGCGTACATCCTGGCACACACACATATACACACTCATTCACACACTACGGGCAAATTTTTTGGGAACGCCAATTAGCCTAACCTGCATATCTTTGGACTGTGGGAGGAAACCGGAGTACCCGGAGGAAACCCACCAAACATGGGGAGAACATGCAAACTCCATGCACACAGAGACGGGAATCGAGCCTGGCTGGGAATCAAACCCGGACCCTGGAGGTTTGAACCGTTGTACACATTGTAAATATATTTTAACATTTATTTAAGCTATGTGTAAATAATAACATAGTGATAATATTTGTTTTTTTAAACCTCAAGTGTATTGTAGAGTAATTTATAATCATAACTATATCAGATTGTCTCACATCCAGCACAAATACACATTTTAAAGGGAACATTTAAACAAGAAGTTACATTAAACAATATTAAAATCTGCATAGCAGCAAAGTTGCTGATTGGATGTTAGCGAATTATACCATAATCATTTTACAAATTTTATAAATCATGAAATAAACATCAAATCTAATCGAACACAATAATAGAACTAACGATTCTTGAAGATAAAGAGTGATTTTGTTGTGTGAAGTCTTGCAGATTTGAACTTTAACTACTTCTAATTGTTTGCTGCAAATACTCATAAAGTATAGTTATGAGGATATACCAAGAGATCCTATAATAACAGCATTGTAAGCCAACTGAATAGAGGAAGAGAATTAACTTAAACCTGAGTTATTCCAGAGGAGCGTTAGTAGAACCCACAGCGACTGTCTTTAAGCATGGGTGTGGACCTGTTGTGGTTCTCAAGGCTCTGCAGTAGCAGACACGGCAGTTTTCCTAAGAACGACAGAATCAGGGAGGTTGATCCAAATGTGTTTTGACAATTTAGTTTGATTATTCTGGATGAAATGATGCAGGAGCTCTTATCAGCTTTCTGGATTTTATTCTTATGGCCTTTTGATCTTATTTATTTAAGATTTGTGAAATAATGGCACCTATTTTCAAAGAATAGAGAATTACTAAGTATCTAAAATAAGAAGTATCTAAAAGAAGATAAGATTTTAAAATGGTCAAAAAATATGAAATATAGTACTCAGTCTGTGTTTGGTGTATGAGAGGCTTATATAAACATGACGCATAAGGTTTAAAAATTGCCACTTTCATTTGACCCTTCAGCACACTCTGCATGGGAAGGAAGAAAATTAATCACCCCTTTTTTTTCTGCTACCAGTCATTTCCTGTGACACACTCAGAGCTATACTGTAAGTCACACCTACTAAGTCATAAGTCATACACTGTAAGCCATAGGTCACATGCTAGTAGATCCATTGATGTAAAAACCTGACCACCTAAAGCAACCCCAGAACATAACTCGTGATGGGAGCATCAATCCATTCGCCTGAAGACTTTGGAAGACTCCATTATCCTTCTAGGTTTTAATAATGTGTTATACAGTTCTTAACCCCATTGTAATCATTTCAGCCATCACCTTATTTATTTATTTATTTATTCTTTGCTTGATGCAGGCCAGTATTTTGACCCTTCTGAACCATCTTTGTCACGACCACATGATATGTCTTCTCACTGCATCAGTTAGGGTTCAATAACTTGTTGCCAGCTGAGACATGTTAATCACTGCAGTAATTATCTAGTGAAAGACTCATACCTATGTGTTTAATTAAATCTGGGTGGCTGGGTAATGTGTATACACACACACAAACACACACACACACACACACATTTACTATCCAGTCATCTCACAGTAGTCCCTTCCCTAACGTTTCCTGTTTAAGCAAAAAGAATGTCCCTGCCTGTGCCACTCTTCCACTAATTGTGTAAACAGATGTGTCTGTAAAATGAGTCTCCTGGTGTTATTGAGTCATACTGTCCAACTCCAGCCCATCAAGAACCTTCTCAATATCTCCATGACCAAGCTACGAAACCATGATGTTTATCAGCTGTTGGTCTCTGTGATGCCAGATAAGGGCCTCAGTTCTCACATCAAGACATGATTTGCTGTAATGCTAAACGGCTGGTGAAGGATTTTTGTAAACCTTCAATATGTCTTTGTTTAACATTCACCTGCACTGTTTGTGATGATTCCCTAGGAGGTTTAGTTGTAAATCCCCATGCTGGTAAATAGGGTAAGAGGTTACCCACAGGAAACCCCATAAAATTTAAAAAAAAAACACAGAAACATCCTGTGAAATGATATTTGCAAACTAATATTGCAGGTAGAAGTCTTGGGATGAAAACCGGGCAGTCTTTATGATTACAGCAGCACTTCTCATTTTAAACAATATATAGTAAAAGGTTAAAGGTTGTGGTCTCAGCTAATCGGGTAGTGTTATGTGTGCTATGTCAGTGTTTTGAACATCAGAATGTCAGAAAACATTCTGTAACAGAGCGACATCATGCGTATTTAATCTTTAGCGTTTTAAAATGGCATCTTTGCAAGCCATGCAGGGCATCATCATTATATTGCTTTAATTGAATCTGAGAAGTGAAAGGCTCACGTAAGAGTTCGGTTTTAAGAGCTTTTAAAGGAGACGAGAGGAAAAGTGCATTTGTGGACGACTGCCAAAGCAGGCCGAAAGACCACACCTGTTTGAAAATTCCAGAACAAGATCAGTCTGCTTAATACGCCGGGTGCCTGTATCACGTTATGTCGATTTATTTTGATTTATTCATGTCCGTACCTGGTCACTTGTTGAATTTAAGACTTAAGCACCAAACCCGCATTAATATTACGACCAGGACAAAGTGCTTTTGTCAGGCTGTAATGCTCGCTCTTCATATCGAGCCTGTGATGTAATAAAGTACTGTAGATGGAATGAGAATGCCAGGTTATTCACATCTGGCAGCTCATTGGACTTTGGGTCAAAGGTCAGGAGAGTTTATCTTGAACACTAGCCATAGTAGGGTCACACAAACCCACATCCTCTCTAAATTCTATTCGAAGGAAGTCAGCTTCTTTAAATTTGTACACAAACTCCATCAGCAGCTCAACCAAGGGAAGTGTGTGTATACATGTGTGCCTACACAAAGGAACACTTTTCCTCAACAATCTCTGTTTTACTTCTGCTTATCACGACATACATCTTCAGCCCTGTGAATTATTACTACGGAGGGTTAAAGTAAAGGCAGAAGTTGAACGCTGTTTTCATATAAGAACAACATGGTTATATTTGGATTTTGACTCAGTCAAGAGGGAAACACCCACGTGTAGCAGTATATTACATTACCAGTACAGTATAATCAGTAGAAGATGTGGAGAGTAAGTATTCTGTCCCAAAGAGGACAGGCAAAAAAAATGCAAACAGGAAGGGGAAATATGTCATTATGCTTAAATTATACCCAACAAGGCCAAGGTCTGTAGGGCTGGACCCATGAGGGAGAGGATACCGCCTGACTAACTCTCTTTAAAAAAAAGAATAATAATAAGGCACCATTTCTAAAGTGAGCGTGTCCTTAGTTGTAGGCAGGAAGATGTCAGTATAGAATAGATGGTCTTAAACAAAACCCACCCTGAAGTTTAAAAAAAATAAAAAAATCCCCACCAACATCCAAATGCGTTTTTCTTATAAACCTTATATAAACCTTGTCTGTGGTATAATTAATAATATCGTACGTACTTGTTTGTAGATCAACTGGAGTTAAGACGTAATGGTGTACTTAACGTCACAGAAGGAAAACATAAAACCCATAAAACTCTGGTGTTAAAGAAAAAGGCAAGAGGAAAATTCCTTTTATCCCCCCTAGTAATGGCCCCTGTTTTCTGGCTAAAAAAGCCTGCAAATCTTTCTCTCTCTCTCTTTCTCTCTTTCTCTCTGCCTGCTTCACATCATCCCTTTCCACTGAGGTTGTGCTACACCCCATCTGTTTGTGTTTAAAGTCAGTAGAGTGTACACTGTCTGCTCTTTTTCTTTTTCCTTTTTAGGGAGCTTCTGTCACTTCTTTGGCTTTAGTCACTTTCTTCCTATACTTTATTATATATATTTTTTTTCGTTCATTCTCCACCACTTTTCCAGTGTCCTCATTCTTCAGAGCTAATGGTGCCTTGGGTTTTTTATTTTATTTTATTAGTCTCTATTTTTCCACACTTTGTTTATGTTGGTTATTCTCGCAACATGCCACACCCTGCTCTCTGTCTCGTGCTCTCTTTCTCCCTCTCCTTCTCCCTCTTTCTGCCTCCCTGATTGAACAGTGTTGTAATGTATGCTTTTCTCCTCTTTGAGAGATTCTTTTTTTTTTTCCCTTCTCCATGGCAGGGAGCCAAGCATCTGCTTTAAAAAAGTAATCAAGAATAGCAGCTGCATTTGGCATGAATTTTTTTTTTTGTGTGTGTGTCTGTGTGCTCTCCCTACCCCCCATGCCACACAAGGACCATTTATTGACTTTGAGGAAAGGGCCCCAACAATCACCAAGTTCTTGTGTTTTTAGTTACTCGCTCAAATCCTCTGTACTGTTTATCCTTGATCAAACAAAAAGGAAATGTTTTTACCCTCCTTTTTTCCTTTTTTTGCACGCTCACTTTGCTTGGTCACACATGCAGCAAGATCGAGGCGTCTCTTGTCTTTGTATTTATGCTCACAAATCTAGTTGGAAAAATGTTGCAGTTATAATCAGTCCCCCTGGGTAAATCATTTACTTTGTGTTTTGTTTTGTAATTTCTGACATTTTAGACTGCATACCTGATGACTAACCAAAAATCATTGCGTTTACTGTGTAATACATGAGCATATTACAATAACATTATTAAATCCCCCCACTGTTTTACGAAGGAGCTGTGGCATAAAGTTGTAGGCGTGTGGTCGTTTCAGCCAATGCACACTCAAGATTGACAAAGGCGAAGTACGGTAATGGCAATGCGTATAATGAATGTTTGATTAGCGTGATCTCCCTTTGCATTTAAGAAGTATATCGCGAAATTTAAATAGGAGCACTGGTGGCTCAGTGGTAGGTGTTTCGCCTGCCATGCGGAAGGCCCGAGTTCGGTTCCCAGCCAGTGCCCAAACCCCAGCCAAAGTCCCAGTGCCCAAACCCCAGTCCCAAGCCCGGATGAAATGGGAGGGTTGCGTCAGGAAGGGCATCCAGCATAAAAACCTGTGCCAAGTTGTAGTGCGGACTGGGTATTCCGCTGTGGCGACCCCTTGCCGGGAGCAGCCGAAAGACCAACAACAACATCGGCGAAATTTAAATCTGTTCTTCAACTCAATAGCTTACAATACCCAACCAAATTTGCTATCATAAAACTATAAAAAAAACACCCTGATATTCTTATCGTCCACTCTCTTTAGAAGTGTATAAAATTATTAACTGACGTAGTGAAAAGACCTGTTGACTGCCAATTGAGCGAATGCAAATAGCTAACTCAATGGTGAGCTTTTGTCCTTGTGAGCAGCTTGGTTCTGATATAAACAGGACATTGTGTCTCCGATAAATGCGAGAAAGATACAGAATGTGCAGGGGAAAAGAAGCAGAGTAAATAATGGTTGATGCATTGAGAGAGAGTGACAGAGAGAGAAAGAGAGAGAGAGAGAGAGAGAGAGAGAAAGTGGTTGATCGCATTGTCCAGCTGATCAGCATGCCAGTCACGCAGCACTTGCCCTGAGTGTGTCTCAGTGAGCTGTGGGCTGATGGCTGTCTGTGCTGTATGCCAGATACACAACACAATTAAGCTTCCATCCTTCATCCCTCCATCAATTTCCACCGAACGCCTCTATGCACCAGCCATCTAGACGTTGCACAGACCTTTTCGAACCTAAGGACCCAAAATCCAATTATCCCCTTAGATGACTGAAAGTTAGAGGTAGTATAAAGATGTTAACCTGTCTCCTGCCCTCTGCCTGTGCCTTGTTCTTGTTATTAAATATTGTTCATGTGAAAATTGGGATTGGAAGATGGCAATGAATGGATGATATGAGAGAGAAAGAAGGAGACAAGAAAGAAAGGCCTGTAAGAGCTTCAGGGTCCGGGAAACTGTCAACTGTTAAGTGATAATCTCTTGTCTGAACATATGTGGGTAACTGTTTTTCCATACAGTATTCTGATGCAGTACTTTGAGGCTTTTACAGTGTGGATTGAAGATTGAAGAGAAAGGAGTGGTGGTGGTGAGGGGGGGGGGGATCCTTTATCTTCATATTAAATTACTTTGCTTTTTTTTTTTCACGCTTGCAGTTTAGGTTGTATTTCTTCAGGAACCGAGGAATACGAGATGGGGGATGATCTTAACTTGTTTTTGTACTTTTTAAACGAGCCTTATAAAGCACACGTCGGATCATGTTCTTAAATGTTTATGCTTTCATTTACTAGGCTTAATGATTTTCAGCGTTACAGTATTTTTCTAGTTTTTCTCAGGTCTGGACAAGGTTGCCATGGTTACAGCACCTAGTGCAAGTGCCAAACCTCTGTAAACAGACTGAGATGTTGGAAATGTGGTTAAATTTCTATTTCTTTCCTTTCTCACTTTCCTTTTTTCCCTCTCACCATTAACACACACACACACACACACACACACACACACACACAGCCCCTGCTTTTTCTAACATGTCATATAAATATATATCAACCAAAAATAACATTTTGTTTGTCTTTGTTTTATATTGGGAGGGAAAGTAAAAGAAATAAGGAAGTGGTAATGCGAATGCTTGCAAATATGCACACTAACTTGACTTGTGTGTAAATAAAATCACTCACACTCTGCCACCTGGTGGTCACAGTGGAGTACTACACTCTCCACACTGTTGATTGTAACTATGAGCTTAAATGCTTGTGAAAGAGCCAGACATGATTTCATCAGGTATACTTAAGTTATATGTGATTAGGCACATATGACACTTTTTATTTATTTATATATAAATGTTTAACTTTCTGCTACTTATATACAAATATATTTCAATTTGGTTGACATGAAACATAAATGATGTTGGAGCAAGATTTTTAAAATAAAAAAATTGGTGACATTTGAGGAAACTAGACCTTATAGACATTATAGAGCCTGAAAAACATTATATAATAGATGATCATTTCAGACTGAAGTGCTGAAGCACGACTATCATGGAAATGGAAACACCGCCACTCAAAAATTCAATTGTAGAACATAACCACTAAAATGTTCTGGGTTAAAAAAAAAAAGAAAAAGAAATCACTATTATTGACCTGCTTTCTTTCCCTCCTGTAGGTGTCTACATCCTGATTGCTGTTGGTGCTGTGATGATGTTTGTTGGGTTCCTCGGTTGCTATGGCGCCATCCAGGAGTCTCAGTGCTTGCTGGGAACTGTGAGTCACTCATTATCCAGTCAGTTCATTCGTCATCTTCCTCACTCGGAGAGATCAAACTGCTTTCACACTTTACTCCTTAGTTTTTCACTTTTTCCTTTTTTCTCTAAGAAATATTGCAGTTAGTTAGAACATGTGCTGCAAAAAAATTACTTCAACAAAGGTCATGATCTGGACGCAAGGTGGGGGGAATTCACCATGCACACTCGTATTTACATTTCGGGGAGCAAATGCATAGCTAATTTTCCATAAAACATCCCCTACAGATATACATTTTTAAATTGTACATCACTACAAAGTGACGTACAAGATGTTTCATTAAACGTCTAACTGCATTAAACTCCCTAAATTGTTTCTTCTGTCTAAACTGTTCTAAATTACATGGTATTACAAACACATGACCCTTACTTTGCCATCATTGATGCCAGAACACATAATTTTAAACTGTCTGGTTTTCACATAAATACATTTTTAGTTAATATATGATCTTTAACCTCATGCCACTATTGGCTGATGGTCATGAAAAGACAATCTTTAATGGTCAGATATAACAGCACCGCAGTCATGTGCCTGTTTTTATACAAAATGCTGCCTTCCAAAACCAACATTCAAACCCTGGGACCCTGAAGTTAACAGAGCTGATATTCTAAAGCGGAATAAGTGGAAATATAAAGAGAAACGTACGAGACATACAGGACTGTCCATCACATCCATAGTTTAAGGTCCTTATATTTTGGCTACATAGTCTCTTAAGAAATTAGAAATACTTTCACCCCTATTAATTTTTTATTAATACCAGATGTGGAAGGAGGTGTATTATAAAAATATCTGGTAAAATAAACAAACAAATCATCATCTGTTGATAATAAATGAAGTTTGTGGAACCCTTGTATAAAAGCAATATCACACGTCACGCTGGATATCAGCACGGCTGTGATATCTTTAGTACCCCGTGCCTATGATCGCATCACATCTATTTGGATAAGCAGCACAATAGCACTCCCTTTTGTATGATATTGCTTAAGAAACTTAAAAAAAAAAAAAAAACGGAAATCGTGAGTGTTAAAAAATCAAACCTGTTTGTATACCACATTATATAGGCTAGTGCACATCAGCTGTAGCCTGCTTTGGTCAGATTTAACATATAGTATAGAGTGACTTCCCACAAATTGCTAAATTTACATTTTTGAAATCAAATGTAAATTTTTCTTTTACTACTTTCTGTCATGCTATTTTTTATAAATTTAATTATAGTTACCACATAGTGGTGGACAAATGTAATTTTACTTGATCTTGTAAACCAGTATCTAAGGAACCTGCACCTGTACAGTAGAGGGCAAAGACTGCACTGTAAGATATCAGAATAATTTTAATAATAATGTCATGTTAGAAGAAAATGCTAATAATATAGCTGCTTTTTCAGTGAGGTTACTAATAGAGCTACTGGTCTAGCCAGTAAATGCAATTTTTTTCACTTTTTCACAATAACATACTGTGACTTTCGTGCATAGCAACAATCCAGTTGTGTTGATCCTTCTTTTATGGACCATATTAAAAATGGAAATGTGAAATCGCAACGGTATGAACGCAGTAGATTCTTCATGGTTACTTATCATGAATAACATTTTAACTGTTGGAGATTTAAGCTCAGGTAGGGTGTTGTATATGAAAACGTAGAGAATACGTTATCACTCTGATTTCTCTCCTTCCCAGTTCTTCGCCTGCCTGGTTATCCTGTTTGCCTGTGAGGTTGCTGCTGGTATCTTGGGATTTATCCACAAAGACAAGGTGATTGGAAATTTTTGATAATGTATATACTTTATGTACGTCTTCTAAATGCATTTCCCATGAACATGTTGGTTCCATGCACTAGTTGTAATCTAAAACCATGCCTCCTTCACTTTACATGCACAGCTTCCAGATTTCCAGAAAGTTTGATACATTATCATTCTTTACTTCTTGCAGGTTTATAAAGAAATGACCGGCTTCTATGACACTGTGTATGAACGAGGCACGACGACGTCCCAGGGTGAGAAGAGAGAGGCTGCGGCTGCCATCCTGAAGGTCTTCCACGAGACTGTGAGTTCACCTAATGTCACGTCTTACATACGCATGTTAGAACTCAAAGTAAAATAAACATTTTTACTGATCAGGAGATTATAACAGAAATTTGGTGTTACAGGGGTTTGTAATTATACAAAAAAATAATTAAACCAGCGAAGAAATATATTTCATGATATTTTATAATGTAGAGTAATTTAGCATGAAGTCGGAACTATATGTCCATATCCTCCAGCCTTTTGCAATTTTGTTTAAAAGGCTCCACTTTTTGTTTAAAAGGTTTATTACTTCAAATCAATCAAGAAACAATGGATTTGTCGTACACCCCTTTTTGCACTTACACTTATGTTTCATTTGATAAAAAAAAAGAAAAGAAAACTGCATTACTCCTATCAGTATTCCATACATATAGCTCTCAAAAGTGCGTGCTTGCTTGCGCATTTGCATACAAATCCACACACACACACACTCACACGATTTTTATTAATGCATAAGTAAAATATTAAGTCATGTGACACGTTATGTACTTGCCAGTCCTCACGTATATAGCTTAAGTGGTTATTTTTGCACCAAACGCTATGTGACATATTGACCTTATGTAATATAAAATTTCTTTGCCTTTTAGCTACAATGCTGTGGCAGGAATGGCTGGGAGGCAAATTTCAGTATCCTTACAAAAACTGATGATCTGTGCCCAAAATCAGAAGGCCAGTGGATTCGTCAGGTAAACCCTGTCTATACGCATAACATTTTCTCATTAGGTTTTTACTTAAAATGATCACTCTGGAAGTCTCTCAACTAGTTTAGTTTGTGTTGTAGTTTTCATGGAAAATGTGAAAAATATAAAGATGTGTTTGGCTTCTAGTAGTTTACCTCAGAATCACAAGAAATGTGTAATACTTTTAACGTCTATTGTTTAAACAATTATACACATTTTTTAGGTAAAACAATTTGTATGCCATGAAAAATAATCCCAAAATGAACGGTTTATATACATTACCAGGCAAAAGTTTGGACACACCTTCGAATTCCATGATCTTTTCCAGATTTTCTTTCTTTCTTTCTACACTGTAAAACAATGCTGAAGGTGTCCAAAATATGCAATAATCTCAATGTAAAAGCTGATATTGCGATGTGTCTGCTACTTATGGTAGCTACTCGGTAAAGTCTTCATAATGGCTTTAATGTGCTTTTTTAATAATCACCAAACACTTCAAGTCATGTCATGCATACATATGTTCAAACAACAAAAAAATTTACTTTCAATTTCTGCATCTTTCAATTTACTTTGTACCTTTACAGTTCCCAAATGTTCCCAAACGATGTATATATTCCAAAGATTTTATATGTCTTATTTTATGTGTACGGAAAAATCTTTTCAATAAATTCAGCATGAGCTCAATGCATCTTTAATTTTTGATCACGTACACTGGATTATGTCTAACCAAACCACTATATTGTTTCTCAGGGCTGTCATTCCAAAATTAAGGAGCTCTTCAGCGAAAAGGTCTACCTGATTGGTATTGCTGCCTTGGTTGTTGCTGTCATTCTGGTGAGTAGTCTCTGCTAAAGAATTCATTAGAGATCAGACCTTTGTAATGCAAAAATGGTACAATTGCTGCTCAATTGTAATCACACAGTATAAAACCAGATTAGAGAGGGCTTTCGGGGTGGGAGAAAAGTAAGGCGATAACCCCAAAACAGAAATCATGCCATGATGCCACAGTCATCTGCACTCATTTCCAGTGCTTCCTGGGTGGGAGGGATGGCATACAGTACTCAGCACAGGGTATTTGTGGGCAACTACTCTATGAGGTCATGTATGTTGAAGAGAGCAGAAAGCTCTTTCCTCCCAGTGTAATGCCCTGCCCGGTGAGGCAGCAGTGGGGAAAAGATGTGACTGGCTGTCTTCGTGTTTCTCAGACGAGCCTATTACCTTGTACACTCCACAGCCGGTAGCTGTTCTATTATAATGAAAAGCTGATTTGATGATTTCCCTAGATCTTGTTTAAGCATTAATTTAATTTACTTATGAGGAACATTTTATCTTTTTTTTTTTTTATTTTACTATTTTTTTTTTCCCCTGATTTTTCTCCCTAATTTAGTAATGTCCAATTCCTCCAAGTCACTAGGGGACTCCCACTGCCACTCAGTCGGGAGGGCCGCAGACTATCACATGTTTCCTCCAACCCACGTGATGTCACCGACCATCTTTACGAACTGTTCGCTCACGCACCGCCTGGGGCGGAGCAACACACTCAGAGGACAGCGCTATGCTTACGTGAGCACACAGACGCCCCTGATTGGCTTGTAGAGCCGTGATTAATGTGGGAGCACGAAGTACCTCTCATCCCTCCCCTCTGAGAGAGCTCGGCCAATCAGCTCTCTCTAAGCCTCCGGCTGAGAGAGGTTGCAGCATCACCCGGGGATCGAAGCAGTGATCTCCGGATGATAGGGCGAGCACTTTACCATTGCGCAACATTTTACCATTTTAATCCTTATTATCTAATTGTCTGTCCGATTTTACCTTTGTGAGCCGTTGTGAATGAATTTTCTCTTATCATTTTTATTTGCTCTTTTTTTTTTAAGATCTTCGAGATGATCTTCAGCATGGTGCTCTGCTGCGGAATCCGGAACAGCCCTGTATACTGAAAGGAGATTAGCTGAAGCAGGCTGTGTGTTTGTGTGTGGCATCTGGAGATACCAGTCAATGAAGTTGAAGGAAAACTTACTCTCCTGATTAATTTTTGTACCTACCCTAATTTCCTAATGTAGTCATTTTGTCTTAGGGAACAAATGATTTTATTCTCTGGTTTGTTTTGTTAATATGATACTCTTGATTGTCACTGTCTGCAGTTGTGTATGCTGCATACTCATTGTTGAGGAAACATTGACCATGTAGACAATGGCAGACTAGGACAGAATTATTAGATGCTTACACACATACACAACTTAAAAAACAAATTGAATATGTAAAACACATTGGCCAATTCCGTTCTGTTTTTTTTTTTTGTAGTAGTAGTAGTGTTAACAGTAAGGATATCACTATTGCTATCGGGTTCTTATATTCTTTTATTATGTATGTAAGACTTTATTTGTTTCTTTGGTATGTAAAAGAAACTGTATATATTTGCAGCCTTTTGGCTTTCCGGCATGGATATTGTAATTGAACAGCCCTATGGACCTTCTTTTCTGAATGTGCTTATACGTTTTCTCAAAAAGTCAACCACTAAGAAACAGTATTAGTGAAAAGAAAGAAGGTCAGACCTTAAAACGTGAATATTAAAGTTAAATTCTTGTACCTTGGTGTAACCTAAGTATGTAATGCCGTGTAGCCTTGGCTTCCCTTGTGCCATATGCTTTGGGCCAGCCAACTGCCAGAAACATAGATGTTACAAGCATGATCATGCTTTGAAATCCTAGCAAGTCTTTAGAAATAAAATAAAATGTCTTCTAATGCTATTGCTGTGACTAATGCTTGCCCGCATGTTCTTCCCTGATGGAGGTTGGAAACCACCAGAATAGTTCGCATAGCTTTGCCTTGACTGCTGGTGTTCCTTTGACCTCTGACCCCAGGCCACCCTCACACTCTGACTAACCCAAGCCAAAGCTCTTATATGCACCTCCCAGCCTTATTGACCGAATGCCCTATCCTTTAGAAGTTGAGACTGCATTATTTAGTATGTCCTGTTGATTCCTAGAGGAACTTATATATTGTACACTATATTCTGTATCCATTTGATGGAATGCTGTGCTTTAAGAAAAAAAGGATAAAAGATGTTAGTATTATTTTAATTACTTCATGCTGGCAGTTTCTTAACATAACAATCACAACATCATAGTCTACTTGAGTGTACTGTAAGGCTCTGGTGTGCGAGTGTGTGTTCGTGGAAAAATCTAGTTTAAAGGAGTCAACCTCACTGCCACTGCCAATAACAACCTTTACTGTACTTCCTCTTCCCACCACAAGGTGTCGCCCAAATAACACAATTCATTATCCATCATCCACTATCTATTAATTCCTTTAATATCACTTGAAGAACTACACTTATTCACTACGTAAAATGAGTCCACACCTGTTTTTAAGTCATCACATACACGCACACACACTATTTACATTACCTTCAAACAAGCTGTAATTGTCACTTAATGCCTATGCTAATATGCTGATAAAATGTCTTATAATATGTACAGCTATATATTATTATACTAACGACTATGTAAAGGCATTGTGATATCTTTTTTCTGGTACTTTAAATAAAGGACAGAGATTACAGTGAAAGCCATTGTGAAGGCATTTGCAATCCTTGCAGACCAACAGAAGGAGACCGACATCAGCTTGATAATAACAGATAGGAATTACATGAAGGAAAACGATGGAATTTGTACTTATGAGCTATCATTGGAACAATTTTGCTTTTAGTTTTCCATTTAGTTTACTGGCAACTTTCACTCCAATTCCTGTCCTGGTTCACCTGGTTTATATAGTTTTTGGTTCTTTTTTGTTGCCCGAATACTTAGGGATTAAATGTATTTTACAAATAAAATGTCTGTCATGTGTTCTTTGTTTCAACTGCAAATCACAGCCTACCAGATAGCCACTACTACACTCTATGGCCAAGCATATGTGGACCCCCAACCATGACATTCATATGTGCTTACTGAATATTCTAATTCAAAGATGATACTCCCCTTTTTTGGTACTAACAGCCTAAACTGTTTTGGGAAGAGTTTCTACTAG
This sequence comes from Leiocassis micropogon, assembly GCA_028565275.1. Lineage (NCBI taxonomy): Eukaryota > Metazoa > Chordata > Actinopteri > Siluriformes > Bagridae > Leiocassis > Leiocassis micropogon. Next base: position 6,385,173 of record JAOVVA010000037.1, on the reverse strand, counting down.
ATTTGTATGTTGGGTACTCAGAGCTTGGCACACAGTCAACATTTCATCCCAAAAGTATTCAGTATGGTCAAGGTCAGGGCTCTGTGCAGACCTCTTGAGTTTTTCCACACCAACACTGGTAAACCATTTCATGTGGAAACAGGTTTGGGCATCTCCGTTAAAGTGAGGAGAAATATTATAATTGTATAGATGACAAAAACAGTCATGAACAAATGTGCCTTTTAGCTTTGTAGCAACATATACTGGTGTGATAGCAAGGGGTCCACATTTTTTTGGCCATGTAGTGTATATAATATGCTGGATTTATCATAGAAAAAGATAAAAAATGTACAATGTAGATCATTTAGGATGAAATATCCTAAACATTTAGGATTATCATTTGGATTTATGGACTTAATTTAATTATTAGATTTTAGCCCTAAGCATTTGTTTTATGTGGTCAGGTTAAAGCATTGTTAACTTCAAAATGTAAAAAATATATATATAAAAAGAAAGCAAGCAAAATTTAAAAACATGTTTAATTGAAACTTAGCCCCCAATAGTTTTTTTGTCACTACTAGGGAAATATATTGAAATATTAAATATTTTTCAAATATGATTCATACACTACAAATGTAACAGATTATTTTATTTTTTTGCCAAAGTTTTTTTTTTTATATGTATGCCTGTTATAACTTGATGTATTTGTATATTCATTGTTTTCAAACATTTAATATGCTCTTTTACTTGTTCAAGATACTGGACTTTAAAGGGCTACGTCATTAACCCCCTACCCACCCCCCCCCCCCCCCCCCCGCTC
>JAOVVA010000037.1:6364012-6384274 GCA_028565275.1 Leiocassis micropogon | reverse complement strand
TATATATGATACATACATCATGATGATATATATATATGTATGTATATGTATATATGTGTGTGTGTATATATATATATATATATATATCCTTCAGAAAAATTCACAATCATAATACTGTTCTTTAAAACAAAAAAAAGAATAAAAAAAAATTACTCAAAAACTGTCCTAATATAAATACATTTCAATTGAACACATGGTCTGGTTGTTTCTTATTACATGGAAACTTATTTCTTGTATGTTGTTATCACACGTGCTACAGATTGAGACTAATAAAAAAAAAAAAGAGATTTCTTCTGTTAAATATACATGGTCTTATCATTATAACGGTTTGCTGTTGCTCTAGAACCCACGTGTGCATCAGGTTGCTGGAGATTTTTCATCACGCTCAGCTGTGGAAATGGGCACGCATCGCAGAATCAGCATTGGCACCCCCGTGCCCGCTGTTGTGGGCCACGCATACAAATATTATGGTGACACTCATAATGGAGGGCACTATATTGGCCAGGTAAATCGAGTGGAGCAGGAAGCAGGTTTGCCATTAATGCAAGGGCAGCATTCTCCCAGTGGCAACTGGATGAATCAGGAAGGTATGACCTCCTCTGAGCATCGCTCCTACTATGGCCATAGCCCATTGTCCAGTGTGGCGCCTATGAGACGCAGCCTCAGTGGTACGCTAGTGCATGAAGGTGTTGGCAGAGGATGGAATGAGGCAGATCTTGCTTATCAGTATTCTTCAAAAGGACCAGCCCATCGTACCCTGATGCGAATGAATAACCGACAGACACAGCACCAGAGGATGGGCAACAGCACTATTCAGTGGCAGCAGGCATCTGCTGGGGGCAGCACAATGATGGCTGGAGGGCAGTATCCTGGTTCAATAAGGCGAGCAGGTTCAGTGCACAGCCTGAAGAGCGTGGGCCGAGGAGTGGACGTGTCCGATGCGATGGCGGATGGCAGGGACATTTCTGGAGGGTGAGGCCCTACCCTACAGCTTCTAGCATATTGATTCATGATGTAATAATTATACACTAACTTGCCAAAGAAAAGCATTTAGTAGGGATGGGAATCAGCAGTCACCAACTAATGCGGTATTATCATGATACCTAGGTGTTGATTTGATTAATATTACGGTTCTATAATTATCACAAGTTTGTAGATATCCCAATTTAATTTTACATTTTTTTTTAAGTTGTCATAACTTGAAAGTTTCATAACATAACTTCATTCAAGCACAATTCACAATTGAATTGATCACGAGTAATTAAATACTGTATAGCCCTTTCCATCTATTATTTTTCTCACTTAAAAACCAGGGCACAATTTGAACAGTATAAACTTCAAATAAAATTTTATACAGTTTGAGTTCAAATATATAATTTACTCCTACCGCATGGGATTTTAGTATGAGAATAGTTTAGACCCTCTGTACTATTATAAAGAAACTGACATTTTATAACTTAAATGCCTCCAATTGTGAGCATGCAGCCACACACAGCTTCAAACGCAGGCTGGTGTTGGCGACACATAGTGTTTTGAGACTGGTGTAAGAGTGTGGGTTTCAGGATTAATTTGTTTGCAGAGTCTGCAGAAAATGGCAGATTGGAGGCTTTTTTTTTTAAATGTGCACAACTTGTTTGATAATGTAACACAATAAAAATGTGTTTCTGTTGAACCACTCAGAAACTCATGCACTTAGCACTGAATCGGTTATGTCCAATTTGATCTGAAAAACAGCCTGTTCCGTTCAGTGCATCTTTATTATAAATGGAATAAATCGAGTTTGGAGTCAATATGGCGATACATTTTCCCCCATCTCTAGCATTTAGTATTCTAATTAATGTAGTGGTAATTTCCTTATGCTAATAAGTGGATACTAGCTTTCAGTTTTCTTCACTCATTGGTCAAACTGTTAAATTAATAGCTATTTACTGTAGCTTTCCACATTACAAATATCTATCTACTTGTTTGAATCTTGAACATAGAATAAAATAATGGCCTAATGGAAACTGAACTGATCTGTGATAATTTACCCATGACCTTTTCCATGATATTTTTCCTGCTCTTCCTGTGTTTGTCCCATGGTCAGAATGCACAGCCTGGACATATCCACTGCAGTTAGTTATCTCAGCTCAACAGATGTTGCCTTGCAAATGCTTGGTGCTGCCCACATTCAGCATCAGTGTTACCACAGCAATGACGCCAAGGACCTGGTAAACAAATCCTTATAATATCCTTATATATAATCACAATAAAAGACGGTTCTGTGATAAATAGTATCCATAATTATATGTATAAGTCTTTTGGGGCTACATTACTGTATTTGTTTGTATGTATTATATATAATTTCTAACAACATCAGATAATGAGATTTATTAAATGTCGCTTTTCAGAAGAGCAAGTCCTATAAAAAAGATAAAAGAAAATATATAATGCATTTCACACAAGCAACCAGAAGTAATATTTACCATTTTTTTAACACATAATTATTCTCATTAGAGTTTTTAGTAGTAAGGTACTATTTTTTTCAAATGTGTGTGAATGTTAATTCTTTTTTATGTTAAAATTGTTAAAATATGCAAATTGTCACTCTAGATATCACTATAAATCCTGTGCAGAAGACATCAGGTAGCATGACGAACACTCTTTCTACAGTTGTGTAAACGTTTAAGAAAGTGAACTGTAGAAGACAACCGGTACTCATTGTTGGCCCATTGTCTTTAGTTTCATTCTCATGAAGCTCCATCTGTTTAGAAGCAACACTACAAACAAAGGTTTGAAACAAAAAAAGGTCTCTAATTTTCTCCAAACGTGGAGTTAAATTAAATTAGAATGCTTTTGAACCCATTGAGCCCATCCCGTTACCATCCATGTGCACAAATCTTTACCATCCATGTGCACAAATCTCCGCTCTCAAACTTCTCATGCGGACTTAGAGTTTTGCTTAGCAAGGACTGCCATGACCTCACTTTCTCAATCACTTCGGCATTCAACTGCTTGGAAGCCTGGTTACATAAACAAGCAACAGCAGGTGTGTATAAAATGACTGACAATTGGCCAATAAAAATGCACATAAGTATCCCTGAAATTCCACAATCTCGTAAACAGATGTTCCAGATTTTTTTTTTTTTCAGCTGTATAATGTGCTTGTGCTTATTTAATGTGAGAAATAAAAAATGTGGCACTTTAAAAACCAAAATCTAATTTTCCTCCCTGGTATATCTAATCTAATTAGAAATTGGATTTTAATGTAAAAAAAAAATTATATGCAAAATTAAAACCCTTAATAATTAATTATAATAAGTAATAATTTTGCATGCTTCGAGAAAAAAATATGAACTAGGAAAAAATATCATTAAATATGAAGATTTTTTTTCTTGATCTTACAAGACATTCTTTCCACGAATAGTTTTATTTTGGTTGTTGTTTAAACATATGTTCTATTGTTTAGCTCGAGACTCAAGCCATATTTACGGAATGCTTTTCCTCTGTCCATAATCGTAATCCAGAGACTCTAAGAGTGGAAAACATTCCGTGACTGAGAGCACATGATAGCAGAAAACTAGCCAAAACTTTTTTTCATCCTTTTTAAGCTGCAGCTGTTTGGCACCAGTGCTGCACTGCTGGTGTTCAACAGTGGCAAATCAGGCTCTGTGAAGTGAAGCGTTCAAAGACAGCTTTAGTACAGCAGCCATTGGGAGACGACTCATTCTTCTGACTAAGTTTAGGATTATATACAGTTAAAAACATGGTCAATTTAAACATTCTCTGTACATTTGTTCACAATCAAAGGTACGAAATCTGAAGGGTATACCTGCACTGGTGCAGCTATACAGCAGTGAGAACCAGGAAGTGCAACGGTACGCTACAGGAGCCACACGCAACCTCATCTATGAGAATATGGAAAACAAGACAGCGTTGATTGAGGCTGGTGGTATCAGCAAATTGGTCTCTGCATTAAAAGAGCCAGATGATGAACTTCGCAAGAATGTTACAGGTATAACCTGTTGTACATGGCACTAAAATATATTGTAGCAAATCAAAATATTTTAAATATGGGCAAGTTTGTTCAACCTGTTTTCACTAGCTTGTATTAGATTGGACTACATGGGCTGCCTTCATTCCCCATGCTCCTCAATGTTCACCAGTTTTTCTTACTTTGACCACTTTTGGTAGATCCTGACCACTACAGCCCAAAACAGCTGCAGTTTTGTAGTCGCTACCCATCATAATTCGTCCTATGTCAAAGTGCTTAAATCCTCACACTTGCTCATTTTTTCTGCCTCTAACACATCAACTTCAGACACAAAGTGTTCACTTGCTGCCTGATATATCCCACCCACTTCCAGGCGCCTGTAATTATTGTGCATGGGCCGAATTGTGATGCGTGATGTAATGGGTCAGAGCAACTCTAAAAACCTGCCGAAAGTGATTCAAGGAAGGAAAACCGGTGACAGGGTCATGAGCAGCCAAGGCTCATGTGGGTAGTGAAGGCTGGCTTATGTAGTTTGAGCCAATAAAAGCTACTACGTATATATAAAATTGTTAAAAAGGTTAATAATGGCTCAAATGTTAATGATGGCTCAACATCACATAGCTGTTTTGGTGACAAGAGAGTACTCAATATTAGGCAGGTGGTCATAATATAATGGCTGTCCAGTATATTTGGTTTATTGTAATCTTATAGTAAGACATACCTATGAAATATAAAAATGTTCAAAGTATTTCACTTGAAAAATACTGGTCTGGGGGGAAAAAGCATTGCTGACATGAAACAAGTTTCACCATTGCTTTCAGTGTTGCAGGGAGGATGAACTCTAAAGTAAACTTCCTTCCTGATATGTTATCAGTTACCTCCAACAAATTGGCATAGTGCAGCTACTGGCTACTATTCAACATATTATTTTTTTTCACGCACGTAGAGAAAGAATTGGAATATTTAAAAGGTATACTGAGAAAAGTACCGACAGCTAGATAGAGTAATGTTCTTTTTAGTTTTGGTAACCAGCTTGCTGTAAGTAGAAGACTGTGTGTATCCTGAGAAAGGCAAAAGTGAGAGAAGAAAGTGAGAAAGAAAGGGAGAGATTGAAAATGGTCAGATTGTCCTCTGGACACATTCCAGCTCTGTAGTCCTGTGAGACTGGGGCCATTTCCCCACCCTACAGATCCTTTGTGCCTGTGTAACTCCCCCTTTCTCCACCCACACACAATAAACCGGGCTTAAAATTCTTTGCCTCTCTGTCCTTGGTTGCCAGGAGATATAGCGGCATTTTATGTCCTGGTGTCTTATCTACTGTAGTACTGTAGTTCACTGTAGGTGAAAATCCGGCTATTGCCATAAAGATTGCCATGATTACATGAAAATGAATGTTGCAAGATACCAAAATGTATCTTACATTGAGATAGTTTTTTAATATAGGAATTTCTATAGAAAGGAATAAACCTTTCTATTTTTTCTCTCTCTCTATAGGCATTTTGTGGAACTTGTCATCAAAAGACAGTTTGAAGGAGAAGTTGGCAAGGGAGTGCCTAGCCGAGCTGACCGAGCGTGTACTGATCCCTCTGTCAGGAGGTGGAGATTCTGCAGTTATCCAGCAAAGCCAGTCTGAAACTGACATATTCTTCAACACTACAGGCTGCCTTAGGTACAAACACAAACACAACGTACGGCTGAGTGCAAACAAACAAAGAACTCCTGGTGTCTGGCTCACCTACAAAACTAGTCTTTTTTCCCCTTTTAATGCATAAAGTGCATGAAAAAAATAATTAAAAAACTCTTAACATCCATAATGTTTTTTGATGGTGAATACAGTGTATTGTAAGAGTCCATTTTAAGGAAGTTATTTAGTGTGAAGTTCATAATTAAAAAAATAATGCACAATTTATATTCCAATGTTAAAAAAGCTACAAAAGAATGCACATTTATTTATTTGGCATATTAAAACATTTAATTAATTAATTAATTTAGTTTATATATATTAGTGGTTAACACAGGCGCCATGCACCTCCAGGGTCTGGGTTCAATTCCCACCTCTGTGAGCATGGAGGTTGCATGTTTTCCCTATGCTTGGTGGGTTTCCTCCGGGTACTCTGTTTTTTCTCCCACATTTCTCCCAAAGACATGCAGTTTAGGCTTTGTGGCTTTCGAAAAAAGTGCCCGTAGTGCATGAATGAATGTGTGTGTGTATACTGTATGTGTGTGTACGTATATGTGTGTGCCCTGCAATGGATTGACACCCTGTCCAGGGTGTACCTCGCCTCGTGCCCTAAATCTCCAGGGATAGGCTCCAGGCTCCCCTCGACCCTGTATACAGGATAAAGCGGTATAGACGATGAGTGTGTGAGTGACAGTGGATGTCAAAAGTCTTATTTTTACACATTTTTGAAACATTTAAAACAAAGAAGTTATTAAGAGTACAATGAGGAAGAAATATTCAACCTTCTGTGTGATTTCTGGGTCACTAATCAAATTTGACATTGACCATGTAAATTATTTTGTACTGTACAAAAAGTCAGATTTTCTTTTTGAGTCATACCTCTTTTGTAGAAATACCTGTCCGGTGGCTTTAATCTAACATCGATGGTCAGATTTTACACAAATCTTTGGAGAGCCTTTGGAGAGTTCATGCCTGCTCTAGCTCTTATTAAAGCAAAATGTTTTCAAGTTGTCAAATGTTGTCAAGTTGTCCACCGTATATAAATATGAAGAAGAATCCAGGATGTAAATGGAGTGTAATCATTTTTAGATGTTTGTTCAAAGTGTTCAGAGAAACAGGATATCCACACCTTAAATAGGCCTCAGATCACTTTGCTTGCACAGCTGACAAGCTGTTTGTGTGTGTGTGTGTGTGTGTGTGTGTGTGTGTGTACGTATGTGTTTACAAGATTCACAAGATTAGGCAAAGCATGTTGATTTTAATTCATATCCATTAAATTATCTGCTTTGCATTACTTGAAATAAAACATAAACCTCTGTATGATGTGTATCATTTAAGCATTTAATGTGTCCATTGAATATACGTTATCCTGTCTCCTCCCCTCCCCACGGTAGAAACCTGAGCTCTGTGAACGGGAGGACCAGGCAGCAGATGAGAGAGACTCGTGGCCTTGTAGACTCTCTCGTAGGATACATAAAGAACTCTCTGCATGAGGGAAAGGCTGAGGACAAGGTCAGGTCTGAGAATCTGAATCTATGATCATATCGATCAGAAGTCTATGACCAAAGTGTTGCATCTGCCTGAGCTATTATCTTTTAGAGAAAAAAGTTTCAAGAATACCTGTGTAATTAAACTCACTTTTCCTTAAGCGATGTAATGTGAAGTAAAAAAGGAATATCAAGTAAAAAATAAAGTCAATTAATTGTAGTAATAATAATAATAATAATAATAAACTCTTTCTTTGTTGGTCCTCACAATGCAGGGTGTAGAGAACTGTGTGTGTGTCCTGAGAAACCTGTCCTACCAGCTGTATTCTGAGATCCCCATATCTGTGCGACAGCGTTTGGACGGTCCAACCCGAGCTCAAGGCACACAACGTAGCGACGCGATTGGCTGCTTTACTCCACAGAGCAAGAAGACAAAGGACGTAAGTAACATCCTTGTAGGAAAAAAAACCCCAAAACAAATAAAAACATGCAAATGTTGCATAATAAAGCATTAAATTTTGCCTCTATGTAAAAATGTTCATTTATACAGTATAGGTTTACATAAGTACTTAATCCATTAATTATAATTCATTTTATTAGTCGTACTTGTTTCTGCCTTGCAGAGGAGGAACCATGAGCTGGCCACATTGTCTGAGGTTGCTCGAGTACCGAAGGGGGCTGAATGGCTTTGGCATCCCCAGATAGTTGGGTTGTATAACCAAGTTCTGCAAAACTACGACTTGAGTCACACTATCCGCGAGGCTGCAGCTGGGGCCTTACAGAACATCACAGCAGGAGAAGGCCGGGTCAGACATCACTCCACAGCTTAACTTAAATTGCTGAGAATTCCCTTCTGCACTTCCTTTTTACTAATTAATCCTTTAATCTGTCATATTTATATGGAACCTCAATCCTGAATACCTTACATATTCATCTTTATAATAAACATATGATCTTCAGTCATGTCCAAGAGTTGGCTTATACAATTTTTTTGTTGTTTCGCATTGAATTACAGTTTCCTACATTACCAACAATGCACCTCAACTACCTGCTCATATTGGCACCTGTAAGAATAGCCCTTGCTTCATCTCTCAATAAAGAGAGTGATGCAACAGCACTGTGGTCTTTAAATGCTGCTTAAACAGATCAGTTTCCAAAGCAACATATTTAATTGTAATGCCTCCATTGAGTCCATTGTGTTTGTCCTCTTTTAAATTGCTAAGAAGCCAAGCCAAATTACTGCTTGTCAGGACAGCTATTTACATTGCATCCTGTAATTGTTAATGCAGTATGTTGTATTAAAAGGTTGATATGGAATTGAACATCACTTGGAAAATGAGAAGTGAGAAATATTTTAGAAATAAAGCATTTGGTCTTTCGTTTTTTAGCACTAATATCAAAAACTCACTATTAACCCTAAAGTTTAAAATGGTTCTGTTAAACATCATTGTTAATGTGCTACCAATATCCCCCTGTGACTCCAGCACGGCATATGACTGCTAACTTCTCATGGGAAAAATAAAACACAATCCCTGAGATGCTTTTCTGCTCTCCACAGTTATCAAGAGTGATTAGATTAGTAATCATGCTAAAACCAGCTCAAATCTGTCCAGACTGTTTCATTAACCTTAAGGCATAATTGCCATTCATTAGAGGTTTCATGGGGTGTTGCACCATTTTGTGTAACCTATCGAGACTTCCTTTTAAGGTGTCATTGAATCAGTGTTAATGTTTATTCAGTGGAAGTTGCTTTTGAACGCCTTTTGCAGTTCAAATGTGCATTACAGATTCAAATTTCCAAATATTCCAAGACAGCATGGTATCCTGCTAGCAAGAGATCTCTCTTTAACATTAGCAGATCAAATGGATAATATATTTGGTCTAGTAGCAGGAAACTGTTCTTTGAGCATTTTGTGAATGCAAAAAAAAAAATGCTGTTCTATCTAAAACAAAGAAAGTCTTCTTAACTTTAACAGAGGTTTCAAAAGTATTTTTAGGGTGTGATTTTATTTGGGGGAATGTTGTCCTGAAAGTAGTCAAAAAGCAAGAATTACCTACTTTCCTCCACACCCCAAAACACATTTTTGGCATTCCTGCTTCCTTGACCTTCACTTCTGTTTTTTTTCAAGGTTTTTCTCAGTTTATTGTTTCTTTCACTTCTTATCTCTAGATCTGCCTTGTCAGTTTTTCATCCTCATTTGAGAAGGTTACCCTAATTACCCCTGTCCTAAGATGTTTCTCTTTCTAATCAGTTCTCTCATCTCTCAATCTGTGTGTCTCAGTGGGCGTCAGTGCTGAGTCGTGTAGCTCTGGAACAGGAGCGGATGCTTCCTGTGATTCTGGATCAGTTGAGAACCCCAACTGACGCTGAGCTGCGTTCTCTCACCGGCCTGTTGAGGAATCTGTCACGGCACTCCAAGGACAAAGCAGATATGGGTCAGTGCCAGGCACCAGTGGATGTGTGAAATTCCAGAATAGATTAAGACCTCTGGTTTTTGCTTGGCACTGTTTAATTTGCTTGCAGCAAAGATCATAAAAAATGGATCATTAAAAAGCCATTGTAAAAGTAGCTATTTTTCCTTTACCTTAAATATGGGAAATGGGCAAAAACTAATAATAAATAAATTATTATTAATTTGTACAAAAACACTTTTCCTTCTTCTTTTTTTTTTTTTTTTTTTTTTTTAACTTACAATAATGGGACCAGTCCTGTTCTGTCCACGTTCTCATTCCCTTTCTTTTGGCGGTTTTACTCAGAGTTCAGCAATGTGCTTATTACACAATTCTGTGCTTTAACAGCCAAACTGTTCTTTTTTTCCTTTTCTTTTCCCTTTTTACTCAAAACCATATGCTGGAAATTTTGAGTTGCACAACCATAGAACCACAACATTAAATCGAGCTATTTTGTCATTTAAATCCTGACCTTTCTGATTCTTGCTTAAACATAATGACAACGTTTTCCACAGAACTCCATCTTTTACAACTCAAGTTCTCTGTCTCTCCTTTCTGTTTTCTCATGTCTAAATTATTTTTCCCAAGGCCTCCACTTGCCTCATTCTTGTTAAGTGTCAACACCCATACTTTCTGTCTGACTACAATTTATTGCCTTCCTATTCATTCTGTTACACTTTTCTTGTTTACCAGTGAAATTTCCTCCTCATCTGTCATCACCACTGACCCAAAATTATTTTTTTTCCTCTGCTACAGCTACAAAAGTGGTGAATATCCTGGTTCCCATTCTGCCAAGTGATGGGCATCAGAAAGAGCCATCCAGCGATGTAGTGATCAACATCTGTGGCACTCTTAATAACCTGGTCATGGCGAGTTCACTGGCTGCAAGAGATGTGACTTATTTTGATGGAGTGCCTAAACTGGTTGGAATCAAGGTGTCTCATGACAACAGGTAGAGAAGACAAGCTAGTTTTCCTTTCAAAACATTCTCTGATTGAAATTAGGTTAATAGGTTTAATGTTATTGTCTGGTAGGCATGGGTTTATATTTAGTTATGTACAGGACTACAGGAGTTAGGACTTGTCTCTTGGTGGGTCACATTTGGCATTATTTTGTATTTTAATGGGTAAACTGCAATTTTTATATGGTTTCTGCTCAGCATGTGGAAGCTAAGCTGGACGAATGTCATGTTGTGACCTATAGCTGGTGTAAATGCCTGTTGAAAATATGCAAATACTGAAAAAAATGAAGCTTTAGGTAAAAGCTTTGGACAAGAGGTATGACCCAACTGATGAGCTGATGTTTTGTAAATTTTCTGTGTTATGGGCAAAACAGGTAAAAACATATTGTTTATGGTTAGTACAGTGAGGACATATAGTACACACATTTGACTATGTATGTAACTGTTTATCTTATGTAGGATTAAAAGTTGGACACATACAGTATACATACATGGAATAGTGAATTGAAAAATTAGTGAAGTATTTTTTTGTATAAGTTTTAGGTGGTTAGTAAACATACTAAATGTCTACAAATGTGCTAAACATCTGGCCACAGCTACAAAGTTCATTTTAAGCCCTGGTTATGTAAAAAAAAAAAAAGGTTCCCTATTTGAGTGTTTCATTTACCCTGTTGTTTGATTTTTGATTTGGTAAGAGTAACGTCACTATCTCTATAGAACTAACCCTACATAACATGCAATAAAATACACTGATATACATTGTAAGGCTACCTATTGGTTAAAATAGCATTAAAAAGACAGATTGTGCTTACCAGTCCTCCTGAGAGGAAAAACAACAGGAAAATAACAGCTGAAAATAGTATAGCTGGTTTCTAGAATGGCCAGCATAATGTGTACTGGTTGCATGCAAAACCAACAAGGCAAACTTTAAAAACAGATTTGAAAAGTAAAAAAAGTCATTTAGATCCAAACAGTTTCATTTAAAAGGGGAAGTGGGTGATTATTTCTGTCGTGTTATTTTTATTGTAGACATTAGGTATCAGTTTGTTGTCTAGTTTTAATTTGAGTCTCTCTTTCTAGATAGAATAAAAGCTTTCAGGACATAAATAAAATGTGACCCGTCATCTAAAATCAGGTAATAAATCGCATAGGTTAGTTTTGCGCTACTATTATGGACAATAGTGATCAGTAAATGAAATTTAACAAATTTTCAATTTTAGCAAAAATTTGTTGATAAATATCTTATCTCCTTGATCTTTCAACAGGTTTGTGAATTTTTAACACTAAACATTGGAATACCAAAAATTTTATACTAAAAGTTGTGTTTACCAAAAAGTTTATACTAAAAGTTTTTATTTTTTTGCTATAAAACTTTGCTTGTGGTGAAGTTCTTTTTAGGGTATGCAGAGAAATTCTGGTGTCAAAATGTGGCTGAGTGTTCCCGTTTTATTACTAAACCATGGATTCCTCATTTAAATATTCTTAAAACAGTATTTTGACAGATTTTTCCTCTGTCCTCCTCATAAACAAGGTTGCATTGTTCATACAGGATCTTGGCAAAAATATGATACAGTAATAAACTTGGTATCAAAATGAAGCATATTGAACCAGGAATTTAAAAAAAATATGCATAACTCAGAAATGACCCAAATGCAACTTAATATCTGATTTGATATCATGGGTCACATATTAAATGTAATACATTTTACCCTCCAGCTTCTCACTATTCAAGCCCTTCGCCTCCTACTCCTACTCCTGTACTGCCGTGTTATATGACTTATTCATTATTCAGCAAAATTGTCCTGTGTATTGTCCAGTGGGTGGTTCTCATGTTTCTGCTTTCCTTTTGTGTCTCAGTCCAGGGAAGGTGAAGGCATCTAAGGCCGCCTCCACAGTGCTGTGTAACATGTTTCATTACAGCAAGCTTCATAAAGACTTCAAGCAGGTGAGACTGTTATTGCGGTTTCAGGATGCCCTGTGGAAAAAATGTGACAACAGAACAGTCAGTGAATTAAATAAGAAGAGGTATTGAATGTATTGCTGGACATGGTCACATTCCTGTTGCTGCTCATCTTGTTTTGTTAGGCTTATCGATCTTTTCCACAGTTACTATAGATAACAAAGCTGACTGTCCACTGGACTCACCAGAAACCTGTTACTGATTAATGTTTTATGATATCTTCTTCAAACACCCAACATCAACATCAACTAAACAAACCAGTTTCATGCAGGCACTTTTATAAATCATGACACATTGAAGTGTTCTAGCTTAATGTACAGTACTGCTATATATTATACAATATATTTAAATATATTTTATTTCACTTTTCTAGGGCATATTTGTAATGCATATTATAATAATGCATTGTGAAAATCTTGAGATTTTTTAAAAGATCGATTAATTTTTTCATCACAGCAGCTCTGACACTGGTTTTGGCTGCAAGTCAAATCGCATGATGTATATTAAGTCGTTAAGTGTATATTAATATGATCTAGTTATATGGGGATTTGCTTGGCGGATGACCCACATATCCAAAAAGAATTGGAATTATGAAAGTCTTCATGAGAGATTACTTTGAGCTTTGCAGGTAGCTGTAAATCAGCATTTTTCTTTTTTGATTTATAAACTTTTTCATGGGGAAAAAATAGATATTGGTGATAGAACTAATGTTTATAGCTGTTATATAGTGATCGCTGACAAACTTGTTTTTGGATATGGCAAAACATAAAACAGAAAAAAATATGTACATCTTTAATCATTAGGAAAAAAACAGGAATCAAGTATATAAATATTTTTACATAGTGGCACATACTTTTTTTTGCTAACTTAAAGAACAGTAGGAAGTACAAGTTCAAAAGATTTGTATTTTCATTGTTCATACTGTATAAGCATTCTGTATTTGAACATAATAAGATATAACAAAATTGTACATCCAAAAGACATTTCTGAAGTAATTTCTGAAGGAATGCCGTTCTTTTAGATTAACATCACACTGAGTATCTCCCACATGATGCACTCTGACTCATAATGGCTTTGGTCAGATAAGTGCAGTGTGTGGAATGTGACAAAGAAATGCACAAAGCATTGTTCTGACTAGTTACTGCAGCCTATGTGTGAGTGCTGAGGCAGCTGTAACCTACAAGCTTCAACAACAGCCAAACCAATTTCATAGCAATACTTACTATTTTTAAAAAAATATTCTTATTAATATTATTAATATGTTATTTTCTTGACATACTCTATTTTTTATATTATTATATTATTATTTTATCCTTTATTTTTATGTAAGGCATGAAGATTTCAAACAGACGGAAACACTCAAGCACTAGTGTCAATGGAGTCACAAAATCAGATATCACAAGACTTTCACTGAGCTGAAAAAGATTCTAGCTTGTTGAAACCAATGATGAAGAAAATTTAATTTCATGAATTAAAAAAACAAAGCACATTATCAGAAAGAGGGTGCCACATTGGTGTAGTGGTTATCACTATGGCCTCACCACTCCAAGGTTGAGAGTTGAGTATTTGTTGGGTGTGTGTGTGTGTGTTGAGTTTGCATGTTCTCCCTGTGCTTGATGTGTTTCCTCCAAGTACTCTGGTTTCATCCCACAGTCTAAAGACATGCAGAGTAAGCTCATTGGCGATTCCAAATTCCCCATAGATTGTGAGTGTGTGTGTGAACTTGTGTGCCCTTGGCTTCAGCCTTCCTGTACAGGATAAGCGGTGGAGTGAACGAGTGGGCGAGTGAGAGAATATCAGAAAAAAACAAAATAATCAAAGTGTAATAAGCAGCATTAATATTATGTACAATATATAACATACAATATATAATGTATCTTGTTATGAGATATCCATCTGATCATGTCATTCTTAATATCTTAATGTGATAGAAGAAAAATCAGCAAACTCTCATTTACATTGAATGTCTTGTTAGTTTCTTCATTTTAAAGCAATAGTATGTGATCTTGTGCACTCACTGTAAGCACAGGCTTAATAGCTGAATAAACAAAATGTTTAGGGTTTTTTGTGAACAGTACTTGACTTTTGTTCCTTTTTTTTCTTCCTTTTTGCAGAAGGGGTTCACGAGACGAGACTTCGCTGACACCATATGAGTTATTCATGCTTAATCCTGAGAGCCTGGACCCGCGTGAAGCTAAAATTAACATGACTAGCCGTGTCATCCACCAAGCTCAGCATCAAGGGAGACATTCTGAGGGTGTGCCTCTAAGTTTTGGACTGAGGTTGAGTGCTTTTTGTTTTGGTTTGATTGCTGTGAATTTCTTAGAAGACGACATTTCTGGGAAGATGAGTGGGTTGAAACTGGAAGGATATTTTTGGTTTAGCACTATTTTCATGTAGGGAAGAATGAACATTCTGGAGTGTTTCTGCTGAAAAAAATCAGCAGCGCAACAGATGCATGGATACAAACTGACAAGGAAAAGAATTGTCATGATACAGTATGTCTTGTAGTGTGTTTGAGTACGTGTTTGCGTGAATGTGTGAATGCTTTTATCTGTCAGTAGACATGACTCACAGTGTTGAAATATGCTACATTTTTCTCCTCCTATCTGTCTTGAACATTATTCATTGTTTTGGTTGCCACATTATTTGGAGAATTTTTGGAGTTGTATTATAATTTTTAAAAACACTGTAAATTCATATCTGTTTTCTGGACAATCAAAAACAATTCTAGTATTTTAAACTGAAGTCCTGTTTGGGATGGAATTCTACATTATGCTGTCTCAGCAGCTTGCCCTTGTGAAGGGGGTGTACTTTTGGCCATTCATCTAGTCACATGATTAACATTTTCCTCTAAGCATGTTGAGGTGCTTAGCAGTGCTGTTTTAACTGGAGTTAAAAAATAAAGGATGTGGCGCCTAGTACATTCATGCACTTAGTTTTAAAACAAAGGAAAAGGTATTTGATCGATTTTTTTTTTGCCGTTGCTTTTTTTCCCCCTGTATCACTCTGCAAGCTTTGATGTTGATGTTTATTAATCTAAGCTTTGAATGTTCATTTATTTGTTGTAGAAAGGTTTAAGATTACAGTAACACATTGTGATTAGTATAGCATCTGTAGCAGAACAGATTAATTGAAATACCAAAATGAAAGTATTATATGAAGTAGTAATGAAGTATTATATGAGGTAGACAGAAATGGTACACTGACAATATGTTTAACACATTAACCTAAAAAAAACAACAGATGCATAATGCAAAAACGTTTCAGATCAGTCTTTAATTAATATCATGATCAACTCAAACATAACTGAACAAATGAAATTTTACTACATTAATCCTGCAAATAAAGTCTTTTGTTAGTGTTTATTACAATTAATTTAGCATGTCTGTCTTTTTTGTTTTCTCTCTCTCTCTCTCTCTCCACCCCATCTGGATCAGGAGGGTGATGTTTGCCAAACATGTGGGAGAATATAAAGGTTGACAGGATACACATTTTTCTCACTAGGAAGCGACCAGACAGACTGGCCTCTAGTCAGTCTATCTGTTGTAAGAGTGCAAATGCTAATAGCCGTATGAAAGGGGTGTTTTGGAAAAAACATTGGAAATAACAGAAGACTGAGCGATGTAAAAGGAACAGATCAAAAACAGATGTCAGGAAGCTGATGGTCTTCAGCCAAAAATGCTGACCTTGGGGTTTGGTTTGACCTTATCTCAAATGCTTATTATTATCTTCTTACTGTGCAGGCCATTGAGAGGGAATGAGAGACAGTGAGGGATATAGACAGAACAAGAAAGATTGAGATAAATTAATGTCAGAGCATGAAATGCTATGAATCTTGATCCTAATAAACACTATATATTTCATGAATGACCATATTCTGCATGCTTTAAGAATTTATTGTAATGGTTCTAATTTATGATAAAGAAAGAAAGAAAAAAGGGAAAAAGCAGGGCTCAACAAAACTTCTCTGAGTCTTAGATTCCTTAAAATACAGTAGTCTATGTGTGCTTTAATAACCGGTTAAAACATGGGACGTTTAGTTAAGCAAGACTAAAATGCAATGGGTCACCACTGATTATAGACAAGGTTGTGCAATTTAAAGCATACAGTAGATGCATATAAATAGGGTTTCAAGTGGCTCCAGTTAAGGAAACTTAAGCAAGTGAAAAATACTGGTACACTTGATTATGGAACAAACAAACAAATAAAAAAGCCATAAAAGTTTGGATTATGAGCTTATCTTGGGAACTTGGTATACTAAGTGGGATGGGATGCCTTTCCACAAAAACATCCGAGTCCAAGTTTAAGAGGTGCAATCTCTTTCTCAATTTCTAAACAAACAATTTCATGTAAACAGAACACAATTGTGGCAAATATAATTTTTTGGTGTTGGTAATGGAAATGTTATTTTATCCTTTCTTAAAAGTTATCATCACAGTTAAACCATAGCAGAAATAATCTTTGTTAAAAAAAAACAAAAACAAATGGCAGATTAACTTTATTTTAGTCATGCATGCGAGTTATTTGTCCAGCCACCTTTAGCTTTGATTACAGCATGTAAATGTGTGTCCAATTTATGTGTGAAAATGATTCCACCCAGAACGAGATAATCTTTCATAACTCTTTCATACTTTCAAGTTGTCAGCTGACATAATTTTATTAATATAATATATTAATTTTAATATAATTTAATTTTTACCCTGATGAGCCTAGACCTGGCCAACTAAAGCAACTGAACCAACTTGTACACTGCATCACTTCATGCACTCACCCTTCTTATTCTTATGTGCCCATGGCTCTGGAAACTAAAGCCTCTTTTCCCCTAATTAGCCACATTTTTTATGGACACAGATGTTTAGTTCCAATTCTGTGACTGCGTGTGGAAATGTTTTCATTTTCACTATGAAACATTGCTGTGATTGTTACTGTTGATTTTTTACAATGGAACTTCAAGTGTAAGAGATCGACTTACCTATTTTTTTTTAAACCACATTTTTCTATCAAGTTGCTGGTTCATCACACTTCAAGAGAGTTTCTAACCCAATTTCTGTAATTTAAAATCTCAGTAGTTTTCTTTGCTCGATTCAGGCCAAAGAAACATTGACTTTTTAAAAATTATTTATACATAAAATGTATTTACTGTATTTATTTTTGGCCAAGAGGTCGGTGTATGAAAATCACCAGAAAAGACAACGTGAATTTATGGACCATGGACATCTACACACACATGCATATTTGCACACTTTCTGGTCATTCCCACTTATTTCCATTTAAATTCATCTTTAGATTTTCTCTCAGTGCATAGATAAGTTTTTATATTTCTTATATATTTTTTGAAGTTTTTTATATTTTGTTCCATTTATTTCTCGTTAACTGTTTATTTTTATTTTTAAGGTCACGGGCGGTCGTTTAAACATTTCACTGCATATCGTACTGTGTATGACTGTGTATGTGAAATAAAATTTGAATTCGAATTTGATGTCTCTTTGGACAAAATGTAGAGTGAATGATACAAAAATGCAATAACACTGACACCTGGTGGACAATGGAGAATGAAGGGCTGTTAAATTTATTACGAAAGCCTGATGTAAACCAAGTTTTACTATGGATATTTTGTACTGCATGTTTTGTGCAATATTAAAAGTACACTCATTGGATATATATTTATACTTTACATGCACACAGTTTTGAAATACAAATATTTCTTTCTATTGATGGATAGGGTTGAAGGCAAACTGTGCAAAGTAACACACAGACTACAGTCATAATAATTACATACATAAAAGTGCCATTATCAGTTTTTAAACTGAAAAAGTGATCACCAAACAAAATCCAACTGCATTACATAAAACACAAAAGTATAGCCACTGTTGATTTGCACATTATAATCAACATCGTGTGCCTTTCTTTCCTAAGTTAAAGTACGTAACGTACATTCAAATGAATGTGCAATCACTATGACAAAAGCAAATATACAGAAGTCCAAAAGAGTACTGATATCATGTCATTACACTGTAAAATCATTTTGCATATTACTGCAATTTGCCCCTTATGTAATATGAAAAGAAATATATAATAACTGCCATCATATCTTACATCTTACCTTTGTATACACTAACTGATATTACTGAAAACAAGCAAAAACAAATACATTCAATTCTTTACAGATTTATAAAAACATTTTAAAAAACTTTATATATTTCAATTTGGTCTCATTGTAATACATTATAATCTAAAACATTTCAAACATGAATGTAATTCAGTATGGCAGGGATAACATTCACAGTTCTTGAAACACAGTTTACACTTACAACTGCACAGCCATAATTTAATTCCACTCATATAAACCAAAATTCTCCCTTTATACTGTGTGTACAGACAATAAAACTGGTACATAGTTTTAAAATATATATATAAAAAAGCAAAATCATAAAAAAACAAAACAAAACAAAACAAAAAAACCCACACAGCACATGAACTGTGTTCACATGAGCACAGTTTTAGCTAATGGTAATTTGTCTTAAAAAAAAAAAAAAGAAGCCTAAAATAAAATTCATGAAATAAAGAAAACTAAAGTAAAAAAATATATATATAATAAAATAGTGTCTATGTTTTTCCTGTTGCATCTGTTCGATCTTGCCAATCACTACTGCCATCAAGTGGGGCCAATATGAACAGCATTCAACATTAATGTCTGTGAAGATCCTCAGTCTTTCAGGTGAGGTTATCTGGAAGTTGAGTCACGTCAACTGGACTTCTTTTTTGTTAGGTAGAAATGTTTCACTACTCATCCAAGTAGCTTCCAACTTCTAAGATGAGTAGTGTAATTTTTCTACCTAACAAGAAAGAAGTCTAATTGATATGACTCAACTTCCACATTAAATATTAACCAAACTTAAGAATTTAAAAAAAAATTTTGGCTCTGAAGGATACGCATTTTGTACATTTGCATGTATCCTTCACCTCAAAATATGTAGCTAAAAGGTAACTCCATACTTCAAGTATTTTAAATATCTCAAATAAATATTAGATTTAAAAGTTTCTTATAATAAAAAAAAAAAAAAAATTCTTATGTCTAACAGTGTCATGAAATGTACTTAAGGCTTGGTTAGTAAATAAAAAGGAGATGCAATTATTATTATAATATTCAACAATTCTAACCTTCAGTCGCAATGCAAATCGTTGCTGAATTCTTTCTCTCACCTTTACATCATTTACATCTGAGGCAGTATGTACATATTTGCATTTTCTGTGCACAGACGTTCCTTATAAGTACTGTACGCAAGTTTTTTCAAGAGATCCATTAGTTAAAATATATTTCTTAATTAAACATCAGTGGTCCTGTTGTCATATTGTTCACTCATTTCCCTAAAGACAGGAAAAGGGAAAGAAAGAAACTCAGAGCTCTGACAAGAACAAAGAACAAGAAAGAATAATCTAAAGTTCTGTCTGTATTACTCACTGTAATTCCTTTTTCAGCCTTTCTAGTTTGTCATGTAGCCTGCCGTTCTTCACCTCATTGGGGTTGTCAGGCACAAACCAGTCAACGATAAACTTACACACCACTAAGACATGCTGTTGAGAAGAAAAGGAAGATCATTGTGAACTATGGAAAAAGTTCATGTATTTTAGCATACATTTTGATGTACAGTGGGGCAAAGAAGTATTTAGTTAGCCACCAATTGTGCAAGTTCTCCCACTTAAAAAGATGAGAGAGGCCTGTAATTTTCATCATAGGTATACCTC
>JAOVVA010000037.1:6344227-6362620 GCA_028565275.1 Leiocassis micropogon | reverse complement strand
CAAACAAGATGACAAAAGCAAAGCGTGTTGCTATTATGAGCCAGTATTCTGAGGTGAAGCTATGTTCAGTTTCACTGCGGTAGGCTTTGTAGCTGGCAAATGACAAATACAGGTTAGTAAAGTTTTTCTCAACACTTTTACTGGGTCTTTTAATTCCATCAGTAAAACTGACACCAGTTTTATAAATATTAATTAAACAACTTTGCATCTTCAATTTATTTGACAGGTCCTAGAATGTTTAGACTGTATGTAAAAATAAATAAATAAAATTTATACAGGTTTGTATTATTGTGCTTGTAACACTATATTATTTCAATCGCAACTCAGACCTTATACGTACTAGATCTGTAAGTTCAGTTTCAGTTTCTCCCTACCAAAACAACTTAATAATAATAATACTAATAATAATATAAACTTTGAGAGAGAAGCAGGCACAAACTTGTTTTATGGACTCTCTAAACCAACTGCTGTTGTATAAGAGAAAGCACTTCTTATGTAATGTCATGCTATATTCTTTACACGTTCACACAAGGTTCTGAACTAGTTATTTGCATCCTATTGCACTTAGGCTGTCACTAACACATTTCCAGTTATATGGAAATTATAACAGAAAAGCTATAGAAGGCATATAATTTTCAGAACAATAAAAACTGTCTAACTGGACAGTCATAGTTCATCAAACTGTAAACTGCATTACCCAGTCTTCAAACCTGAAACTGTTAGCTGGGGTTAATGACTGTGTATATATGTGTATATATATGTGTGTATATGTGTGTATATATATATATATATATATATATATATATATATATATATATATGAGTGGTCAACATGTTGGTTCTTTCCATTGTGCAGTTTTGAAGCTTGAATTTGGTCAAAACAACACATTAGGTGAAAACTGGAGCTGAGGGATGCACAGTACAGAATTCGAGGCCAGAGCATGCTCAGTAGATACCACTTGTTCCCAAAAATTTGTGGAGATTTGCTTAAAATTCAAGCCTGAGTTTCAGTCAATAACAGAGGAATGGGCATGGTTAAAAGTTCTGCTACAGTTAGCCATAAGATGGCATCAGACATCTTTGGCTTGATTTTATCACGCCTGTTATAGTATCCACCTAAATATAATCATTGGCTGGGTTTAAGAACATTTTGGTCTGTGCCATAACAATTATAAAGTAAATGATTTGCATAACCTCACCTGCAGTGGGTGGCATGTACCCCACTCTGCAATATCATCTGGTCTCCGGTGAAGTCATTGCGCACATCTGGATCAGACATGTTTACAGTAATAAGTGTGTAATCAGTGTAGCCTGCCATACACCTGATGAACACAAAATATTTTGGGGAGCACTTCATTAGCATATTATCACAGCTTAGTGTATGTTATCTTTAGTATATATTTTTACTTTATACATCATGCCTGTAAATTGTTTGAAGCTATGCACATCCTAACATATACAGTACATAAGATGATGGATCCAATTTCTTATACTGACTGCAAGTCTGTGGCTGTCCCATTGATGCATGGTCCAAAGCGGTAGCGATAAACCAAGCGAGGAACAAATTCAGATGAAATTCCGATGACCAGTCCATTAGCAATGACTGCTGCCACACCAATTGCTTCTAAAACTAAATACCACACACCTGTGTGCACATAGAAAACAGGCACGGTAAAAAGACAGGAATGAAAAACTTTGATATTCTAAATATTCTTTTCGAATGGTTACATGCACAAGTGCAAGTAAATTTTACCAATGTTATTTGCTTTCTTTGGCACTTGTCGGCGCTCCATGCACAGCATTTTAATTGCATCCAGTCTGATCTCAAATATGTTGTTGATAAGGGCAAGAAGTGGAGCCAGGGGAAATGCTGCTACAAAGATGGTTGTAAAACTGTACTGGATAACTACAGAGAATGGAGGAAGAAAAATGATTGTTTAACTGAAAGGAGACCCAGTCCACTTTTTCAGATTTTCTAATAGAGACTATGGCATGGACTATTTTCTAATCGTGACTATGGATACAAAAGTGATATTATAGGCATAATTGACAAAGGCAACATTTTCTCCCTAATTGCCAATTCCCACTCTCCAGCCAGCTCTTTATTACAGTACAACAACTCCCAAATGGGAAAGGTGAAGGCTTCATGAAACGTCAGCCACCAACATCTTTGCAAATTGCTGCATCACTGGGCAGTGTGACACTCTGAGGAAAGTGTTATACATGACCTCAAAGACACTCTGTGATTGACAGGGGAGAGTATGCCATTGTTCGGACCCAGAGAGTATAGGTAATTTTTCTGCCTTGGCTCAAAACCATACTTGGCCCTTAACCCCGGATGCCTTTTACTGGAATTTGAATTTTATCTTTTGGCAACAGGGTAAATCCTTTTCCATTAGTTTTTTCCTTTTTCCTTCCCCCCAACCCTGTTCAAACACACCTACCCATTTCTAAGAACTCATTAAACAAACTGAAGGCATCGACTGTTTTCAGATGGTAATTCCTCAGCCAATCTCTGAGATTGCAGACGTCACAGAGCTCAATACCAGGACCGTTTTCTTTGCAAGTTGACGTTTTGCAGGTACCACACTTCTCCAGGTCTTTTGTCAATGTTGCCCTTTTAAGCTTAAACCACCTAAAGGAAAACAACTGGTCTTAATATGACGATAAAGTAAAAAAAATTGGGCAGTAGTTTAGTGAAAATCACTTACGGCCCAACAAACTCAAAAATGTTGTTAATGGTTTGCTTGAGAAGAAGAATGATGGCCATTTGAATGAAGAGGTCAGTAAGACAACCGCTAGGGTGGCACTAAAACACAATGGACATATGATGTCAGTTCCACACAGCTTTTTATTCTATTCATGTACATTTGTTGGGAATAGCTTGTATATAAATATCTGAAGTAAAATGAAGGGGTTTGTAAATACATTTGGGATTTGCAAATATAAATCTTACCTCCTCTAGTCTCCATTTTCCTGCAATTCGGACATAGTTGCCTGGGTGTCCATTAATCCTGAGCAGAGTATTAGTATTAGTATTAAAGTACACAATCACAGACTGTCAACAGGACAGAAGGTATTTATGTATTTAACTGGAAAACTGAAAACTCTACATTAGTTTCAAAAGTTCTGTCATCCATATCCAGGGGGAAAAAAAATCTAATTAAGACAAATCTGCACAGGGAAGTTATTACCTGCCCAGAAAAAAGGCCACATATATTAATGACGAGAACAGGGTGAAAAACTGGAAGGTGAACATTTTCACAGTAAAGCTCCTCTCTTTGGCTGCAAATGAGCGGGTCATTTCTGCAAAGATACACGGTCACACACACACACAAAAAAAGAAAAACATTTCTAAATGTCATTCTGTCTTTGAAGATTATGAACTAGCCAGAGATAGAGGAATAAGCAAGTTAATTAGAACCTATGCATCTAAATCACACATAAAATCATTTCATACATGTAATTCTTTATTTATTTATTTATTTAAAGATTCCCATCTCTAAATTGGATCTCTGTGAGTAAATAAGGGTGTGTGCACAATGCTTAGAATATAAAGGAACTGTATTTCCTGAATGAAGGAGTGCTATTATTCAGACACAACAGGAAAAGACTCAGTCCTATTGTTCTATATAGAGGAGGCTTTAAAATAAATGTTCAAATGTAGGGACAGAAATGCACTCTTTTTTTATGATTAAAAACAAAATATTGTGCTTAATAAAAGTGTCAAACTATATGATCATACAGCGAGGACAGGTAAAGAATTACTCAACAATCCACATTGGATAGATGCAGACTTCACTCAGAAAACCTGTTCAACTACTCAATGGCTTTTTTAACAGCAGTTTACCAGTGAACACATAATAGGCGGAGGAAGCAAAGTATTAGACATGACTAATTTTTTGACTGTCTACACCTACCTAGATCACATAGCTTGACTGCCACAATTCTGTTTACCTGCAGAAAAACAAGTTGACAACATTAAAAAGGCCATGCTGTTTAAATATACATTTTAAAAACAAGCAAGGTTGTAAAGACCACATCTGAATGGAAAATACATTTACTGGTCCAACTGGTAAGAGCAGTTTCTTTGGAGTTCTAACACATGGAATGATTTTAATATTCAGAAGCATGTTTTTATATGTTTAGGATAGCACTTACTTTTTCTATACCATTTGTAGGGAAATTCCCCAGCTTTTAAATGTTTGTGCGTGCTGTGTGTGAGACACACTGGTGATGTCATGAAACTAGAGTCTCATGACAGTCACAATAACCCACAGGCATGAACTAGTTATAAAAGTACTCTGGTAAACTGCACTGTAATCAGATAAATGTTACCTGTATTTATTACCAATACATTATTTGCATGCAGACCAATTATTAGAAATTATGGACAGGGAGACAACTTTCTTTCTTTCTTTTTTTTTAATTGGGCCATCCATACTTACACTAGAACCACCTACACCCTTAGCCCTTATAGTTAAAAGACCATTTCTATTAGATTATAGTGACACACTGATAAAGTCTCTTACATCCATTTACAAACCTAGTGTTAGTGTTATAGTCATATTCAGGCCATACTCTGTTTGCATACATTTACTCAAAATTATCATAAAACACAAAAGGTAAAGTCAGTTATTTCTAAACTCAGAGAAAAAAATACATTCAAATGTAAAAGATTATTTGACAATATTATTTCTCCTTTTATCTTAAAACAAAACAAGGAATTAAAAAAAACAATAGACCAATAAAATAAAAACACTAATTGAAATTACTGCAAAGCATTAAATCATGAGATCAAATCATGCATGAATAAATCATCTCTCAATTCATTCTTGAGGCCTACTTTAATCAAAGTATTGGTCAGCTTGTCTGGAGATCTGAAATCTATATAAATACTAGAAAGCTTTTGTCTGTAAATTGGTCAGAATTCATTATTTCAATGATTTCTTTGTGTTTCATACATTGGAGGACCTGAAACCAGTCTCCGAAAAATTTTCTAGACTATGGTCTAGAAGGTCTCAAGTTCCAACTTCACCACCACCAACTTGCCCCTGTTGTGCCTTTAAGCAAGGCCCTTAACCCTCAACTGCTCAGATGTATAATGAGATAAAAATGTAAGTTGCGCTGGATAAGGGTGTCTGCCAAATGTAAGCAAGGAAGAAATGTAAATGTAATATAAGCCATTTCTACATATTTAAGCCATTAAAGGAGCTTCTGGGCGGCCAATGTTTCAGACGTGATGCAGGTAGTCTGATCATTGCTCATTGATCATTTCTCATACTGAGAAAACTTTCTGTCTTGCTGGTAACCAAGCACTAGTGAAACGCTTGGGTAAGTGCATTAGTGTAGAAGGGGAATATACAGAGAAATAAACAGTTTTTACTCTGTGTTCTGTTATTCTGCCCAATCAAAAGTCCCAGTTTGATATGAATGCCTCTCATAAAATACTGATAATGATATAATAAGGGCTTGCATTTTTTGTGAATTAACCACTAAATAATTACTATTAATAACAAATCATTCTGATTGTGTTAAATGATTGCAGCTGCGTCTCAACTTCAGCGTCCCCAGGTGGATCTTGAGCTTTTAGTAGTGCCCATGTTTTCTTTCACTTCTTACAGTATATACATGCTGAATAGAAGGATTGGCTATGATAAATTGATAAATGAATTTTACTCAAAACAATTTTAAATAAACATATCTTCAATTTAGGATTATTTTCTAGTCTGTTTTTAAGAGTGTAATGGTACTAGAAATGTGGAAATATACATCACTGGTCACCTTTTTGATCTCATTCACACCTGAACTTGGATGTTAACATAGATGTTAATACCAGCTCTAAACAAAACTTTAGTCTAAACCTTTGGAAAGTGGTGTCAGATGGCAATTCTTACCCGAGTCATAATCTGTATAGTGACGTAGTGCAGCACTGCTCCCAGAGTCACTGCAATCATGTTGGCATGATCATTCAGAGGCTTCCACCCGGCCTCTGATAGTTGAATGGCAGTCACCACACGGAAGATCACCAGAGCATGGGTTAAACCTATGATTACCACCAGCTATACAAAGTAAAAATAAATAAATAAACATGAAATAGGTGTGAAGATTAGTGTCCGTGCATCTTCCTGTCCCACACTTAAGAGAGGAGTCAGTGATACTGAAGAAAGACTATTGATATTTGAACTTACAACCAAACTGCGCACACATACACATGCACACATTCCATACTTCATGGTACATTACCATGCTGATGTACTTTTAAAGGAATTATCTTGTGTGATTTCTGTTACTGAAAAGGGCTCATTAATAAGTAACACTCTTACTCTTATGAACAAAATCAACAAAAGAGTCTATGAACCATGTAGCACATTGAATGTCTTACCACCAGTGTGCACAGTAGGAGAATGAGAATGTTCCTTAGGTATGAGTGTTTATACTCCTTGGGTTTACAATGTGGGTCATTTACAACATCCAGGATTAATTCCTCCTGTAAAACCAACACAGCTTTAGTTAAATCCAGGAGTACCACTTTTGGCGATTCACTTAATTGTGGTAAGAGTTGCTGCTACAGGGAACAAATTAATTAACAAAAATACCTTGATACTAATACACATTAGTTATGAAATTAAATAATACTATACCTCATCTTCACACCAGTCAAACACCCTCCACCTGGAGACATGTAGTGATCGATGTCTTTTCCACACCTCCAGAAACAGAGTGGCTAATTCAAACATATTAAAGTAAATCATCAGGCACAGATATGGTCTGGATATATTTGATTTAAAGATAGCAGTTGAACGATACATACCCCAGACAGCCATAAACATTGCAAAGGCCACAGTGCCTTCGTTGTCAAACAGATGACTCAACTAAAAAATAAGAACAGATTACATACAGGCTTTTACATTTTTTTTAACTAATGAAGGAAAATTTTTTTCTAAACTCTTATTGTATTACCTTGGCATAAAAACAGGTGTCTGACAGCTGCCACACTTTGCACCTTTTGTCACATATTGGACACATTGTGGCATTGGACTCACACACTTCCTTTCTAGAACATATGAATCAATTCAGAGACAATGAGACATAATTAACCCGTTCGTGAATTTAAATTTACAGTATAATCAAATGTCAAATGCAATAAAAACGTCATTTTGATTTACTCACATAAGAGGGTTTGATTCGAAGAATGCCAGGCCATAAAGGAATATGACCACTCCAATGACAGCAGCAGGGACTAGCATGCGTGTGTACCAGCCAAGCCATAGAAAATACAACGCTACCTTCTCACCAAAGTACTCCCTGCAAGAACACAATGTTAACTTTAACAAGTCGATATTAAATCACAAAGGAATAAACTTAAGTAATGGCACAAAAAATACAAATACTGATGAAAAAGCATAGGTACAGATGGAGCAGACTGTACCTGATTTCGTCAACAGGTTGGCTGACTAGATATCTTAAGGCCCCCCAGTTGGCCCACTTCCTCCTTAAATACTCCTGCTGTGTTCCCTACAAAAGCAAACACATCAATACCATGTTTCAAATTTTGGCACTTAATGAGATCAAATAATTGAGCCACTGAACATAGGCAAAAAAAAAAGCAAACAAATAAGGTTTTACCTCATGAAGGCAGAACGAGGCCTCGAAAACATTTTGGGACATAAGATCTCTCAGGGTCTCTGGGATTAGAATACACCACATTAACATGGAGGATTATAAAAAGTATTAATTATCTGTACACTGCATAATCTGGGTGCTTATGTAATCAGAAAGCAGCGTTAAGTTGAATCAGTAAGATTGGTGATAATGTTCTTAGAAATTTATTCCTTTTGAAGCCAATATTTTTGAATGAAAACAACTGACAATTTTAAGTTTGACTTTGGTTTGACCAACCAATTGTAGTGACATTTAATTATTACAGCAGAAATAGCGAAGTTATATATGCAATATATATAAAACACAAACAAACCTGGAAATCATTAGAAGAATGTTAAATATACTGAAATTGGAAATAAACTGAAAGGCATTAGCCTGGCCATCAATTATTTAATAAACCCTTCAAGATCCTTTATAGAACCCTTTTTTAAAAAAGTGTACCTATTGGGATTCTAGTAAGGAATAAATGCAAACGTATTACAAACATTTGTGCATCAAAAAGTAAAAAGTATACAGAATTTAAAAAAAAAAAAAAAGGAATTAACAGGCAAGTCACTCACCTCCTGTCCTAATATATGTATGGTGCAGGATAAAATAGGCAACCCTGATTCTGGATAAAGTGGGATCAATATGCAGCATAAGTCTGTGTATAACTAATGGATCAACACCTACAGTAAAAACTACTGGAATACAACAAGTGACATAGACATGGTTTCTTACTCACCTTGTGGTGTTTTGGACATATTCTCCATTTTCAGCACTCCAGTTACAAGAATCAGACACCTTTAGCAGGTACTTATACTTGTCAAAGATTTGCTCTGGGGCACGGATACCATAGAATATCTTGTTATCATGGTGGAGTTTCTGTAAATTTACAATGAGGACAAGTGCATAAATCTGTGCTTAAAACAATTTGTAGACTCTACTACAGTAGGTACAGTATGACTAAACACTTACTGTGACTTCCAGATTTTTTGATGTAAGCTCGTCGATATAGGCCTTCTGCTTCATAAATCTGGGATCTTCTTGATCTTCTACTTTATTTGCTACTAGTATGCAATCAAAAGATCGCACAGCAGGATGAGGTGAGCTCATCTTAAAAAAAACAACAACAACAACAACATGGAAACCAATGCAGATGAGACAACAGAGAACTCATGGTTAACTAACATTCATAGTTTATGGATGGTCCTTTTTTATTTGTTTTGTTTATCAGTGGTTTTTGTGGGCTGAGAGGAAGTGGTGATTGTGTAATGTATTTTTTTGGTTTGGCTTACCATCAGTCTTGTGAGAATCCAATGATTCAACAGATTTAGTTTGTAAATCATGCTATATACATAGAAAGGTGCTTGAGTTTTGCCTTACCAGTGGTATAAGAGTCTCTCTGCCATTTTCAATATTTTCCCTACTTGTCATCTCCAGGTCCACGTTATCCTACAGCATAACAACACATAATAATAATCGATTAAAGCAGAGTTTCTAGACAAGGAAGAATGAAATAGTCAAGTTTCTGCTCTTAGTTTCACTATCTTTATGCATACCTATTTAAAGTGCTTTGAATAGACATTCTCAAGATGTCACTATTTATTATGTTTGCCATTGTATGCTGCTCCATGTGATAAATGTGAGGCAAATAACTAACTTCCTGCTGAGCCGCTGGTGAGCACGAGTAATATGACTCTGCCTTTAGCTCTGAACTGTTACACAGATTATTATATGAGGCTCTGTCAGGGCTATAGAACAGGATTTATTCACAATATGCTTATACAAAACACAGTCAATAAGTTTTTTAACTTATTAACTATTCTATAATGGTGAACAGAATTTAATGAAACTTTGGTAGCACTTAGGTATTTGCCTGTAGTTAAACCTGCATCAAAATGTGGGCGCGTCCTATATCATTAACTGCTCATCTGGTGTCAGTCAATGGCCAAAGTAAAATTCCAAACAGTTTATGTAAACAAGTGGACTAGAGTGTGTCCAGATGATGCTACATTTTGTTAGATCACTGTAACCGCAGCAAACTCAAGTTGAGATGCAAAGTCTACTCCTACAGCATATTAGCATATTTACAGGTCCAGACACGACCCTGAGGCATGTGCATATAAGCACTAAATAGAGACAGAACAACCACCGCTGTTCATCCATATAAAGGTAGTTTTTGAAATAACTGTTTGAATCCAGTGTGATATTTCTTGAGCATGACAACGCCTAATACCCAGATTATAATGTCCTGAGACAGGGACCCTACTGTATATTGTGTATAGTGCAGTTTGTCCTTGCTCTCTCTCTCTCTTTATTAGCACCTGATAACAAGGAATTGAACCAATGCATTAAAAAAAGAAACATGTTTGGCAAATTTTTTTTTTTTTTAATGTACCAGTACTCACAAGATAATCATAAAAGGAAATATAAACAAAGTAGCTAGGAGAAAAAGTGAGGACATTCAGGTCTTAAAAAGTTAATAATGACATGTAGTTAGGAATCAAAGCCTACATGTCTAATATGGATATGTCTAATATTTTTAGACATCAAATATTTTACGTAAACTTATCATGCTGTGATTAATCCAATTATTTATTTTCATGTGGTTTCTTTCAGTTGCACAATGTAATGTAATGCAGTCACTTCTTACTTCTGTCATCACAAATTAGTCACGTGTGAAAAGCAGAATTAGGTTAAAAAGAATTAGATTATTTTTCCTGTAAGGGTTGAACAACTTCACTGTAAATTCAACACCACATCAACTGTGATACATCCATTCATCTTTTATCCGGTGTACCGGGTCGCAGGGGCCTGGAAACTATTCCAGATAGGAATTTCCTATATCCTTTACTTGTTGCACTGAGTAAATATAACTGAAAAAAAAACAAAAACTTCGTATCAGGCTGCAAACCAACAAAATGTGATTATTTTAAAGGGGTGTTTCTTATCTGTACCCACTGCAGGCATGTTAAATTAACTATAAACAGTAACAGGTACAGTAATCCCTCCTGGGGGGGAAAAGTGCCAAATGGTCTCTGAAAATCCCTATTAAAAAGGATGTAAACAGTACAGAAAAAAATATACAAATGACAAAACATACAAATTATGTAAATAAAATGATTAGGAAACTCAAATTCAAATCGTCCACAAGGTTTGATTAAAGTCTTTCATGTCTGAGGTGCAACAGATCCTGTAACAGCACTTCACACAGACGGGAAAGTTCATATAATGTCATTCCAATAACTAGATGACTAGACGTGGACATTTGACAAGATATTTAGACAAACGCCTTAAAATAACGTTAACGCTTCTGGCCGAAACAAGTCAAACAAACCGGGCTGATTTGTTTTTTTTTTTTTTTCTTTTTCCCGCGCCCAGCCTTACCTCGATTACTTCGGAGAACATGATAAAGTTGATATTCACGGAGATTCAAGGTGCGACGATCAGTAACTGAAATGTGCGCTTCGGTTCTGCTGCCTTGTCGACATTTGCGCTGTCCACCAGTTCCACGACTCAAAGGAACAAGTCCATCGGGTGCGTTAGGACGCAAACAAGTTTCTGGCTCCGCTAACACTTCCGCGTTAAGTGCGGAATCCTGCACGCCAAAGTTGTGCGCGCGCCCACAGTCGACTGTACCTGCTTTACAGGTGTGAATCGGTGACGTCACTGTAACAGGAGTGAAGGAGGAGCGTGCTACTACAGTATAAGTGATGAACTCTGAGAAGACTGAACCTCGAAATGATTTCCTCTCTCCAAATCATGTTGTGGTGTTCTCTGGTTCCCTTTCACTTCCCAAGAACTGGACTGTTTACTCAACATTGTGCTTAAGGGGTGTGTGTGTATAACCCTAACCCTATTGTATACTGTCATCCTGTTCAGTGTGTTTCCACTTCACACCCATTGTTTCTGGGATAGGCTACAGACACACTCATATGACCCACGATAAAGCGGTTACTTAAAATAATAATATATTTTTTTAAATAAATAAGAACCGTCAGTTCTTCACAAAGAATATTTAACTAATACTTTTTACTTATTACACATGTTATTACTTAAAGCCACAATTTGCTGGACACAAATTGTCCACTCCCTTCTTGTTTGCTAGTGACACGGATATGATACACTAATCAGCTATAACATTATGACCACCCACCAAATATTGAGTGGGCCCCCCTTTTTGCCACTAGAACATTTTTGCAGTGGTGGTTCTGACTCCTTGTTTAATCTTATATATTGGATCAGACTACACATGCCAGCCTTCACTCCCCACGTGCAATGAGCTTTAGCCGCCCATGACCTTGTCGTTGGTAGGTGAAACTACCAATACGAGCTGCAGTATTGGAGTTGCAATGACCTAGTTGTCTTGCCATCACAATTTGGCCCTTGCCAAAATCACTCAAAACCTTACGGATGCCCTTTTTTTGTTTGATTCCAAAACCATCCCTTGCTGCCTAAAATATCCCACCCATTTGCAAGTGTCATTGTAATGTGATATGACAACTGTGGATACTGTGACAAGAGCCAAATTGTGATGCCTATACGACTGGATCAGGGCAACTCCAAAACAGCAGCACTTGTGGGATGTTGCCAGGCTGCAGTGGTCAAGTGATCTAAGAAAGAAAAAACAGTGAACCAGCAACCGAATCAGGGGCAGCCAAGGCTCACTGACACACATGAGGAGAGATGGCTGGACCACATAGTCTGATCTAATAAATCTACTGTAACCCTAACAGCTGAAAATGTTCATGCTGGTTCTCATAGAAAAATGTCGGAACACATTACTGTTTGAGTGGCAAAAGGGGGACCTACTCAATATTAGGCAGGTGGTCATAATGTTATGGCTCATCAGTGTATGGCAGCATGGTAGGTGCTGCAGTCATGAGTGCATTAAGCAAAGCAGCAATGGAGAGGCATTCTACCCAACTGTCTCCATACATAGTAGACATTGTCATTTTTTGAAGCAACAAAATTAGCTTTATTTACCAAAACATCCTACACATTCTTGCCAATTCTTTGTAAATAAATAGTCACCCTTCCCATTCATGATAAACTCGTGATAACATATCATTTTGTAACAGGTATGAACAAACTTGGAAGACGTTTCTCTCAAAAGTATTGATTTCTCGCATATATTTGTGGTTGCTATTAATTATTCAAAATAATATTGATTAACAAAGTGAATTAGGGCTGATAAATTGTGCGTAGCAGCACACAAAAAGTCAGTAACTGTAAATGTATAAAGTCCAGTTGAATGCAACTGATAAAATGGCAAATAAGTATAGTCAGCTAATGTATCAAGTACAGAGGAGACAGAGTTCAGCAAGTTTTAAATTTTATCAGATGCATTACAGCAAGTAGTCTGTGCTGCACTATGGTTTGTGGTCTAATCTAATCAGTATGGAAATCATTACTACTACAGTGTATTGTATTGTCAAAATGACATGTGTACAAAAAAAACAATTTTACAAGATGAGTTAGACTGTGGCTGTTTTATGCGTTTTTACAATCCAAATGTTTCCAGTCTACAAGACATAAAAGCTGCTTTTTTATTAAAACTGTTTCTAGATGATAAACATATTCTTGTAATCCATTCTTCACTTGACGATCATGTTTAACACACCAAAAAATATAAACAATGGAAGAGTTCCTACATTGTAAAATAAATGCAGAAAAAAAATCTCTAAATGCAAAACCTCATCTCTGTGGCTTTTTTTTTTAACAACCCACAAAAGTGCATGATCAATGAAAGAGAGTAAGAGCTAATTATTGTGCTGAACTGGACATATCATGCACTCAAAAGCTTTTAGTCCTCTTCCCCAACTGCCTTGCGGAAGTTCTTGCGATTCACTTTTTTCCCACTACTGAAAGTAGCACTACTACCTTTTCCATCTTCATTGTCGCCTTCATCCATCCACTTTCTTTTCTTTTCCCCACCATCTAGTGAAAGGTTGTGGTGAAGAGAGGACATCTTTCCTCCTCCTTCTTCTTCTTGTTGTTCATCATCCAAGTGAACTAATCCGACCTCTTTTGCTCGGTCCACCTTGTGCAGATTCTGGCTTTCATCTTTGGAAGACTGACTGGGCTTGGTGAAGATAATCTTGTGCTCCGAGCTGCTGCTGTGGACCTGGTTGAAAGCTGGGCTAAAAGAACTTGCATCCGCTTCTTCGGATCTCCTACGTTTATGGAGGCTCTGTATGAACTCATGGGCCACTTGGCTGTTTTTGCGGTCACTTGTGTCAGGAACATCTTCCAGGTTATAGCGGGTCCATCGTTCAGGGTGAAGCAGGTAGTCTGGTACCGTCTTGGTTGATGAAGCTTTTTTGGTTCTCTGTGGTTCTCTACATCTCATAGGAGGCGATGGCGGAGCAGGACGAGCAAATGTACCATCGACGACGTTGTCTTCAGCCAGCTGTCTCGAGGTAAGCTTCCCAACACTATCCAGCTGATCAAAAATGCTTCTGCTGCGGTATGAGAACCCAAAACTCCCACCCATCAACTTGAACGAGGGAGTTTCTTCAGAGACTTTGCTGGTATGCTGAACATTTTCTTCATCAGAGGAAGAAGACAATTCCTCAACTTTTCTGCTGAGGGGCTGTGAGGACTCATCAGGATCAGAGTCACTCAAAGAGGCATCATCAGGAAGATCAATCGTGTCTCGATTGGAGAGACTGTTGGGAGTGTCATCTCTGCCTTTTGGGTCGCTCATAGTGCAGATAAATATACACAGGTCAAGGGGCAGTGTAAAAAAACTGGAACTCTCAGAACTGACAAATGAAGCTCCTGTAAAAAAAAAAAAAAAAAAGATAGTAGATGAAATCAGTTACTGGGACATACAAAAACATCTTTTGAAATGTCATGACAGTTTTGTGCATGTCATACCTGTTTCAGAAAGTCATGATCATAGATGTCATTTAACAAGAAACAAAGATTGACCCCAAGGTCTGGATATATACTGTAGGCATTTTCCCTGACATTTCCTACACCAATCTTTGTTATGAAGTGGAACAAGTTATTGATATTGCTCTAATTGCCCTATATAACCTTATTTTATATAACTTTTTTATGTACTGTATGTGTTTTAACATGTCAGTTTTGTTTTTGTGAAAAAAACAAAAAACAAAACATCTCGTATCTCAGTAGGTCCTTCATTGAAATTCAGGAATCTTCACATAGAAAAGTTTAGGGCTGTATAAATTGATTAAAATAATAATAATAATAATAAAAATAAAATCACACTGCGATTATTTTGACACATATTGTAATGTGTGTCAAAATGATCGCAATGGGTTTTTATTTTTATTATTAACTGGTTGATGAATCTTTCTTTTATTTCATTAAGAGGATGTTTGCTGATATTAATTTAATCACCCCCCCAAAAAAAACTTAAATCATTGACAAACTCTAATTTTGCATCCTTTTGCAATTAACTCCTTTTGAAGTTGCTCTGACCCAATCATCTAGCCGTCACAATTTCGCCCTTCTCACAGTAGCTACAGATACAATATCTCGTGCCAATGGCACCTGGAAGTGGGTGCAGCAAGTTAGGCAGCAAGTGAATGTTTTATCCCTGAAGTTGGGAACAGAAGGAATGAGCAGAATGGGTAAGTATTTGAGTGATTATGACAAGGGACAAATCGTGATGGCTAGACGACTTGGTCAGCTCCAGAACTGCAGCTCTTGTGGAATGTTGCTGGTCTGCAGTAGTGAGAACTGATCAAAAGTGCTCCAAGGAAGGAGAACCTGTGAACCGGCAACAGGGTCATGGCACATGGGGAGCGAAGGATGGTTCATGAAGACTGTTACAATATAAGAGTTACTGTAGCTCTAATTGAGGTTAATGCTGGTTGTGATAGAAATGTCAGAACACACAGAGCATTGCTGTGTTGGTGGCACCCATAATTAATATTAGGCAGGTGATCATATTATTATGGCTGATCAGTGTCCTGCACATTTTAATATTCTTCCCTCCATCACACCCACTTTAACTCAGGAAGGCCTGGTATTTAGCTGTGTCACTGGTGTTGGTGTGCATACTGGTGCGCCTTACTGGGATTGAAGACTCACAGGATCTGCGAGAATCCCATTACAGCAGCACAGATGATAAACGTCTGATCAATCACACGGATCATCGCGTTAAACTGCACAGAAAAACAGCACAGAAGAATCATTTACGTCCACACTGTTATTTATTTACACATACTCTGTACTAGCAACAAATGTGTTAGCTAGCTAATAGCCTAAGGCTAAGTGCCCGGTACCAACGTACTCTGAAAACAAAAGATAAAATAGACACTTCACAGACATTTACTTATTTTACTGGAATTAATATACAAAACAAACTGTTTAGCATAACAAACCAATCAAATACGCATAAAAGTCATACCTTTAGCCTTTCTCTTCTTCGTGCTGCTCTTGTAATAAAGACAAGAAGCTGTATATCGCCCCCTAGCGTACAGGGCAGTGATAAAGCTGATCTTGTGTGTGATTTTCAGTTCTTCCAGCAGAGGGAGACACAGCAGCACTCACATAATTGATTATCAATTACTAACCGTTGGGCATGGATGTCTGGGTATGGTCGTTTAAAAGAACTCTTGGTGAGTTTATTTAAATACATGTATAAATCACAGATACACACAGAAACACTTACA
The DNA here is from genome assembly GCA_028565275.1 of Leiocassis micropogon. Lineage (NCBI taxonomy): Eukaryota > Metazoa > Chordata > Actinopteri > Siluriformes > Bagridae > Leiocassis > Leiocassis micropogon. The sequence continues at coordinate 6,346,323 of JAOVVA010000037.1, read as the reverse complement.
CACACTTCCTTATCATCTATACTGCTTTTATCCTGTATTTATGGTCACGTGGGGCCTGAATCTCTCTCTCTCTCTCTCTCTCTCACACACACACACACGCACGCTCATTCACACACTACAGACGGGAACGCCAGTTAGTCTAATACTATATGCGTGTCTTTGCACTGTGGGAAGAAACCCACCTAGGACGGGGAGAACATGCAAACTCCATGCACACAGACCCCGAGGCGGGAATCGAACCCAGACACTGGAGGTACAGGCACGCACTCACGCACACATAAAATGAAAAAACATTCATAGATACAGATAGAGGGATCTTTAGGGGTATTTTCTTGACAATTCCATATAGTAGCCTAATGAGTGAACGAAAATGAATGTATTTTACTTAATCTTGAGGAAATATTTCCAATATGTTAGTTTATGGTTACAAAAAAGGACCTTACTTTCACCAGCTGTTTGTGGGCGGATGTCAAATAACCATAAGAGTATACCCACAAGGTATAAAGGAAAATAAGGTACAGGGAAAATCACATGTTTATGTAGGGAAACAATTTGTTTGCTGGCTTGCTACTTTTTCCTATTTATTTATAAAGCAAAATTTGTGTTTTGAGCACCAAAAATCTTTTTGTATATTTTGCATTCTAGGATTTAAAGCACTTTTAGTGGCGGTTATAATCTAAATGTCATGGCCTTTCTTCGAAACATTGTTGTAATGACCAGATAATGTGCCTTTGTCCACAGATTTGGTCTCAGGCCTGTCTTTAGTCGCCAGCCTTCTCTAATCTGTCACCAGCTTTGTATAAATTGATTGCTATGTTGACCTTACAGTAGACCTAAGTGTGGATGATCACATTGTATCTAATTTTGGTGTAGTTAGATGGGGAAAATAGAAATGTATAAAACTTTTAATACATGCATTCCGATGCATGACCTAGTTTATATATTCAGTCGGGCAGTTCATGTAAATTTGTAAAACAAGGGAGAACCAGTTGCCAAGGATGTCTTAGTAAAACCTCTAAGTGCATATTTAATCTTCTCCAGCATAAGAAAAAGTAATAAATATTTAATCCAATGAAAGATAGAGGGACACTTAATGGACATTTCCAATTTAAAAGTATGAAATATCTGGATGAAATAACTTCGATTAAATTCGATTGCGTTTTTTTTTTTTTTTTTTTTTGAAATGTAACACTATAACTCTTGTTCTTGACAACTGATTAGGTCCAAAAGCTTTTCAGATGATTTAAAAGAGTTGGGAGACAGGCATACAAGTTATTAGGAAGCATTTATATCACCTTCAGAAAAGGAATTGCTAAGTTTCATAATATTATTTTGGGCTTACCATATTTTTACTTTATTTTTACTAATTATCTAATTTTTATCACTTGAGATATAGATTTAAGAAAAACACCCTCGACAAATTTAGAAGGTTATAAATATTTTTTCATTATTATTGGTGGTAGTAGTAATAATAATAACTAGAGAGGCACATTTCCTGAAGAAAATGTGAGTGGTGCTTGCCGTGGCATCATAGTCATGGCTATGATGTCACAGTTAGTGTCGGTCTCAATGTTAAGTCTATGGGACTTTTTGGGACGGTTAATTGCCCCCTGCTGCGGGGGCAATTAACCACCCACCCCTTAGAAAAGTCATAGCACCCCATTCCCGAATAGGCCGCACGATTTGAGACCTCACCCATGGGTCTACGACAAACGGTGCGGGACTAGTTAATAAGAAAAAAATAATAAGCCTGTGAGATAGTAATAGTAGTGCTTCGCAAGCACCACTAAGCTTCGCAAGCACCACTAATACTGTAATAAGCCTGCAAGATAACAATAGTAGTGCTTTGCTTCACAAGCACCACTAATAACTAGAGAGGCACATTTCCTGAAGAAAATGTGAGTGGTGCTAGCCGTGACATCACAGTCATAGCTATGATGTCACAGTTGGTCCCAATGTTAAGTCTATGGGACTTTTCGGGGGGACTAGTTACGCGCCAAACTTTTGGCGGAAGAAGAATATATATGAGATAACAATAGTAGTGCTTCGCAAGCACCACTAAAAAATAATAATAATAAGCCTGCGAGATAAGAATA